>KK112828.1:0-34737 GCA_000611955.2 Stegodyphus mimosarum | reverse complement strand
ATATATATATATACACACACTCGATTACTCAGCTCAGCGAGCTCAGTTTTTTATTCTTGTATGTTTGGAAATCGTGCAGTTTTTGCTTTAAAAATGATTGAGTTATGTTATTCTTATCTTCCGGTTAAGATTTTTGTGCCTTTATTTAATTTTCATGCAGTATTTGCAGAATCATCAACAATTTAAAGTTTAAATGCGGCTAAGCTTAATTTTGTTTTACCACAGTAGCCATATTTGTTTACATTTGAAACTTAGCAGAATAGGGAATTAATTCTTACTGCACCTTCAGTGTCGTTTTGCCGAGTGGAACCAAAAGGAAATAGTTTTGTGCACCGAAATATCTGCCTTTCCCGCTGGCCGAATTGCTTGTTTTTGCGCAGAAACTGAAATTTTCATTGTAAAAATTGTTCTTTTAATTGTTTTGACTGTACTTGGTGTTTTACGTTTTCCTATATCTCTGAATTTTTAATGAAAATATTCTGAGTTTTTATGTATTTTTGCCTTGTCGCAAAGTGAAAACTGAATTAATTGAATGAGAAATATATCCGTAATGAAATTCGAGGAAATAAGTGTTTCGTATCAGCAGCAAATATTGTCGCCATTCGGTAAGCGACGCTGAATCGTCTGTGAGAAATTGTTTCTTTTTTATTTAATTTCTTTTATATATCATTTTATATTTGCTACAGTATTTGAATATAACTAGTGGCAACGATTAGATAATTCTTCAGATGATGTAATTTTTGTGCATTCTGAGTTATAAAATGAATGAGCTGCAACGCTGTTAAATTTCATCCCACCTTTACTATCCTCCCGGACCCAGCTCCAGCATTCATTCTATTTGAAGCGTCTCCTGTGGCACTTACCTTACGACAGCCGGATAGAAACATGCAAATTGTATGTTATTCTCATATAGCGGAACCTGGAACTTGGTAGTTAAGTGAATCTAGCGTCAGAGTGTCGCTATTGTGAACAAATATAGTGAATGTTAAAGAGCGCATTTATTCTGTTGTGGTTTATGCTCTATAGACGAAGTAGATTTAATTCAATTCAATAAGTTTAAATGAAATGGAGGAAAAAATGAGTATAATTTAATGATCCGTACAAGGAAGTCATGTGCTGTATAGATAAGCTTTTTATTCTTGTGATAACTCTTGGGATAAATGACTTGTTTCTTATGATAAACTCTTGTGATTCTTGTGATAAATGTGTAAGGTTTTAGTTAAACTAACAAAGTTTTATTTTAATTTAAATCTTTCTATCTCTTCTCATGTTTCAACTTCCTGTTAGAAGAAGCACGCGTTTTCAGCGTTATGATAATTTGAAGTGGAGTCAAGTGCTATTTAAACGAGAGGTAGAAACCTCTCAGATTGAGAGAGCTTTTAGTCTCAGATCACGGTCATTCTATTCGACGTTCGCCTGACCAGCTAGCAGTTAAATTCTAAGCCATAGTGCTTGCTACGTGATTACTTATTGAAATAAATCCAAGTGCGCTAGTAATTCTTGCTACGCACCATTTAGTTAGAGGCCAACTCCGCGTATAGCTCTGTGAGCAAAGATTAATTTAATTTCTATTTAGCTTTAGTTTAGATTTAGCTGATTGTTCATTTTAGACCCAAGTGTGGTCTTTTACTTCCTGTATCCCTCACGAGTTGGGAAGTAATTTGTAAATAATATTGATTTAATAAAAGAGGATTTTAAATCCCTTTCAAGTGCAGTTATTCTACCACTTAATCACAGTATCTACAACCAGAACATAGCTGCATTCAGCTCCCTGTTCCAGATCAGGACTTAAGGACTTTAAGGAGTTTCACAAAGATGTTTGCAAAGACTATGCACAGAACACTCTGTCTTGACAAATGTACTTTTGTTCTTGTGATAAACTGTGATAAGTGTCAAGGCAGATGATAACTTACTTTCATAGTGAAGATCAAATTTAAAATTAGGCATATTCAAAAATTTAATTTATATTAATTTGAGGTTTAAAATTCAATCAAAACTTTGATGAACTCTCAGTTATTTTTCATTTAGTTTGGAATTAATTTTTTTTTTATAGTTCGATAACTGTTTTTATTTCTGTGATGATCTGTGAAAGATGATAATTCTCCTTAAATAACACAAATATTACATCTGACAAAATATGTGTTGCAAATTCACAATTTTAGTGATAATAACAATGGTTGCATGCTTGCGAATGCCTTTCATTTAATGATAATAATAATAATAATAAAATTTGCTTGGCTTCCTTCTGATTTTGATTACTATTGCTTGGTTATAAATCAAAATTTTGATATGATAGTCCTGTACATAAAACACAAATATGAGCATATTTAGATAGTTTGCATACACATATGCAGCCTGACAATATTTTTATGACTCTGTTTGACAATATTGAGTACGCAGTTTTCGCTAAGACCTCAAA
Organism: Stegodyphus mimosarum; assembly: GCA_000611955.2. NCBI lineage: Eukaryota > Metazoa > Arthropoda > Arachnida > Araneae > Eresidae > Stegodyphus > Stegodyphus mimosarum. The sequence continues at coordinate 32,318 of KK112828.1, read as the reverse complement.
ATGCAGATTATTATTGTTAAAAATATTCTGATCAACATAAATAAGAGAAGTTTAAACTTTCAGCCTAGGATTCAGCTCTTGCATATGGAATGTAAAAGCAATGAATAATTTGAGTAAAGTAAACTCGCCACCGAAATGAGAATATGCATAATGAACAGTTTTCTTTTCTTATACACACACACAGACAAAAAAAAATACAAGTTATTCTGAACTTTCACAAATCAAATACACTATTCTCCTGTATACATTATAAAATACTAACGACGGCTTTGGAATTTGATTCAACGTCTCGCATTCTTTGTGTTTTACAGAAGTTTTCATTTCGAAATTTGTGTTATGTTGTTGACCTTGCGGCTTTCTTTGGATGCAAAATCAATAAGCAAATTCCTCGATTGCAGACAAGTCATAACAATCCTCTTTTCGTACCAGAAGTAAATTCAATATTTTTGAGAGGCAGCAAGAGAATGATAGAAATCTCCTTGCATTGCAATGGTGAAAATGCCATTAGAGTAGCGCATAATGGCGCGAGAGAAAAGTCAATTTTCTGTATGCGTCAGCGGCTGCACAATTCACTCGCAAACGCATAACTCCATCGTAAAGCAGATGAATAGAAACACTCTCATCATGATTGTTCCCATTGGCAAATAGATTTGTCATTGTTTGCATTGCTTTCAGAGCGAAGCACCAATTCTGCGTTATCTCTTTTTAATGTGTCCTTTCCATCGGTATTAATAGTGATGCTCAAACAATTACATTTAACTCAGTCGTTAAAAGACACCACATCGACGATGAATGGGTGTAGCATACTGCAAATAACTTTGATGAAAACTGTAGTTTTCATCTTAAATAGCTTTGTGAAATCATTAACGTGTTGCTACGTAAAGTTTATTTTCGCAAAGGATTTTAATTCATTACATGCTTCAAAACTAATGTACAGGCTTACTGAAGAGATGTGGGACTACAGTGTTCTCGAGAACTGGAAGTAGTTGATAATAAAAGCAAATCTCTATTTAGAGGACAAATGCATTTAATCGCTGATAATGGTTAAATAACGCATTGTTATATAGGGTGTCGAAACTATGTGAACCTTAATAAACTGCTGAAATTACTAAAACAAACCTTTTTTGCTAGTTGATGTAGATCTATAGATGCCACTGGTTAGTGAAAATATGTAAAGAACATTCTTGAAAGCCAATAAAGATTTAAAATTGCCATGGTGACTACAAATCAGAATAGCAGCAGTTTTAAATGAATTCTGGGACAGTTTCACACTTCGTTTAATGACTGCTATTAAAAACAAAGTAGTACTTTTTTACCATCGTGAAGCCAAACTAAGCAAAACGGCTATATTTAAATGTTACAAAATTTGTTAAATATCAAAAACAACTATTTGTACGGTTTTGAGCCACTACAGAGTTGCAAGGAAGTGTTGATAAGAAAAACAACAATATATACGGCTTTGAAAGAGTACGAAGGGCGAGGACATGTTGATATCGATCAAAAGGTTGAGAAAAGAGCCAGAAAAAAATAAACGGTTTATGAAAAGGATTAAATGGAAGTTAATCGACAAATCCAGTGATATTATCTACAAACCAGATGGGCTCAGATTATTGAAAATCTGAAGTTATCAAAATCAGCAGTTTTTCCAATCGAAGAAAAATTTTATATTAAAAAGACTGCTTTAAAAGAAGTCAAGAAAGCAAGCTAAATTTGTTTTGTAATTTAAAATTAAGTGATTGAATTAGAAACTAGCAGGAAGCTTATTATAAATGATGAATCGTAATTTATGTTTGATTCTCCAGGTATAAATGCTGTAGGATACGTGTGGGACGCTGTAAAGAAGGCATTCTTCTTCACAGAACCTTCGAGGGTCTGAAAAGAGCACTTTCGCAGAATAGGAATGACGGTCACAGAAACTCATAAACTGTTTCATTTTCAGTGTGAAGTCACGTAGTGAGAGCTGCATGACTTTTACTTGGCATAATAGCCTCCAATTTTGTTTGATCTTTTAACTTTCGTTTTAAAGCATTTTGTGCTGTTAAGGACGATCATTCAGGTCTATCATGACTGTTGCGAAGCTTATGTTTTGACACTGTATGAACATGTGTCCAAACAAAATTTTATTGAAATATATTCATCAATTCTATAAATAATTGACCAAGTGGGAAAATTCTCTTAATTTTGAACAACACTTGTAGAGGCATTAGGGTATTTAGAAGCAGGAGACATGAAAAATTAGCAATGGCCTCGCAGGGACTTTAACCACGGACCTCTCGAATACGCGCCGAGCGTGCTAACCACTACACCACGAAGGCATGCTAAGAAGACGGGAGGAATGCCTTATATACTGTGTAGGCTGATAGTTACAGTATCGAAAGATAAACATGATTAGCATTAGATAAATTTCTTATATGAATAAAATTTAATACAGATATAGGTACGCCAAACTTGTGACCATATTAAACAGGGTTAACTCATGGTAATTTATTTTAAGCAGAGAGAGAATAGTTGCTTTACTCCCTTTCTACGTTTGATACGTATCCATTATGATGCCATCCTTGCTTTTTAAGTTACGTTTGCGTACACTCTGAGGGAACAATTATGTCCGTAATACTATTTTATTTAAAAAACATTTGATTTGCAATATTTTGATTTTCCGCAAGAAGAAGATACGTAATTGTAAAATTTTAATCCAAATTTATGAATTTTATTTGATCAATTTTAATAATTATTTCCAAAATTTCAATTAAGTTTATGTTGCTTTTCATTTTTGTCTATAGCATAAACTTGTTAGAACACATTAGGAAAAATGCTGTTTTCAAATGAAATCAAGGCTGCATAGACTATTAGGTGTTTGGAGCAGGAAGTGGAAAAAAATAAGCAGGCCCTCGAAAGGAATTCAAACCACGGATTTTTCTATCGTCAACTGGTTGCAGTAATCACTTACAGCACAATAACATGGGCAATGGCAATTCGTATATTCTTTTTACTCTTTCCTCTTGAAGGGCACTTGGAGAAAAGCACGAGACTCAGTAGAAGAAGTCGATATGATGAGGCATTATGCTCTACCACATTTTTTTTCGAAAAGCGTTTATTAGTCCAAAGGAACTTTGTCCCTCAAAGACTATTGTTTTTGTTTTTGGTACTTTGCGTTGATTCACTATAAATGTCCGATTCACTTTTCAAATTGTTGCCACCAACATTATCTCCGTGTATTATATTTAAAGAAATTAAATAGTGAAGAATCTGCATAAATGTATATATGTTTCTCGCATTGTGATAAAACAACGGTACCTAGAACCATCCAATTTTGAATAACGTACGTTTCCACCCGAATATGGGCATCTGGAAGGCCAAATTTGGAATTTGTTTTATTATCTATTGCATATTTTGTAAAACGTTAACGAATTTTTGATTAACAAACTTAACGGTATAAAGGCGAGCAATGGCAACACTCTACCGGAAAAAAACTTTTTATCTCCAGCGTGCGGAACTGTGTATCGGAAATTCTAAAGATATGTTCATTTTAAAATTATTTTGAGATACTGCTGTTGAACTCAATTTATAGTTTAAGTGCGAAGAACATGATATTTAATAAATAAAGGTAACACACAAAACGTTAAAAAAACGCCTCTTTTGACGTAATTTAAAATCTGAAACATTTCAGATTTTTTTATTTTTTATTATTCTAGTTTTCGGAGAAAATGTCTTGAAAAATTAGCTATTCGGTTTTCGGAAATAAATCTTTCAATTTCTTACAACGCGTGCTAACCATTTACAGCCTGAGAGAACGCACGGGGACCTGAGAAATTGGATTACAATGTTATATGTAGCAGAAGCTGGAAATTCGAGAAAATACGAACAAGTATATAAGTATCAATGAAATATCGTACTTTTACCAAAAATTCCAAGCTTTCAACCAATAAGATAAGAACTAAATATATTTTGGAAACATCGTTTAAGGTAAAGTAAAATCTTTTAATGTAAAATTTTTTAATATACTTGCGTTAACCAATGCTAAGAAGGAAGAAGAAATGAGTACATAACAAACCAATCTGTCATGGCGGGCTTGCTTTTACTGACGCCCAAGGCACTCTGGGTAAGAGTAAGTTGTAACTTTTCTATTTCTATCACTTTCCGTCCCATTTTCAATCATTCATAGTTGATAAAATTTCTGCTTTCATATTCTTCGAATTTTCTTACGCTAACCAATACTCATTCATTTCTAGATTCTTTTTTTTTTTTATATATAAATCCATTCATCAGATATGACAAGTTTTCTCTCAGTGGGTACATTTGTCTCCCGTTCTGAATCACCTTTCACCGGGACATGAAAGGAGGTGAAAGAATTTGAAGTGAAATAGAATTAAAAAAAAATATTTTAGTATGATTGATTAGTGGATGGTTTAAGGAATCGTTCCACCATTAAGTTAGATCCACATTATCAGAATTAAGTGAAGGAAAAAAAATCATTCTTCATGAAGCGTCAGATATAAAGCTTTGCTCGATAGACTTCTTGGTAATCTAAGCTGATCATCGCTGAATTTTTGCCTTTGAAATTTTTTCTTCTATGGTGGAAAAAATATCAGGAAGCTAAATCGAAAAATTTACAAAATAGCGGAAAGTATTTTAATTAATTTTATAAGGTATTTCTACCTCCTGCGTAGAATCTTTTGTGGTGTAGTGGTCAGCACACTCGGCGCGTGCTGTCCGTGGTTCGAGTCCTGGCGTTGGCATTGCTCATTTTTCACATTGACTGCTTTTAAAAAATACCTAACACTACAATTTTACCAAAATAATGTAATGGCTCAGAACTTGAAATTTTTGTTTCAATAAAAACGGTACCAATCAGTAATAAATGTTTTCCAGGTAATGGAATTTCTTTTTAAAATATGGATTGATGAATTCGTTAATTATTTGAGTTAATACTCTTTTAAGACACTGTTTTTATTTCTGCACACTGATACATATTTTACATTGAGAAGTATCAAGTTAATAATGCTCTTCTCCCATAAAACTATTAATTAGACAAAATAAAGCATGTGCACATTAAAATTACATGTCTCAGCTCTTTTTCAGCGTTAAAAATCAACGCAGCTTAACCATTTTTTAGTAGGAATTATAATATAGATGTAAATGAATGTTTCTAAAGAAAACGCAAAGAAAGATTTCTTTTTTGCATATTTTTTAGCAGAAGTAAAGTTGAAAAAATGGCAAAGTGACCGTAACTGTTCAGCATTGACAAATCTATTAATATAGTCTTTTTTTTAGCTCATCAGGGGTGAGGTGGTAGAACCACTGAACATTAGTATTCAACCCGAGCTCAAATCTAAGTGAGTGGGTTGAATACATAAGAATTTTCGTCTCCATGTGTAACGTGAATACGAGCCAATTTCTCTTAAAGCATCTTCTACGAAGGCATGCTTCCCTTTAGAGAGATAGCCCTAGTGTATTTTGCCGCAATCGTTTACTTTCTCCTTTTTCTTTTATCAAATGAAAATTCGGACATTCCTTTTAAATTTTCACCCACAACTTTTAAAACAGTTTTGCGCTCGAAGCTATAATTATTCTAGGTTCTAATATAGCTATTTTACATATTTAAATTGTATATAACCGTACAGATATCTGTGCTTCAGAGATCGTTGTCCTATAGAGACGGCGCAGCACTGCGGCCACATCGGGATTTAAGGGAGGGAGAATTTGAGAGGCTAAATTAGAATTGGATTTATTACATTATACTATAGCATACCAGGGATTTATGGGCATACCATGGCTATATGCCTAAGGAAAACTGTCCCTTCTTTATGTTACACATGTAGAAAACTCAGAAAACAAACATGTAGGAGTCACATGCATCTAATTCATCAGCCAGGAATTAAACTTGGGATTGAACTACCAGTGTTCAGCATTCTTATCCGCTTGGTCGTTGATGCGAAAAGTGTTGAAGGTACTGGTTAGCAGAGATTACATAGAACGGCGTAAAAAACTAATGCTGACTGTAGTTTCTCTATAAAAATCACGAACAAATTGGATTGGGCATGTAAAATGAAGCGACTTATTTTTCTAAATTAGGACCTTCGATGGCTCAAGTCGGAAGAATTTTTGCATTGAAGAAATGGCTGCTTAGGATGAAGGAAAATTTCCATTAAATCTCGGAAAGGAATTACAGGACGAAACTACTCTTGACCTTGTGTTCCAAGGACGCGATCATGTGACTGCCTGTATACGGCGAAAGATTATAGGTTTTGATGGTCTATATAAACATGAGCACGGAAATGATTTTGAATGTAAGCTGAATAAATTTTTATTGTGTGTAATCTATCTAAGTTTTCACTCGGCAGCCAAATACTTTTTGTTCTGATTTGTTCAATAGTATGATTTGTTTTATTTAATTAAGTGGTTTATTTCCAGAAAAATGGAGCAGAAAATGTTTGTTCCTCGAAGAAAAGGAAGCAATTTTCGATTAATGCACGAAGCATTTTCATAAAACAAGTGCCACTCTTACACTGAAATTGGCTTAATTTCAAAGCTCTAGCTAGCCCACAAAGCACAAAATAACCCATATTAAAAATACCTAAAAATTTTGTCAGAGGCGCTCTTACAATGACTTGCTACTCAGCACATTACATCTAAACTTTCTTTTGCAAAATGATGAGATTATTTACTTTCGGTGTAACAAATCCTTTGCATGGGTATGAAAAGGCTGAAATATAAACATAAAAAAAGAAATTAAAATTATCCATAACGGCTAGTCTGTACATTGTTACGAATTTTGTTCATAGATAAAGAATTTTAGTGAAATTACATATGAAATTGTTGTGTTTCTTTTGTATAATCTAACATAAAAATCTAAAGGAGAGATGCTTGACGGAAAAGTAAGGATACAGGGGCAAGTCTATTTAATATTTAGTAAATGGCTATCTCTCTAAATTAGCGAGATATCGCCAAGCTGGCAACGGTTTTGGTGACTAATTTTTGTCGCCAAATTTGTCGAGAAATCGCCAAAATTCGCCAAACGTGTCGACATTTTGGTCCGCTCCCTGTATCACCGTAATAGGTATTCAATGAATAAATGTAATTTAAGTTCTGTATAGCTATAACCGTAATTCGGACCTCATAATGCCTTCCAGTAATTACTAAAAACATCCCGGCGGCCGGGTGAAAACTATATAAGACTGGAGAGAGTATCTGCTCTGAGTAGTAGTTGTTAGCTCAAAGCGACTTTCGAGTATTGAAAGCTTCGCCTTTTAGATGTGCTTTGCTTGCGTTGTGTTTAATGTTCGACGGAAGTGTAACGAGCGATTGTTGAAAGTTCCAGAACTATTAAGAGTGTCTTTTGATGAAATAAATTTTATGAAATCATCGGAGCTGTGCGCAATCAATCTATTACGAACCCGTACGCACGCAATAATATGATGATATGACTCTTTAACTTAACTTCTTTTCTAAATTAGCCTTCTAATAGTAATATAAAGCTTTTTGTACATGAAAATATTATGGAATCACAGAAATGCATATTATTCAAGTCAAATAACTTTTCAGATGCCACAATAGTATGTTATCAGAATCTTTATTACTGCAATATTGTTACTGAGATATAAATTTATTATGTGCTCTTATTCAACTAAGATTTTTATTTTTGCAAAATGATTTGTAAATAGAGTAAAGCATTCGATGGATATTTGCCTCAGGGAATGCCTTTGTGGATAATTCTCTAAGGAAAACCGGTTCGTGGTTACATTACACAAAAGGAAACCATGAAAACATCCATAAAGCCAGCTCTTTCACCAGGATTTCACCAAGGTTGAATTACCAGTGCTCAGTGATCTTAACCTTCTAGTAACTGGCGAGCTGAGTTAGGAAATGGTCTTTCATAACTATTTTCGATTACACCTTACATAAGAACCTAACTGGCAAACTGTTTCCCATACAGCAGAAAAAGTTTTAATGATTCATTCTACATAAATACATGAATGTATTATATGGCATATTTTTCTTATATCAGTATTTCGAATCCTTAAGAGAGAGAATATGTATTTTGAAAAAAAGAAATGCTACTATATGTTCTCTTTTACGCCAACATATGGGGCATTTCAAAAGGATTTCAAGACAACGTATCTAAATGTTAAAGAAACTAATAATATTCAACAAGAATTGGAATTGATTAAATAGATTTTCAGCACTATACTTTATAACGTGAAACAGAAACTTCTTTATTAGCTGTGGCAAAGAAAGTGACGAAAAATAAACATATGCAGATAGGTGTAGAACAACAGAAGTTCGAGAGTATTCTAGGTATAAGAATTGAAAACACAGCCGCTGTCGCCATCTGCTGAACGAAAAGTGAACGAAAAGCAATTAAGAAACAAATTCTTGGAAATCTGGCGGTATAATGAGATTAGAATACATTAGAAGCATTTGCCAAAACCGGATAGAGGAGAGAAATTTTCGGCAAATCTGATTCGCCAACAGAAGACATTTTTGAATAATTTTCACTTCACAGAAATGGAAAATCGGGCAGTTCTGACGATCAGCTCAGAATTCATAAAATTCCTTTTAAATAATATTTTTTAACTTAAACTTAAACTAGCGATTTCATTTTAGAAGTGAATAAAACAAGCTAAACTTCCTATCTATTTGGACAGAAATTTGAAAACTGGACACCCTTTAGTAAAAATATACAAAATTTAAATTTTTAATGTACTATTTCTGGAAAGAAAGTTGTGACTAATTAGTCATTCCTAATCCTACTACTTTTCAGGAAATGCAAAATGTCCTCTGTAAAAAATCTTCAAAAATTATTTATTTAAACTACTTTTGCAGGAAGAAATGCAGGTCGATTCAGCGGTATTATGAAATATACATTTTAGAACGTTTATAATAATTGATCTAACAAGGAGAGCTTTCAGATGTACAGCTAAAGAGCATAAGATTTAGTCTCGGTTTAAAGACACTCATAAATTCTCTATTAACTGCTGATCAAAAATCACGTTTTCCGATTCTCTGCAATCAAAATATTCAAAATAAGATAAAACGTATTACGAATTAGATTTGTTGGATGCAAAATTTATAAAAAATCCTTCACTTCCGGTTAACAATTCCAATTCTAATCCCTCTTTACCGACAGGACTTTTCAGGAATTTTTTTCTCATTTACTTTTCTTTCACTTTTTTGTCAATAGATGGAGCCAATTCCTTTTCGAATTCCTCTCCGTTGTTCTCATATTTTAGTATGTTTCTGCGTCGTCATTTCTCCAGCTCAGCAGATTTCGTTTTCTCCTTCTCTCAGTTTTAGTGTTCTAAATTGAATTTAAAAAAATTATTAATATTTAATTATTATTCAAGATAACTAAGTTATTGCCAGAATTTGATTCCTAAATTCATTAGGTCTCGCACCTAGGCAATCCTGGTGTTTGGCATCGTCAAATGTGCTTACTTTCGTCATAATCTTTCCCAATGTTGAAAAAGAAGGGTCTGCCTAACATTTGCAGCAATATTCCTGGGAAATTATTCAGATTACGCTGCTGTTTGTTGATTATTTGTTTATTATTAATAGTTTTAAGCTTCATTTTTAACAATATTTACATATAATTATAAAATTTTTTTTAAATGATGAATCACGTAATTTTGATAATATGAGATATTACTTTAGCATTCTTTCAACCTCTAAGATATGATTCCATGGGTCAAGTGATATCTTCATATTCTACTAACAGATATCACGTGATCCATATTGTAGCATGCTATAGGTTTACATTAACTGATTCAGCTCTTAAACTGGAAATGGTTTACTACCACATGTGCAACAGTTATTTAGTTTTGAAGGCATAGAGTCAAATGAGCAACGCCTTCGCCGGGACTCGAAAAACGGACCTCTGAAATACTCGCCCAGCGTGCTCACCACTACACCACGAATACATGCGGAGAAGGCGGGAGAAATACCTTATAATATGCTCCCCCTTTTAAAGAGCGACTGGGGTTAGGGCACCCAGTTGCCAAATTCTGGTCGTGGAGAATCATCATCCACCACCCTTTTTAGTTCGGGTGCCAGCTGTATGGACATTAAGTTATTTTTGAAGCAGGAGAGATGAAAATGAGTTATGCCTTCTCCGAGACTCGAACCACGGACCTCTGGAACACGCGCTTAGCGTGCTGACTACTACACCACAAAGGCATGCGAAGAAGGCGGGAGAAATACCTTATAAAGGTTCTTTTTCAAAACAAACCGAAAAAATCTAAATCTCTATGAATAAATAAATATCTCAAAAGTGTTTTATTTAGGGAATAGTAAATATACCATAAATTAGAAGACTTATATTTGATTCAAATTTAATGTGCTTTCAGACAGCAAAAAAAAATCATTAACGGTTTGTAAAAAATTAGCTTCTTCCTTTTCTTTCTTTTTTTGTTTTTTGTTTTGCGTCAAGAACTGCCATTAGTCTATATACCGGGGAAAGTACATTAGAGAAGAACTTAATGATGGTAGAACGGAGGAATGATTGAACGTTATTTTCTTCTGAACTTAGGAAATGTATCTCGAAAGTTACATGAAAATTGTTAGGAAGAATTAAAGTTAGCATAGGTCATATAAAAAATGAATGACTTTTTGATGTAAAAAATGAATGGCGTTTTTAACTATCGAAAAAAAGCAATCACGATTAAAAAGCAATTAAAGGAAAGCTCTTTTTACCAGTTTCCTTTTATCCAATGATGCAAATTTTAGGTAATTTTCTAACGCGAAGAAAGATCGATCCTAGAGAAATATTTGAAGTTTAAATTTGTCCACGAGAACTGTCTAATTAGATGATTAGCATGGGGACAAAAACAAAAAATAAATGGATTTACGTTAGATAAAAAATTATCAATATTTTTATTTCACTATTAATTGCTTAATGACTCTTATTATACCTCTGTTCGATTCTTTTTTTTTGGCATCAATTACATAAATTAGATTGGTAATTAATGTTATTATAATTTTTGCTTGTGGAAAACTCATATTAGCTTTTTACCCAGAAAATTGGAGAATAATTAAAAGAAAATTACTCGGATTGATATGTTAAAACTTCAATCATCTGGGGCTACTAATTTGTAAATACGCAACTTTTCTTACAATTATCATATAAACTTTACTATAAACACTTCATAAAAATACATCAAGGTTTCCTGTGCACGTGATTAAGTTCATCATCAGAGATTAAATATGCTTTTTATCTTTGTTATAGCGTATAACTGAAATTATTTTCCATTCAAAGTGCTGGCAATGGATTAAAAACCGCGAAGATTAAAAAGCATAAGCTTTTACAAAAAGGTGCTTGTAACAAATTCCTCCCCTTTTTATCTCATGCCTTCGTAGTGCAATTGGAAACACGTTCAGCTGGTATCCGGAGATTCGGATTTCGAACTTCAACGAGCTCTTCAACGAGCTTCGGATTTACTACTCTGACAAATACCTGATAGGCTCTCCAAGTGGCCACCGAACTAAAAAAAGATGACGGACCATAATTCGTGACTGATAGAATTTAACGATTGGGTACCATCCTCCTGAATTGCTGTTTAAATGGAGAAGCATGTAAGCATGAGGCAAGCATGCAATTCCTTTTTCGTTACCGCATGCCTTCATGCTGTTATTGAAATCAAGCTCGGCGAGCAGTGAAAAGTTCGAATGGAAGTTCGAAAGTTTGGAATTAGAATCCAAACGAGGGTTTCGTTCACTTTTCACGTTTCCTGCTCCGAAATAAACCTAATACTTGTACACTTGTATGCATGGGACGCAAACTAAAATGTGGTAGGTGATAATTGATCATCACCAGGATTTGGCGAAAGGATCGCCTCCTCTCCAGCTCTTTAGAGGAACATGTAAAAGATTTCCTCCTTCTTTACCGTTTGCCTTCGTGGTGTAATTGAAATCACATGCAGTTAGTAACGAGAGGATTTGGAATTCGAATCCTAGCGACATCATTGCAGAATTTTCTTGTTTCCTGCTCTGACAGATACCCAATGACTTTATAAGGTAATTCCGCTCTCCTTTCCGCATGCCTTAGTAGTGTAACGGTAGCACACTCGGCACGTATTCTAGAGATTTAGGTTTCGAGTGCCGGCGAAGGCAATGCACAGTTTTCACCTTCCTGCTTCAGAATAGCTTGTAAGGTTTAATCCTAAGTTTATTAACAGTTATTTTAAGTTTTGTCTCGTTCATATCTCATTCTGATTTCAGCTTAGAATTTTCTGCCAGAATGTAAATTCAGAAACGCAGTGAAGTCAAATGATTAAGAGTACTATTTAAGTCGATGCACTGACTTCTACAGAGAGAGTCTGAATTCCTGACTAGCGCGCGTTTGACATTCGGCTACATTCTCTCTTAGCTACTACGCTCGGCCACACTTAAGGCCCTTGCTTGGGTGCGCCGATTAAATTAATATTTAGGGGCCAACTACTTAGATTTCCTATAGCTTCGGCTATACCTTTCAGATAGCTTAGTTAAGCTAGTTTAGTTTAATTTCATAGTTATTTAAGTTCAAGCCCGTGTGGAGGCTTTGTGTAAGTTCCAAGTAGGAACTGATTGTATTTATTCTGAAAAATAAAGGGTAGTAACCCTTCTTAAGTCTTTCGTGTTTTGTTCACACACTTAAGCGATTATCCGCTTGTTAGTGTTTGTGGGGTTCTAAGATAGAACTTTGGAATTAAATAGGTAATACCCGACAAGCTTATTGACTCTACAGAGGCACCCGAACTAAAAGGTGGTAGACAATAATGCCTTACTATCAGAATTTAGTGACTGGGTCCTCTAATCTCAATTAGCCCTTTCAAAGGGGGAGTATGTAAGGTACTTTCTCCCTACTTCTAGCATGGTTTCATGGTGTAGCGGTAGCACACTCAGCGAATATTCGAGAAGTCCAGGTTCCAGTCCCGGCGAAGGTATTGCACATTTTGTATGCTTCAAAATAACCTAATGATTCTACAAGCTTAGATATCTGAATTTTTATTAAATGAATGCGTGTTGCATCTCAGAAAAGTTGTTTTCATTTACTTATGTTTTCCAAAGCATGCAAGCAGGGCGGCTGTTCTACGATAAGCTTATGTAATTTCCAAGATAGTTTTCCGGCGATAAGTTGTTATCTCTATTTTTATCAGAGCTACGAATAAACTGGATACGCAACTGTGCGTTTTCCAAGAGAGCGTGCAAATTTGATTTTCAGAAGCATTGCATATTAGATTACTATAATTAAAATACCTGCTTTATTTAATACTGACTCTCAATGTCTGTTATTACTAGAAAATACAGGGATAAGAAACGTTTTGAAAATTTTTATCTGCAATCGGCACTGAATTTTAGCGAACTGTAAACAGTTATTTTAGGGAATTGTAAATTTTCTTTTTTTCCCTTTCTTTTATATATTTTTTTTAATACTCCACGTACGTGTATATTGTCGGAATCACATCCAGTTAGTGTCTACTATCTCAGTGCAAATAAGAGGATCTATTGGACCATCCCATAAATAATGCGGTCTTCTGAATTTAACTGAAAATCAGAAGATTAATTGGTAATTGAAAGAGTCACAGCCTCCAGCTCACCGAGTCGAAACTACTACTGACTGGCTCACAGCTATTAACACAGTGTATAGCTATCTCTGGGTGATAGCCAGACACACTGTGTTAATAGCTCAGTGTTTTCCAACTTTTTCTGTGCTATGCCCCACCTAATCCTCTCTAGCATATACATAATTTGTAGTATTCATAAGTGGAAATATTCACGAAAGAAACTTGAATGATAGGTTTTAGGAAGAAATCACTAGGAAATTTTGTGAGCATTCAGTTTTGTGCATTGAAAAATCTGGCTTCTTACACGCTGGCCGAATTATGAATTATGCTGTTCTTATTTCGGTTAAGATTTTTATGCCTTTAGTTAATTTTCATACAGTATTTGCAGAATCATCAACAATTTAAAGTTTAAATGCGGCTAAGCTTAATTTAATTTTTACCACAGCAGCCATATTTGTTTACATTTGAAGCTTAGCAGACTAGTGAATTAATTCTTATTGCACTTTCAATGTCGTTTTGCCGAGTAGAACCAAAAGGAAACAGTTTGCCTTCTTTCCCGCTGGCCGAATTGCTTGTTTTTGCGTAGAAACTCTAACCTTAATTGTAAAAATTGTTTTCAGTTGTTATAACTGTATTTGGTGTTTTATGTTTTTCTATATTTTAAAATTTTTAATGAAGATATTTTGAGGTTTTATGTATTTTTGCCTTGTCGCGAAGTGAGAACTGAATTAATTCGATGAGAAATATATCTCTAATAAAATTCGGGGAAATAAGTTTAAACGAAATGCAGGAAAACATATCATTTAATAGGCTGTACAAGAAAGTCATGTGGTATCTGCATCAGATTTTTTTAGTCCAAAGGGGCTTTGTCCCTGAAGGACTATTGTTTTCGTTTTGCGATTTTGCGTCGGAAACATTAAAAGTCTGTATCACTTTCCAAACTGTTGCCACAGAATATTGCAGCCCTGTATTATATTTAAAGAAATTAAATAATGAAGAATGTGCAAACGTATGTTTTTGAATGCCGTAATCCTGCTGCGAATATAGGCATCTGGAAGCCCAAATTTGAAATTTGGAATTTGTTTTATTAACGATTTCATATTTTGTAAAACTTTAACGAATTTTGGATTAACAAACTCATGGATTTCAAAGCGGGCAATGGCAACGTTGTACAGAAAAAAAACATTTTTATCTGCAGCGCGTGAGACTGTGTGTAGGAAATTCTAAAGATATGCTCAGTTTAAAATTATTTTGCGATATTGCTCTTTAACTGAATTTTATGGTTTAAATGCGAAGAACATGATGTTCAATAAATAAAAGTAACATGCAAAATGTTTAAAAAACGCCCCTTTGGACGTAATTTAAAATCTGAAACCTTTCAGATTTTTTATTGATTTTTTTAAAATTAAATTTAGTCAAGATTTGCAGCATGTATCTTCGAAATTTCTTTTGATGTATATACAGTGAGCCATAACTAAGTATGTAACAAAAGTACATATTTCATCAAGTTTCACGGAAAGTAAGTCTTACAGAAAGTAATCAATAATGAGATCGGGAAACCTAGTTGAAGAACATTTAATGACTCTCAAAAAAAGTTCACAAACGATTTTGAAAATAAGAGAACCAAACGTAGTTTAATGGTATTCATGGGCATAATAAAATGATGCAGTTTTGCAGTAATGAGTTCGAAGTATTCAGTTACCATAGTCAGTAATGGTACTGACTCTTAATGCATTTAATTTATAAAAGAGCCTTCCAGTAACAAAGTACCGTATATACCCGCGTATGAGATATTTTGGAAAAAAAAAAAAAGACTTCAAAGTGGGGGGGGGGTCGACTCATACGCGTGGCCATAAAAAATTAAAAAAATCGGAAGTTCAAAAATTTCTTTATATAATGTAGTTGTGCATTATATATATGCAGATATACAAGTGTATATATTGCAGATGGATGGATGCTAACGGAACAGTCGATTGGCTTAAAAATGTGTGGGATAAAAGACCGGGAGCAGCTTTCAAAAAACCTTCTGTTTTAGTATACGATCCTTTTCGTGGACACTTTTCTGAAGAAGTGACAAAACACCTAAAAACGACTGTGGCCGTAATTCCGGGAGGATTTACATCCGTCATTCAACCCCTAGATGTCTGTCTCAATAAGTCCTTCAAAGTAAATGTTAGAAAATATTGGGCAGAGTGGATTAGTTCCGGTCGACCAACATTTACAAAGGGAGGCAACATTAAAAAGCCCGATGTTACATTAATTGCTCAGTGGGTTAAAGATGCTTGGAACGAAATAGCCTCTGAAATGATTATAAAATCATTTAAAAAATGTTGTATTAGCAACGAACTAGACGGCACGGAAGATGATGCTGTTTTTGAAAGTGAAAATGACGACGAAGGCTCTAGTATTGATTGTAATAATACAGAGTTCGAGGCCGAAAATATGTATGATGACGAGCCAATGACGGCAGAAGAGTTCTATGAAATGTTTGGCGAATCGGACGTTGAAGGATTTTGATTTTGTTTAACCACCAAGGTATTTTTTATCGTATATTTACTTTTTTTTCTCTCAGATGATTTTGAATAAATGTAGTACTTAAAAAAAATTTTCGAAGTTTCTCGATCGATTTCGGAAGTGGGGGGTCGACTTATACGCGGGTTTCTTATTTTCTACGAATTTTTTATGTCGAAGTGGGGGGGGGTCGACTTAATACGCGGTATCGACTTATACGCGGGTATATACGGTAATGCGAGTTAAAGACAAAAAAGAAGTTATCTTAATTCTTATCTTCCATTTTAACTAATCGACTAAATTATAACCGATCGACTAAATTGAAAAGCTTGCGTTTGCATGTGTTAAAAACGTGTTTTGATATATGTGCTAAAATTTAATTCAAAATTATATAAACGTGAAAAGCAATTAAAACAAAAATCTGGAAGCTTTCAGATTTTATGTTACGCACAAAAGCCCATTTTTTAATGTTTTTTGCGTTACATGGAAATATCAAGTTCTTCGCAATTAGAAATAGATAGATTCGGATATAAATATCAAATTCTTCTGACTTAAACCACATAAAATTCAATTTAACAGCAATACCACAAAATATTAAAAAAAAAAAACAAAAAAAAACAACACCATATGTTTAGAATTTTCGATAGACAAACTCGCGCGCTGGAGATAAATGTTTATTCCCCTCGCAGTATTGCCGTTGCTCGCTTTGAAATCGTTGAGTTGGATAGTGAAAAATTCGTTAAAGATTTACAAAATGTAAATAAATAATAAAACAAATTTGAAATTCAAAATTCGGGCTTCTAGGTGCCTATGTTCGGGTGGAATATTACGTAATTCGAAATCTGATGGCTCTATATATCTTCGTTTTTTGAATTTAAGTGCTAATTTATAAAAAAAACACAGCACGCTAGAATTTTAAAAAACAAGGCATTTTGACACGATTTAAGAAGCAGAATCGACATATGGAAGAAAATCTGCATGCCATTTAAAAAAAAAGAACATCAAGTTTTGTGTTAAAATACGTATGTTTGAACAATGATATATAAAAATCTAACATATGTCCTAAGTCGCGCTTTCGAAACGTGAAAAACGCAATGATAATTTCCTCTATCAGTCTGCGAGGTACAGTGAAATATCCATTATGATATAAGCAAGGTAATCCTTCATATGTGTCGGGAATAGAACAGTATTCATATACTTTATTTGTATAACAATTTAGAAGAAAGAAGAAATTTATTATTGTGTCATAAATGAAACAGATAATTCTCTTTGATAATGATTAAAGAACTGTTTTATCCCAAAACATACTGTACATAAATACTTAGCAGAAGACTTGACAATTGTTCCAGTATACATGAAATGGTTACAGCTGAAAACATCGCGGACGAAAACGTCGCGTTGAAAACAACGCAAGACGAAAACGTCGTGATAGAAAACATCGTGGGAGAAAATAAAGCAAAGAGAAAACATCGTATTCTAAAACATCGTGGTGCAAAATATCGTCGTCGAAAATAAAGCAGTTCATAAACTTCGCAGTTTAAAAACATCGTCGTCGAAAATATCGTGGTAAAAAATAAAGCACCTACAAATCATCGCATGACGATAACATCGCAGACATGCGTTTTTGAGGCTTTAATAATTGTTAATGGATATTCGCATAGTGATTTATGAGAGCAAGGTGGAAAGAATGATAAATTTTACTTTTATATTTTTTATTAACTATGTTTTAAAAAACAAGAAATAATTTTCATTATAAGAGTATCAGAATAACAAAAGTGACGAAAATAATGTCATAATTAACTTAGCAATTGTTTTATAGATAACTTCATGCAGTTACTTATTTTTCTTTTTCTATTCTTTTTTAGATTATACTTTTCATGAAAAATTGCCAATAAAACTTTATAAAAGTAAAATTTAATAATGACCTTTGTTAGTTAACTATGCCAGTTTAAAATTAAGTGCTATAAGTTGCGTTAATTTTCTATGCTTAAGTTTCCATTTTATATTTTCAGCAAATATTTATTAGTTAATAAAAAATATGAAAGTTATCCTTCTTTCCATCTTGCGCTAACAAATCATTATGCGAGTTTTTACAATTATTAAACAATCATTAAATTTTACAATTATTAAAGCTTGAAAAACGCATGTCTGCGATGTTATTGTCATGCGATGATTTGTAGCTGCTTTATTATTTACCACGATATTTTCGATGGCGATGTTTCTAAACTGGGATGTTTTTGAACCGCTTTATTTTCGACGACGATGTTTTGTACCACGATGTTTTAGAACTGCGATGTTTTCTTTTTGCTTTATTTTCTCCCACGATGTTTTTGCGTCGATGTTATCGGCGGACACCACATGAAATTATTTGAAAGCTTATAAGTATCAGAAAGATATAGCAATTATTGCTTATATATGTTTATATATATTAAAGCGGTATAATATTATGATGCCAAAACTTCTAACCTTAGAAAAGATAGTGTATGTTTACTTATAATCCAAATTAAACACAGATTTCAAAATATAACAATAAAAAATTATCTCTACCCTCATTAATAAAAATTAGACTATTTTTATAACCGATAAATATTTCGCTGGTGAAATTATTTAATATTTTAAACAGTCACTAATTTATTCAATTTGTTTTAATTCATCAAAATATTGCGAATCATCGATTAAAACTTGGTGTAACAAATATATCTTTGAAAGCACCATTATGAATTGATTATTAATGATTTTACATCGCTATTGTATATCTCGTCTTGCTTTATGACTTCTATTTATTTTAAACAAGATTTAAATAGAAAACTAGCGGATAAGTTTTCTGGATGAGATCGTTGCGGCTAAAGCAAAATTTAAAAGTTCTACGTGCATGTGAAAAGAAAATGTGTAAGACATTTCAACACGAATGATATCAGTTCTATATACAACTGAAATTTTTTTAATGTAAATGAAATAAATGCAGTATTCTTAAACTATTTTAGCTTCCTCTTGAATAGACTCATTTCAATTTATTCTAATCTTTCAAAAATCTCCTCAGATTGTTTGAGATTTATGTTGGCCTAATTCACTTCATTTTTGTCGTGCAAAAATCTCAGTGTTTCAGATTTATGTTGGCTTGACTAACTTTAGCTTTTTTAAAATAATAATAAAACAAATAACTGCCAAAAACATAGAAAAAGTGATAGAAAAATCAACGGACATGATTCCATTGGCGACTCCATGATTCCATTGGACAATCATGATTCCATTGGCGGTTTTTTTAAATTCAACCTCGCACACGCTTCGACGCAACACGTCCAACAGAAATGAAATTCAGCGAAAAAAGCAACTTGCATAGTGCAAAAATTAACGCGTTTAAAAGTTTTTAATTAGTATCTCGGATGATTAAAGTTGTACGAGGATGGGAATAGTCCAAATGGCTTCACACGAATTTTTGGAATCCGGAAATACTTCTCTCGAAACTCAACTCTCCGCCGTTCCGTTCAGGAGGAGATGATGCCACAAACAAACAGACAGTCGCCGACGGATTTCAATAGTATTAACATTTATGGCCATACAAATAATTCCCATATAAGAATAATCTTCAACAATCATTTTTGATACTCAAAATGCGAACTTGAAACAATATCACTCACCACTGAAAAATTTAAGCAAAGAAATATGAATGGCCAATGCCAGTTACACTGAAGAATAATCACATAAAGAAGTTGCTTATTTTTGTCTGTGGTATATCCTACGTTTCATCGTATTTTAGTTAAAAATATTTATACCATTTTATTTCTTCATAAATCCCAGTAAGCGCTTTATATCCCCTCTACAAAACAACCTATAAGATAATCCTCCAAGGGAAGTCGCATGACACCCCATCATGCCAGAATAGTCTACGTAGCACCATAATCCATAATAGCTCTTCCGCATATTGTGACAACTCCATACAAGTTAATTAAAGGCATACTTCTCCCATAAAACACTGCACGGGGTCTGGTATGAATCGACAGATCCGTAACAACGGTAACTCTTAATGCCCCGTTTATTAAACATATCAGCCAAGATATTGCAAATAACGGAATCCCTCGAGACTTGCATATATATCTATATATTTGGCGTTTCTCCGGAAGTGAGTATGCTGGATGCATTCTTCATTGACCGGATATTATGGGGGACTACTTATGAAAGGGATTGGGGGGGGTGGAAGGGAAAATTTCTTTCTGTTGCTATCTTATCACTGAAATGGATGGCAGGAGGGTTTACCCAAGGGAGCTTGAGAAAGAGGTGGGTGGGTAGAATCTGCCAATAGGAAAAAAGGCAAGGATTTTTCGGACTCACAGGATGAAACATTAAGAGCATTTTCTTGAAATCAGGGAAAGGATAAAGAATAAAATTCCGGGAAAGCTCTTTTTTGAATTTTCTTCTCCATCATTGCATGATGGACTTTGCCTTTTAAGTGAAATACAAGTTCATTCAATGAGCAAGCAACTTACGTTAGTATGGGATGTGTATTGTAGAAGGAAAACAGGGCACCAAAGAAATCCTTAATGTTCCCGGTGGTAAAAAATAGATGTTTTTCATTAAAGAAGTTTTACTTCCGATTTGTTTTGTTCGTATTGCTTTCTTTTGTATTAATTTTGATAGGCAATATTTGCGTCCTTTTCCATTATGGTGGCACGACCACCAATTAAAAAGACAGACAAAATAACTGTTAAGTCGAATTACTTGATGTATGGATATATGATTTTTTAAATAACGAACCATCATCTTTCAACTGAGGTTTTGCATAAAATGGCAACGTTCTTTCTCGTTTCTTAACGAAGCTGTTCTGGGGCGTTTATCATGAGGTACAAAAATCTGAAAGTAGTAATAGCTTTTCATTATTTTTACTGACTTCTTTATTAAAATATTGAGGACACTTATATTGTCATTTCAATTAAGACAAGGTCGGTCTTCAGCTCTTAGTCGCGTGCATGCTAGAGATATTTTGCCACCCTTGTCAAAAAGAATGTTTCTTTTTTTTATTTGTTTGAATACAGTGAAGCACACGTGGGCTGTTGTTGAAGGAAAGGGATGCCTTTGCTGAAGATTTTATTAGTGAAAGTGATTGGCGTTTATGTTGTATATGAGGAAACTCTTAAAATAATAAGTATTCAGTCTACTGACGGAGATTCGAACCTAGTTCGAACTACCAATATTCAGCTGTAGAACTAGTGCTGGTTCCTCTGTTATGCGGATCTTTAATAGGTTCGTTAAGATTACCCAATACATGAAAACAGAGCCACACTTAGACTTATTTTTTCCTGAAGCAAAGTGTAGTTGTAGATCGGTTGAAAGATGTGGTAAAATAATCAGTTAATTCAGTTACATGAAATAAATGGATGTAAGGATTTTTGAAATAAAGAACATTCTGAACAAAGGACATAAAGAACAGGAGGTGTTTTCGTCCTCCTTTCCGCATGTTTTTGTGGTGTAGCTGGACGGACGCTCGACGCGTACTAGGAAGTTCCGAAGTTCCAATCTTTGCGAGAGCTTTGCGGATTTCTTCAGTTGCTTGGCTTTGAATAATTCGAAAAAGACTTAGACTTCGAAAAGTTCAGCTAAAATTATTCGTATTTCAGAAATAGACCAAAATGTATTTCTTGTGTAGAAGCCAAGTTATAAGCTTGAAAATATTTTTTTTCTAGCAACATCGATTGCAAATTCAAAAATCACAGACATAAAGTTTTCCCGAATTTGTTTAATATCTTTATTACAATTGTGACATTTCTGAGGACATTTGATAAGTGCTAATTGTGCTAAATGTGTTTTAAAAACATTATTTGTAAAGATATGTATTTTTTTTTAAACTTTTAAAGGTCTGATTTCATACATGCCATTTTTCTCAAAACGCACATTTTGGTCGCACCTGATTATTGTATCCTATCCCTCAACTACTGCAATTCAAATCCATGAAGAGTTCTTATATTGTTTTAGTTATTAACCTGATGTTAATAAAATGATTTGATGTAATGTAATGGAAGTCGCTGCCGGAGCCTCAATATGACTTTCTTTTACTTACAACATTGATTTTTATATTCTGATGTAAAGAAAATGTTAAACATGGCTGAGAGCCTACGCGCATATAAATTTAAGTTTTTAGTTAAAAATTTAGGCAAAAAATATTATAAACTGCTGTATAGTATTTAGTGGCCAAGCATTTCTGCATCCGGAACTAAGAAAATCGCCTTCCTAGTACATAAAGCGTCTATGAAGTTTTAGGAGTGAATGTGTCAACCAATTCTTGCCAATCTACTAAACTAGGGTAAACTTACGATAATCCAGCATTTAATAAGCCAAGACCTAGGGTAATACGACATGCAAACATGAGACATCAGTCTACAAGCATCAGTTTAACGAATCTAGAAGCGTGATATTCGGAAGATATGGGAAGCATTCAGCATTTTAATCTGGCCAGCATCCTTGTAGAAACCTATGTTGAAGAAAACAAGAAAAATGATGGTCCTGAATTAACCACTATGAATTACTCAACTCAATCCAAACTGTTTATTCGAACAACTGTGTTGTCACGCTTTCTGAAATCACAGGAGTTCTTCCTTAGTTCAATCTTCTTTAACACGTAATGACGAATGCATCAAAGAAACTGAAGATGTGCCAGTTGTTGAGAATTCCGCTTGTACTTATTCATATTTTCTTCAAAGACGTTTGGACAAAAAAGTGGACTCTGAGACTCTAAAAATTTTCTAGTAGCAGCAATTATGTACTAGGAGGATTCAAGTGAAAATATTAATTATGTGTTATGAGGGAAATGAAGAAATACAGAGAAATTATACGTACGCCGTTTTTCATGTAGTCCTCAAGAAGTGCTATGCACGTACTCCAGCGTTGCAGAAGTGCATAGTTACCTCGTGAAAAGAATTCGAAAAAGAAGAGACAAAATTCTTGTGAAAGGATTCTTTTCATTGTGACTAGAGCCACTTGTGCACCGCGGTTTTTATCTCTTCACCAATTTGGCAATACGTGACTCCCATCGCCTTTTTCGGTCGTCTGAACGCGTGAAATTCATTGGAAGGCAATATCTGGTGAACAAGGTGAATGTGTGAAATTTCCAGAGCTCATATCCTGGATTTGTTTATTTGTTAAACAAGGACTATGCTTTAGAGCATGGCGTAGTAACAATATAACTGAAGTACGAAAGTTGTAATTTATTACTGACGGTAAGACAAAAATGGATTTGGAGAAGATTTGTGTAAGCAGTGCTGATCATTGCTTCAAGTAATGCTCCAAAATTATCTCATTTGCATCTCAAGGCCGATGAGTTTCACCACAGGAATAATGTCGCTTTTAAAATTCCTACACCACTCGAACGCCTGTTGCAGGGATACATGAAACTTATACTACTACGCTTTCATCTGTGACGAACTGCGATTGGTGTAACATGTTCGCTATTAAAACCTACATCACAGATTGCTGCTCTAAAATAGTGCATGTAAACCAAGTTTGCCATCAGTTACTGTCCGCCTTAAGGCCAGAGGTTTAATCCTCTTGAAAGTTAAAGACGTATTGTAGTTTTTCGCAGTTTGCGTACTACAGACGTAGTAATTTAAAAGCCCAGTCTTAGTGCTAGTCATCTGTGTGAAATATTAAAAGTTAGCTTTTATTTAAATTTTAGTTAGTTAGTAGTCTTACATTCTTTTACGTTCAGGCCACAAGTGGTTGGTCTTTGTATCACGAAGAGCGGGAACGTCTGTAAAACCGATAGGCAAATAAAGGGGAATTTTAACCCTTCTTATCTTTGTTGTACTTTCTACACACGCACGAACATAGCTTTTAGTACCCTGTACCTACTCAGCATAGCTCCCTGTACCTACTCAGGACTCCAGTTATGTTTGCAAAATCAACTAGAAGAAACAGCAGTCCTGATACACTTTTCGAAATAAAGCATTTTTATTTCCAAAGCTCCACACTGTTGCCGTTCGAAAAAATGAGTACGAAAACTAGCGTTTTCAGAGTTTTTAATTAATATTTGGTCTGATGAAAGCCTTGCGAAGATGGGAGTAACCGAAATGGCTTCCCACGAATTTTTGGGATCGAGAATAATGCATTTAATGTTTGGCAATGTTATTTTTATTTTATAGTAAAACTTAGAAAGTTTTTATTAACAAACTCTACAATTTGAAAGCAAACAGTGGCAACAACTTTTGAAATAAGCAGATTTTTATCTCTAGCTTGCAAGACCGTTGCCATTCAGAAAAATGAGGGCGAAAATTACAGTTTTTTCGAGTTTTTAATTGATATCTCTGATTTTAGCTGCTTTTTTTGAAAAAAGTGGACTTTAACCTTTTTCAGAACCCAGAAAAGAATTGTAGAAAGTTTGGTGACGATAGCTATACTGACTGAGTTATTAGAGGACAAGTACACAGACTTTCTTTTGTATATTTATAGATATAGTATTATTTGTGTACTATTTAGATTGCCTAACTTCTTTTTTACTTCCTATCAGATACAAATTATCATCTTAAAATGAAATACAATAGATATAAAATATAGCTTAAGATGTGATCATTTATTAAAAATAAATAAAGTTTTCAAATGTGTTGTGAATGACTTACTTATTTTATTAGTTCAATTATGATTTAATGCACAGTTTTGATAAGCGTTACGTCAATTTTACATATTTTCTATCTTCGATTCAACGCACACATATATCTGTTCAGATATTTCTCTGTTAGAAAGGACAGTTCTCAAACGGGGCTTGAAAACACCTCTAACAAAATGCAAAATTTCTGAGAAAAATTACTTTCGAATAATTGGAAAGACCTGTAAGAACGTTAGCTTATAAGGTATTTCCCCCGCCTTTTTCGCATGCCTTCGTGGTGTAGTGGTCTGCATGCTTGACGCGTAACCGAGAGGTCCGTGGCTCGATTCCCGGCGAAGGCGTTGCTCATTTTTTATCCCTTCTGCTTCCAAAAATACATAATGTCTCTACACTGGCGCCCGAACTAAAAAGGTGGTGGATAATCATTCTCCACCACCGGGATTTGGCCATTAGGTCCCCAAAACTCCAGTCGCCCTTTAAAAAGGGGAGTATGTAAGGTATTTCTCCCGCCTTCTTCGCATGCCTTCGTGGTGTAGTGGTATGCATGCTCGACGCGTAACCGAGAGGTCCGTAGTTCGATTGCCGGCGAAGGTGTTGCACATTTTTCATGTCTCCTGCTTCCAAAAAATTCTAATGTCTCTACAAACTTAGTACATCTTTTCTCTTCAATTCAATTATGTGTGCATATATATGAATCAAAACTAACAGTTCATGTTAAATTAACACTTTATTAATACTAACTTAACATTAAGGTAAAATAACACGCCGAAAAAATATTAATTTAGAAGTAAAACAATAAAAATCAGCGTTATATTTGCAAATTTTCACAGGACTAGTTTCGATGGTTTTACTCAAACATCAACCTCAGCTGCCAAAGTGAAAATGAACGAGATAAGATATAGTGATAAGATGAGATAAGAATGGCTGGACAGGAGTTAAGCTACTGACGCCATCTATTGATGAAACAAGAAAACTGAAACATAATTTCCTTAAAGGCTGATGAGTAAAGATGGATTGGAATTAGGGTCAGTAACTAGAACAGAAAGATTTTTTTGAATGTGAAACGCCTCTAGAAAAACTAATTCACCAATGGAAGATGTTTTTGAAACAATTTTGGCTGCAGAAAAATTGAAGTTGATTTTCGGACCAACAATGCCAACAGAGGACGTCTCCGTTTCCTTTTTCCCAACATATGACTCATATTCCATTAACACGAAATTTTAAGGCTCTCTTAGTTTGACCAATGTAAATTAAACCACACTGGCAAGGAATCCTGTAATTACCTTAGTACTAACTTAACATATTCTGGGGAAAAAACATTTTAACATTTTTAACTGAGACTAACGCTTGTGCGACAGGCTACAATAAGCTTTCGACTTTTACCTCCCCACCAGTGGCTGAGAGGTTAAAACCGGTGAATACCGTCATTCGATTCGGATTAAGAGCGAGGAGCACCAAGATGCACATAATCAGTTTTCGTGGTTTTCCAAGGGTGTAAAGTGAATAGGAACCAAGTTCCTATAGTAAGTCCTCTCTGAAGCTACCCCTTCCCTTAAGAAGATAGAGGTGTATGCTTTACTATATTCAAATCCCCACTCCAAACTCGATTTTTACTGACTTAACACGGGGGCAGCATTCACGGCTAGCTCCAAACCACGGTTAACCTAGTAGTTGCTTAAAAAGAGTAAAACCACAAAGGAAGGAGGAAACACTTTGTATTAGGATTAAGAACAACAACAACAAAAAAAAACTACTTGGGCATTGTATTTTCAGATAATTTAATCTGGAAAAGATGTTTATTTGGCTGCATAAATTAAATTAACATTCAAAACGCTGATGATTGCAGCAATAATTGTTTCACCATTCTTCAAGAAGCAAACGATCTTTAGAAAAGGACCAGTTAATCCGCTTTTGGCAACTCAGGATTGACTGTAATTACAAAATGCATATAAAAGGAATAACACTGTCTAGCAAAATGATTCCAAATCCAAACTGCAATAAATTAGAGACTCTTTTTCTCTTTTATGTTATCACACTAATAAAATAATAAATATCTGATTCGAACTCAAGTTCAGCAACAAAGCCTAAGTTTGCCGACGGTCCCTCTAATGTATCGCGAAACCATCCAGATGTTAACGGTAACCGTTATCAGAATATTAAGAGCAATGATTTATGAGCGTTTTCCAGGTAAGATGATAGGGCGATATCGGAATGAGTCATTCGGATAGCAAGCTTCAAGAACCATTAGCTTATTTACTTACAGACGAATGGAAAGTCTAATTTTTAAATTATGGCAGTGTCGTCAGCTTATTTATTTACGGGGGAATGAAGATGCTGAACTTTAAATTATAAGCAAAACACCGTAATTAGATTTTGAACATGAAACGGTGCTGCGGGCTTTTCCGTCCCTTCTTTTAAATGCAGAGACAATTTATAAGTGTTTTTTTGATGGTTCTAAATTTGAAATATAGGAAATGATGATAATAGGTGAATGAGTTCCTTCATGCCGAAATCGAAATTATGGAAAGCAAAATAACAAGGGAAGGAAGAGAATAAGTTCATCTCATAAAACTGATTGCTTTTCATCTTTCTTTACTAATTCGTTACCGAAGTTCTAGAGCGATTAAGTGTTGTTGCAGGAAACAGGAGAAATCAGCAATGCCCTCGCCTGGATTCGAACTCCAAACCTTCCGATTATAGCCAGTTTGCTACCAATCACACCACCGGAAATTTTTTACAAAGTGGATAATATGCCTAGACAGTTGTAAGATCTGTCTTTACTATTCCACATAAAATAGCTCTAGATTCTACAATGAACCTAGCGAATTCTCGCACAAGCCTGGACAAATTACCAGCATAGAAGACGGGTGAAAAGTAACCCTTTACTAAATCAAAGTTTAACAGAAAGGCACATTCTTCGTGCTTTAGAAAACACCTTCAACTTGCAGTAAGAAACTTAAATGTAGAATACAATTCAAGTCGTATCTAAAATAGAATAGTGCTGGATTAGCACGTTAACTTACACCTAACAGGTTGACTCTCAAAAACCTAACAGACGTGATGATAATCAGAAATGGCCAAAAGGCTTACTGGCGTAACAGCGAGATAGCAACGAAACGTGCGCTGGCTAGCGAAAACACGCTCTGAATAAGCGCAGAGCTTCAACCGATTAAATACTCACTTCAACTAACTTTAAATTTACATCCTGGGGAGGAAATGCGAGGGGAAGTTGAGGAGTTCAGGAAAGGTATTAAATTAAAAATAATTTGTTACGCAAAATAAGAGAAACCTACACAGTAACTTGAAATAGTCAGGAAAATCTGAGCATTCAGCAAAACATTAACTTTTTAAAAATTTTATTTTTACGTTTTAGTTGTTTAAAAAAGCAAAGTTTGTAGAGACATTAGGATTTTTTGAAAGCATGAGATGTGAAAAACGAGCAATGCTCTAGCCGGGATCCGAACCGCGGACCTGTCGAGTACGCGCCGAACGTGCTGACCACTACATCACGAAGGCATGCGAAGAAGGAGGAAGAAATACCTTATAAGTTTTCAAAACCTAATTCTTTTGTATGAAATATATTTTTCAATTAAAATTATCAGTTAGAATTAATAAAATAATTTGCATATTTAATTTGCGAATATTTTTTTGTACTTCGGGTTTGACAAAAATATTTCTTATGCACAACGAAGTGTTTTGGCTTTGAGATCTGGATGACCCCTGATATTCCGGTAGAAATTATTAAGTTTTTTGGAGAAGGAAACATAAAAAATGAGCTTCATCCTTTAATATTTAAATATAGCATCTTCCGGTTAGTTGCTAATTGATGTGCTGTCCATTTACACTATAGAAACGCGTACGGAGGGATGCAAGAATTCCTAGCGCTTATTGTTTTTTCACACCTTTGAATGGGCAGCCCAGAAATGTGCATATCAGCTTATAGCCAATAGAAAGAAATGATACATCCTCTGTTTTGGCATAATCATTTCAAGAAATAAAACGTGAATTGTGAAATATTAAGGTATTACGAGAAGCCAATTAAAGAGATAATATACCCAACAATAATACACAGCAGCTGATAATGGTCAACTCTCTACATATTAAGATGCATGTTACAATATATCAGGAACTGTTGCTTTCTCACTGCGTGCTGTCGGGGTGTAATTGGAAGCACATCCGGCTGGCAGTTGGAACATAGGGATTTCAATAGTTTCATACGGATAGTTGAGTTTTCACGTTTCATATGTTCCAGACAGCTCAACAGTATTATAGAGCCATTTAGAATTATTTCGAAGCAAGGGAACACGAAAAGTCAGCCATGTCCTCAGCGTGATTCGAGCTCCGGTCTTCCAGCTTTTAGTTGGATGTGCTAGTTATATTTATACTACAAATGCGCGAGGTGCCCGACCGGGACAGTGATTAGCGACACTGACTGCCGTACCGAAGGACCCGAGTTCAAATACCGGAGAAGGCATGGATGTTTGTAAATGTGTAGTATCTGTGCGGCATGGGCGTACTAAAATATGCGGAGAGCCGGAAGTCCTCTCGAGAGGATGGTGTAGTAAAAGAGGGGTAGAAGACCCTCGGATCTGTCCCACCGGGTAGCTCTCCTTCAAAACTAAGGTGGAACTGATCAAAAACGTACTGTCACCTGTATGGTGCTCAAGGCTGTTGCCGACGACAGGTACAATCTTACCTCCTTACCACAATGAACTTCGTTGGCTTGCTCTGATGTTAGACTAGTCAGATTAGCCACAAGAACAACAAGTGCGCGAAACTGAGAGTGCAGTTTCTTTTAGTTTTGTAAAAAGATGAGATTTTCAAGTAAACACCGTATAAAAATAGAAGAATTAGAACTTCTAAGCAAATACTTATTAATTCAATTTTTAGATAAATTCAGTTGCGTTAAATTCGTTATATTTTACTTAAATTAAATTGAAATTAACCCTAGCCTAAATATAAATTAAAAATATAATTAACATAAATATAAATTAAGTTAAATAAAAGTAACAATTAATTTAATTAAAATTATCAACTTAAATTTTACAGTTCTGATAGAAATACAATGGATGAAATCTGTTGCGCTATCATATACTATATTTAAAAATTATAGCAATTTATTTCGCTTATTGAGAAGATTCATCAATATTATTACTATGATTTTAATTCAGTCAAATAAACAATCATATTATTTGATTTTCAAATCATTAAATTACAGAAACAAAAATACTTGCACTTTAAATCAGCCGAATTTTTATATCCATTCCTGTGATTTCAGAAATTAAATGAAAGAAAGCAGTTAATTACAGTGATTTCGGTGATAATTTAAATAAATATTTTTTGAGTATAAAAATTAAATAATTTTTCTAATGATTTCTTGAGAAAGGCTTTCCTTTAAGTATCTGATCGTTTTAAAAATTCTAAATTTTAGAAAAGTAGAAATTCATATTTTTTTTTGTTGGGAACTAAGAATTTCATTAGGTTTAAACTTACGCAAGAAATTGGTTAAAATTTACCTTTATAAAGAATTTAACTTAGAGTTGTAAGGTATTTTTATCACCTTCTTAGCATGTCTTTGTGGTGTAATGGTCAGCAAACTCAGCGCCTATTCGAGAGGTGCGAGGTTCGAGTCCCGGAGAGGACATTGCTCATTTATCATGACTCTTGCTTAAAAAAATCTTGAGCACTGTTCAGTTGACGCGAATTAAAAAAAAGGTGGTGGATGATCATTCTTCATCACCAGGATTTGGCGATTGGGTCCCCTAACCCCCAGTCGCTTTTTAATAGGGGGGAGTATATGAGGTATTTCTTCCGCCTTTTTAGCATGCCTTCGTGCTGCACGCTCGGCGCGTAATCGAGAGGTCCGAGGTTCGAGTCCCGCTGAAGGCATTGCTCATTTTTTCATGTCTCCTGCTTTAAAAATTCCTGATGTCTCTACAACTTTATTTACAGGCTAGAATATCAAAGTTAAGTTGTTAAGTTAACTGAAAAACCTAAAGTAATATTTTACTTTTGATAATGCATTGTTTATACATTTAAAATTACGGCCAATTGAATTATGCACGGTTGCACATAAAAACTGCTCCGAAATAATATAAAATTGTCTGCCATCTCTACTATAATCCCCTTGCATTTTCTTTACTTTAACGAAGACAGTTTTGTTTTACGCCAATGGATTGCGACAGTAAATTTTCTATCCTTCTGCAGAAAAAGAAGAAAAAAAAACTTTTTTTAGTCATGGTGTGGTTAATTTACTCACCCTGGTTACTCGGAAGTAGACTGTGTAAAATTACAATACTGGAATAGTTTTCCGAACTCAATGAAAATAAATAATATTCTGGTACTAGAATTTCATCAAATTCAATTTACAAAAATATCCACTATTTTTTACGTACAAAATTAATACTCTTGCGTCGTCACTAATCTCAGTTGCCTGAAAACAGAACAAGCCCACGAAATTCATAGTGGCAAGATCCTTGGGTACCATACAGAGGACATTACGACTTTGCTAAGTTCCACTCCCACCTCCATTCTGAATGATAGTCCCCGGGAGGGACTAGTCTCTCCAGGTGACTTTCGTCTCCCGCACACTCTTAGTGCCCCATGGAGCACACATACGATGCATTTACAAATATCCATACCTTCTCCGGTACACGAACCCGGGCTCTTCAGTTCATTAACCACTGTCCCGGTTGGGCGGCTCAAAACCTATCCAATTATTCCCACACCCAGTTGTTGAAAAATGATATAACAGTGCAGACAATGCGAGCGGTTACTATTAAAAGTATTCCATTTTGAACGCTTAGAGTTTTCTCTAAATAGTCACAACCATATTTGATTAATGATACTACAAAAGCTCTTGCATAACAGTTCCGGTCTGAATAGTCATATTGTTTCTTAACTGCAATGGAATTTAAGTTTTGTATTTCCTGCACGCTGTAAATTACTAAAAGCTTTGAATCTGGCGAGAGGTCGAAGTGAATGCCGTTGGCGAATTACTTTGATAAATTAGAATTCTGCCGCTGACAAAGTCTCAACAGATGTTGAGATTTCAGCTTCATTAAACAATACTGTTGACAAAGCACTGCTTAATGATTCTACCATTAAGCGATACTTTATTAAAGTTTATCAAAGCCCGAGTAGCTTTCGTGAATATAAAGGCTAAGCAAATCAAAAGATATTCGTCTCAGATTTAGAATTCCGAAACTAATGAATGGTCATGAAAGTAATAAACCCATAATATGCAAGTTTGGTTCAGGAATTTGTTCGTGTATGTTCCTTAAAGATGGCATATTTCATGATTTCTTGGAGTAGTGCCATAAGTAATGGACAAAGAGCTTTGTAGTAATAGAGCTCTAGGTAACAGATCTGTTTGAATAAATGCATGGCTTATGTTGAAACGTGAAAAATGATGGTTGGAAACTTCATCATAAACACTGTGTATCTCCCATGCAGCATAGAGCATTTAACTCGTTAAGAGCTTTATAAAGGTGCATTTTCAATTTTACTGATCTTTTGGGTAAAGTACTCAGAAATAAACTGGTTTCAAATGAATTCTTTTAGATTTATTAAATAATGTGCCAAACGACAGCATTAAGCTCAGAAAGGGAGTTGCTTCAGATATACGAGGCACGTCCAGAAAGTAAGTTCCGTTTCAATTTATCTCCGCTGCAGCTCTG
>KK112826.1:105889-132828 GCA_000611955.2 Stegodyphus mimosarum | reverse complement strand
TGAATAATAGGAGTGCTTTTTTTTTTTTTTTAAGTTTATTAATATTTTATTTCATATTTACAAAACACAATTAAGGATTTTTCAAACTTTTGTAATTTTTTTATTTTAATTACGCCAGTTGAAGCAGAGATCCAGTTAAGAGGGAATCTACTGAATCAGTTAATTCTGCTCCACTTAGTTTACTTAACACAGCTTTCTGGAAAACCGTGTCTGTTTTTTCTTTCAAGGTATCCCCTCAATTCATAAACTGGTTTTTCAACTTCTGTACCAGACTGTGAAACCTCATCTCCTATTCCCATTTCTGAGAAAAAGGGTGGAGACTGCGAAATGTGAAACCAATGCAGTTGGTGAAATAAAAGCGAGTTATAAAAGAAATATTTTACTATTAAAATGAATATGGATAAATCGGGATTAAGATGAAACGACATATAAACGGTACTCCACTATAGTATAAGGATTGATGAAAGGTTTTCCGGTTGTCCTGAGTATCTGCATGGTATTCCACCTCCCCCAAAATGTGTCAGTTATACACGTTTTTTTTAATTCCAAGTTTTGGCATCTGTCAGAGCCCAAATTATTTTTATTTCCAATAGTAAGTGAGACAGGAATAAAATTGTTGATTCAGTGATATGATCATCATCTTTCTCATACTATACCACTGGCCTTGCATGTTCCACCACCAAATCTCTAACTCAAAACACTCCATTGTCACTGCTGTAACTTTATGATTTCAAGTGTGCTCACTCTCTTCTAAGTTTTGGAAAAGAAAAATACATCATACGCACATATATTGAAATGCTTTTTATTTGTCTATGATTTATCATATTTCTTTTACTGTTATTTTAGAATTCAAGAAAAATTTGATATGGTGGTATAACTTTATTTAAGACCTGGAAAAACTTAAAACCTCATACTATATTAAATAACGATTATTGCTTTGTCACATTATGCTATTTTGACTTAATTCTAGGTGTCACTGAAATGCTCTACTTACATAAAGCAATGAAACATCAGCACTGTTTAAAACAAGAGGAGAATATGTTGCAATTTACCATGACTTCACGTCAGAATTACTTTAGGAGAACAGTTTGAAATCTTGCAGTCATACATGAAAGTTTCGCACAATGTGCAGCAATCACGTGCGTGCTCACATGAGACAAATAATGTCTCTGTACTCTTACAGAAAGAAATTAAGTCTGTTAGACTGGGAGATCTAAACTGCGAAATCTAGTGACTGGGCAGGGGTGTAGGCACCGCTGAATTTGGACGGCGGAAGCCCATTTATTGAAACAGAATTTTTCCAAAACAAGCTCTTTTTTTACCTGATTACATAATTTTAGAATCACAGAATACCTGATTTTAATTTTTAAACTTGTAGAGACATTAGGATTTTTGGAAGCAGGAAAGATGAAAAATGAGCAATACGCTCGCCGCGACTCGAACCACGGACCTCTCGAATATGCGCCGAACGTGCTGACCACTACACCACGAAGGCATGTTAAGAAGGCGGGAGAAATACCTTATATACTCAAATTCGCTGAAACAACCTTGTATTTGGCGTCAGCGAATTTGATTGTCACATTGGCGTGTTTCTCTTCTATTGTACCTTATATACTCCCTCTTTTAAAGGGCAAATGGGAATTAGGGGACCTAATCGCCAAATCCTGGTGGTGGAGAATCATCATCCACTGCCGTTTTTTTCAGTTCGGGCGCCACTGTAGAGACATTAGGTTATTTCGAAGCAGGAGAGATGAAAAATGAGCAATGCCCTCGCCAGGACTCGAACCACGGACTTCTCGAATACGCGCCGAGCGTGCTGACCGCTACATCACAAAGGCATGTTAAGAAGGTGAGAGAAATACCTTTTAAACTACCATAAATTAATTTTTTAACTTTTATATTTAATACCTCCTAATATATATAAAAATAATAATCTCTTAGAAGATCTTACAGAATATATAGAATTAATATCTTTTTATGTAAGTGTTTCTCTTATAGACACCTCCTTCGAACTTATACCCTCATATTAGTTGGAATCGTATTTTGAAGGCAGATTATAAGCAGTGCACATGTAAACACATTTCATGATTTTTATACCACATTTATCTTTATATGGAATACATAGAAATAAAAAATTTAATTAATAACACTGAAGGAAATTACAGTAAATCTGAAAAGCTTAATTCTCAGAAATTTAAAATTTATTAGTTTAGCTTAGTTCGTACACATTTCTGCACATGGAAATTAAGTACTTTTAAGGACGATTGAACAAAATTAAGGACCTATAAGCAAAATATTTGTGTGTCTTTTTAATTTGAAGCCCTCCCAGACATTTTGTCTAATTTATATCAATTTCCTTCTCTTCAAGCAGTTTTTCTAACAATTAGAAATTCATTCATGCAAACCAGTGTTCCCACTAGTTTCTGCATGCTTTATCTCCTAACTTGCCAACCCCTCCACAATGTACCTATGAGGATTTATTTGATCTGATAAAAGTTAAATAGTCCAATATCCCCGCAATCTATGTGGGGATGTGAAACAAATTATTGCTATGTCTGAAAGTAACTAGAAAGTCAGACAAAGGTTTAAATAAACCTCTTATTTAAAAAGAACTTAGAACATAAACACATGTTCTTATCCAACAAAATCAATCACGGCTCGTAGTGATGTAATTAAACAAGAAGAGTCAAATTCAAACTAAAAATGTGGACTAGTGGTCAAAGACTATACAATTTAATTGTAACTTAAGCTGGCTCAGTAACTCTATTCATCATAACAAATTCAAATGTCGGCAGTGATAATGCAAAAGACGAATAATTACAAACGATCAGAGCTGGCAGGAACTAATGCAGCAAGCAAGCAGAGGTCAGAAACACACTCTGTTTTACACTCCAAAAACCTCAGTTTAAAAATTGTCTAAGTAAGTGACTTGCATTCTGGTGAGGAAATAGAAATGAGATATTACAATAAAAGCTGAAATTACAATTTACATAATAATAACTACATATCTTTGTAGAATAATTTTCTTTCTCTAAGTATTCAGTTTCGTCCTTCAACATATTTCCTTTTCAATTTAGAATTTTTGGTCTAAAGATTTCTATTATTCTAAAAAAATTAAATGCATTTAGAATGTATACAAAGAGCTGCTAATTTTATTTCTTTAGTCATATGAACATTCAGAAGATATATGAAATACACATGGTAAGGGCAAGTTACAGAGCTGGTGTGGCAGAATTTTTAGAATTTAGTGACACACCGAGCAACAAAATCTAGAAATGACGAAACTTTAGAATTTAGAGCAAGCACTGGAAGCAGAATTTAGAAAGGCACTGGGCAGCAGAATTTAGGATCTACAGAGATTGCATCAGGTGAGAAAATGCCTAGCGCCAGCCCTGTGTATGATGCATTAAGACATATTAGTCGAATCTTTTAAGCTGTCAGTTTTCAGTTTCTTTATTAATGAAAAAAATTCCTTTCTTTTACGCCTGTCCATGTGATAAGATTAGAAGCATTTTTGATATTTTCCATGCTTATGTCTAGTGAAAAGTAGGGAAAATAACGGTAAGATAAACATGTTAAGAAAAAGTTTCTAGTATCAGAAGTAAAACATTCAAATATTATGTTTTCATCGTTCTTCAAAAACTAAGAAATTCATCGCAAACTTTTTGTAAAATACATACATTTCATGTTAATATCATGTTTATTATATTTATATATATATATTTTTTGTTTTGTCAAATTTTTCTGGAATCTTTTAGAATCGTGGTTTATAAGGCTTGCTATCAAATCCTTCTAAACTTTCCAAGCTGCAATGTCTAAAATCCTAAAGAAAATTACCCCTACGAATTCTATGACAGCAAAATGGCACAAATATTTTGGGAAAAAAAAAATCGGAGGGGAAAACTGTAAAATTAATTTTAGAGAGAAAACATGCATACTTTGAGACAATTACATGGGAAAAACTCTTACCATAAAAAAATTTGAAAAGAAGATATTTTTAATTAATTATACAGCTATTTTGCTTTTGCTAAAAACTGTTTCATAAATTGTGCTTTATAGCATTATACTTTATTTTTCAGATTCAAAATACTGTATAATAAGTGGCCAAAATGGAACTTTACAATACGACAGCAAAAAATAAGAACGTTCTGTTTTAATGTTATTTTTTAAATATAATTTCAATATACTATCATTATTTTAATTAAATTTACCAATGTTACAATGTTTTCAAAAAAAATCGTCCAAAAATTTCCAGATCTCAAATTAAAAATTTTCTATAGAAACTGATCTTAAAATCACCAAATTCAAAACCATTTAATAAAAGAATTCACATCCCCAAAAGCGAAAAGTTGTTTAAGAGCTCTTCATTAGACACAATGAAATAATATTGAGATTTTTATGTTGCTTATGCACTATTTGCTCAGAAACTGAAATATCCCACCATTTGTATTAGAAATAGGAACAAATAAGTGAACCCGTGAACTCTTTCAAAAGATAACCATATTTGTTAGTGAATCGCCAGAAATATTCCTCCAAAATGCTAATTCACATTCAAAATGGCAGTTTTAAAAACAGAAATTTCAGATGATTAAAAAAGACATTCTACCCATTTCCGTCGAAATTAAGGACTTTTAAGGGCCAAAAATCGATTCCAAAAAACCTAAGGATTTTTAAAGTCTCTAAAGGACCGTACGAACTCTGTTACAACATACTACTAATTTTTCTTGTATTAACACATACAAAGATTTTGTATTTCTCTTTAGAAACCTATCACAAAAATGCTATTACGGACCGAGTTTTGATTATTGTTTTTTCAAATAAAGGAATGATGAATTAAATTTACATTATTAATTACATATTACTTTCCTTTTATATTTTACATTTATTACTAGAAAATGAATTTTTACTCCCATACTATTTTGAAAAGAACTTTCCTTCTGTGAAAATATTCTTTGCAGTTTTAATTTTTTTAATATTTACGAGTTTTATCATGTGCAACACAAATGTAAGAAGTAGCAGTTAATTGTAATTGGATTCTGCTGTTTTAATAATTTAAAATTAGAACCCTCTCCTTCCTGATATATAGCTATGATAAACATTTATTACACATTATTAATGTTTTCTGGTGGAAGGATTAAAAATCAGACTAAAATTTCAAGTACATTACTATGTTATGCAACTTTATACAAATAGTATTCAAAATTGATCCGCTGCTCTTACTGTCCCTGTCATATCTCAATTAATCACATTCATTAAAATGACAGCTACTAAGTAAATTTTGTAGTTTCTTGACTTACTAAGCTATGTTGGATAATAATTAGCACAGTATACTGAATTTCTCAAAAGGGCACTAAAAAAAGAATTGGAAATTTGATGCTTTGCGGTGGAATGATTCATATACTCATTATCAAGATTTATAGCCCTGTAAGATCAATTTCCTAGCACAGAAAATGTTTATGGAATTAATAAAAGGAATGCCATATGAAACTACATATTTATATCAATTCATATAGATGTTAATTTCTAGAAGGGAGCAAAACAAATGACAGTTTCTTCTCAGCTGCCTTTTACAGATTCTAAGAATTTAAGGTAAACCATCCCTGACAGAAGTGCTACTTAAAGAGTTAGGATAGTGTATTTCAAACAGAAAGATTGTATGTAAAGTTTAGGCTATTTGAATATGGCAAAAACAAACAAGGGCTATCTGCCAATGAAAAAGGATGCCTTCATGGAGGATTTTCTAAGGAAAACTGATTCAATGGGGAATACTACAAAAACTAATTGTACAGCTAGCTCATTCACCTGGATTTTGAGTCAAACTCCCAGAATTCAACAAATTTTCTTGCTTTTAGTACAATTAAATTATGAACTGAAATCTGTTTGTATTGCAAAGTATAAAATGGTAAAGCAAAACCCACGCTTACCTAAGCAGAGTTCTAATTTAATAACCCTTTCCTAAGGAATTTCTAAACCAATGTAAACGAAACAAAAAAAAAAAGTTGTATTTTAAATGTCTGTAACATGAAAAGAAATGCGTGAGCAAATTTTTAAAATTTCAAGAAAATAACTTATTTAAGAAATTTCATAAGAAGAGAAAGATAAATATTTTACAAATTTAATTATAAAACAGAATTTTGTTAATTACAAAAACTGAAACTTACACTGTTCGCTTAGTCTAAAAGCAGCATTTTACACATCTGTTATGCTTACTAGTATAACTGAAATCTACGAAAGTTTTGATGCAACAAAAAGCATTTAATTAGAACTTATGCAAAATATGATCCCCCTCTGACTTCTAAAACATTTGTTTAACTGGAAAGTGATTAAACTAAACTTCCAAGGTATCAAAGACACTATCAGTGGCCGAATACTGAAAAACCTCCGAATGCTGATAAATCGACCAGGCTTCAAATCCAGCCAGTTCCCTTCGTAAAATCCTCCACAAAGGCATACCTTTCATTAAGCAGATAGTCCTCTTGTGCTTTGCCATATTTGAGGAGAAAAGAGAGAATTTTGGAACCCTTAAGAATTTATATTTTCTAATACTATCCTAAACATTGTTTTAAAAAAAGTGCCTTTCTTTTTCCATTCTCTTTTCTCGATTTTCTACCATCAGAGAATTAATAATTTGTTTGCTCTTAGTTCTTATTTCAAATTTTATAACTAAGAAAAGAGCTGTTGAGCTTTACATGAAATCCTTGCTAATCAATTGAAATTGTGCCAAAATTGAAAGATGTTTTTTGATTTATTTAAAAGTTTAAATTTGTGTATGATAAGAAATGAAGTTTTTAATACATCAAATTTTTTTAAATGGCTGTATTTCTTGTTTAATTTGACAATGTGAGGGGTGCCTGTATGTGTGCAGCAACCATTCCCTGAAGAGCAATACTGCTTACCTGTCTAGTTTATGGTAGGCTGACATCAAGCATGCTGTGAAGTTAAAGAAATTTTCATGCACAACTGGAAAAATATATTAATTGTATTAGAAATGTATTCTTACATCTTTCCAATACAATTTTTAAAGATATGAATATTTCCTATTTCTAGCAGGGTTGGTGCATATTTCAGAATCAATGCCTCATAACATTCTCATCAAAATCATAAAATCCTTGCCTTCACCCTACATCAATTGTTTTTCTTTTGGAAACCCTCCATGCAGACATCCTTCCTTATACAGTGTGTCTACTAAGTATTCTACCTTGATCAGTCAATCAACTAACTATATCCTAATGAAGCTGAAGTTCTGATGTACATGATAATATCATTCGAGTTCTTCTATGCTCGCATTATCTTTTCTCACATCTCAAGATTATGAAATTATATTTACTTTATAGATATGCCCCT
The DNA here is from genome assembly GCA_000611955.2 of Stegodyphus mimosarum. Taxonomy (NCBI): domain Eukaryota; kingdom Metazoa; phylum Arthropoda; class Arachnida; order Araneae; family Eresidae; genus Stegodyphus; species Stegodyphus mimosarum. The sequence goes on along the minus strand of KK112826.1, from coordinate 125,484 downwards.
TTCCCAGTTTTCTTCCACCAATTCAACATCAATAACTTTACTTTTTATAAATTTATTACAATAATCCAACTTCAGTGTTACCTGTTGTCATTAGTTGAAACTTTCAGTAAGATGACGATAAAATATTTTACTGCAAGCAGAACAGGTGCTCCAGTCAGTCAAGAAAATATTTTTACTGAAAATGTAATAAAAGATCACAATGTTTTACATCAAGTAACAGAGAATATGTTACATCAAATAATTGATAATACAGCTTAAAAATGTGTCATCTAAAATTCAAGTAATTGAAATACCAAAAGGTTTTACAAAGTATGGAATGTATATTAGCTTACCAAGAATATTTTAAGAATTCTTAATTTTAATTGCATAGATAATAAGTTATAAAGTTAGAAAATGACAAATCATTGTTTGTGTAATAAAAATTATTGCTGTCTTCATCTAGAAGCAAAATATGAACATTTGCAAGCAAGCAAATATCATATCAACTGCCTATGTTAATGAAAATAATGCACATAACACAAATAATTTTTGGAATTAAAAAATGTTTACTAGCAATTATATGTTTTGATTTAAAGGGAAAACAGAAATTCCATGTATCATATAAATTTTTTAAGCTGGTCAGAGTTATTTCATATATTTTTAGGAAATTTGTATTTTAAATTCAAAACCTGAAATATGGGTTACTCGACTTTCTTACTATTTGTCCTAATTCTGGACAGACTACTTTGGCCTGAAGTAATCTGCTTCTCAAAGAAACAAATAGGTTTTCTTCTTGCTTTCAGTTTATTTAGCTTTTAAGGAAAAATTCAATATGTTTTTGTGAAGTTATCATATCATGTAGACTAATCATTCTTTATCCTTTACCATCATTCCAGATATGTGCAGCTGAGCATACTTTTAAATAATACATGACACAATCTAGATAAAAATCAAGATTAGAATTGAAGACAAATCTCATTACAGCTCCTTAACTTGCTTACCATAATGTACAATATAATATTTAAAATAAATCTAAATCGACACACACACACAAAAAAAAAGAATGATTTTTTTTTTAAACTTTTTGTCACATCTAAAAAATATTGTAAAAATTCAGTACATACTCTTACATTATAAAGCAATTATGATTCCATGTACTGCTTGTTTGAAATAACAGATTACATTTAAAAATAGACAGAGAACAGATTACATTTAAAAATGGACAGAGTTTTCTGCTGAAGTTTCATAAACTGCTCAGTTAATTATTCATAAAGAGTATATTTCATTTTAAATGAACTTGTATATTAAGTTTTAATGGCAAATTTGTGATGTTTTATTGAACAGATATGTTCTGGCATAAAAAGTTGTTGTCTCTAAGAAATTTGATTTAAAAAATTAAAAATTTTCTACTTATTTATTTCCCTCAATGTGAATTCCATGATACCAAGAGTCCACACTTTTGAAAAATTTTACTAGTTTAGTAAGTTTTAAAAGTATGTAAATAAAATACATTTCTTTCAAAGATGAAAAATCTTTTAAATTACAGTTACAATAAAAAATTTCTTGTTGTCTACTAAACTATCAATATATGTTTATGATGCAAACAGTTCTTATTCATTTGACTGGAAGATGAAAGTTCCAAAAGACTACATGTGATTTCCCAGTTGACATAGACAATAAAGCATGGACAGTCATATGCTGGTTACATCTACAATAAAACAAATCAAATGTATACGTTAATGTGTATTATAGTTTGCATACATCTGCTGACATGCCCAAGAAAATGCTGTAATAATTACAGCAGTTTCTTGTAGTACATAAAACTGAATGCAGTACTATGCTAAGGATGCTCCTTCTGCAAGATGATTCTATTAGAACTGAAATCAAATTTATATTATGTATTTATTACAAATCATTACAGTAAAACTTGTCTCTTTTGAAAATTTTAACTCTTGGGTATTTGTCTATTGTAGTAATCCTATAGATTCAATTTCCTCATAGTTTTACCCAATTCCTAAAGGGTATCCTCAGAAAATTTTTTTAGGATATTACTCTAGTTACATTTATAATATAAATGGTCAACAATGAAATAGAAAACTAACCAATTTGTCAAAATTTTAAGCATCATTAATTTTTCAAGTAAGTAATTAATATTGATGTCTTTAATGACTAATTACTGCTTAGGCTCACCAAGCTCGCACCCCAAATATTTTTCATAATATCTTCAGGATGTGGACAAGCTATTTAGCTGAAAAATGCAACGAACTCAAATACTTGAATTTCTAATGTAAACTGATTGAACAACTATAACACTTTAAAATGCCAAATTGAGAAGGATTTGAAGTGTGTGTGTATGGTGGGGGGGGGGTCACTGTACTGAATTTGTGTTCATTTCTTTTAGAAAAATAATAATGTAAATCATCTTGTACTTCGTACAGAGATCAAATTTATATGGCACTTAATATATTCTGTAAGGTACAAGTGGAAAATTTAGGCATGTATAAGCAAAATAAACAAAAAAGAACATTAAACAATTGTTTATGCATCATAATGCAACTTATAAAAAATTACAAGAAAATACAATAAGTATAAAAATTCAACTATGAATATACATTATTCGGCTCCATTTATTTTTAGCTCAGATCAAACAGTATACTGTCATACAAGATACAAAACAAACTAAATTCATATTTCACTTAAACATTCACATAATAAAAGTAATAAAAATCAGGTCTTTCATTAAATGACTTGAGACCAATATTTCTGATATTCTCATGAATACATTCAAAAGTAACAACTTATGAAACATAAATAGAACAGCTATGTGCTTTAAAATGAAGTCTCAGTAACTAAATTGTATGATTTGATGGTATGAAATTTAAAGTATATCACAACAGACAACATTTTCATAAAATTCTAATTCTCAGAATGACTAACATACAAAGCAGTCTATTATCTTAAATTAACGCTTTGGCTTGGTCATAGATTTCATAACAACTCATATTGAAAAGGTAAGAATGATAAAATGTGTAAAAAATTCACACAATTCTTTTGTTAAGTCTTGAGGAGATTATATAATACAAAGGCAGTTGCTCCACATCTGAAAGTTTTAAATATTTTTGGAGAGTAGAATACAATTTGTTCGAAGCTGCAGTAGCAAACAGTTAAATAAACTTGAAACAAATTGATGTTCATGAGCACATCTGACATGTCCAAGTCTTTTGCATACAACAAAATTATGCTTTAATATTATAATCCATAACCTGTACCTAACACACCATGTGTCATACATCAGATTTCCTTGCATGTTTCTTACGTTGATACAGAGTTACAGATGCTAAATGGTTGTTGGGCATTACCTGAAAAGAATAAATATTATTTACTTCCTAATATAACAAATTAGAAGTTCATTTCTTATATTAATTATTTTGAAAATTAGCAGTAAACCGTTTATTCAAGTTTATTACAAACATCAAATTAATGAACAGAATAAGGCTGCTCAACAGACTGACTGCCACTTGCTTTTAAATCAATCACAAGCTACCTCTCACTTGCACTCAAAGGCCAATTCATGGCACAGCAATATGTAATCTTTCAGGCAGCACTTTCATTGCATGAGTTAGAACAGCATCATCAGACATCAAGAAAATTTTGAGTTTGTTAAATATGATTAAAACTCGATATTATACACAGAAGCTGGTTTGTGATTCACTGAAGATGTTTTTATTCTTGGTGCATAACATTTTTGAAACAAATCTAATTAAACTGGCCCAAGACATGTGTCCCATATCCTATAACTCTTAGCTTACTTTTTGCATATTCAGAGAATTGGCAATGGAAAAGAAAAGGCAGATAACATGTTAGCAACACAAAGAAATGAGAAAGAACACAAAGATTATGGTAATCAGACTAGATTAAGAATAGCAAAGTTATGGCTCTGCTTCTCTTTTATTTGGTAAATTACTTCATTTTATTTAACTTTTAAAATCTCTTTTCTTCAACATAAAAAAAAAACTCATTTTTACAGAATGTTTGCTCCTGACGAAGAGAGACTTATGTTTAATCATCCTCAAAATAGTTTTATTTAAAATTGAAGCCAAAATAAGATTGCTGTTTGCCTAATTTTAAGTTTCACACTATCGGGTTTCTCTTCCCATTTGAAGCCAACATAAATTGCCTGCTTTTGAATGCAGAATAATAGTTCTAGCTTGATGAAACAAAACACTCAGTTTTTGTGCTCTATGAATGATTACTGAGAATCTCCAATTCATGACATTATCACTCAACATGATAGCCCATTAGCAGATAGCATCACTGATAACACATTAGCAAGTGCTTAATGATTTCAATTTCTGATCAATACTGTTAAAGATCTATGACATACGATACTGAGTGAAGTAACAATGTTGGAAGCATGAAAGTTATACTAATGAGAATGATGTGAAATTTAAAGGAATTTAGAGAACTTTTACTAATAGCAGGTCACTGAGCACAATGCCTCTATGAATTATTACTGCTAAGAAAATCCCATTCATGACATTACCAAAATCCTCAGACTGATAACACATCAGCAGATAGCATCATTGTCAATGCAAATACATCATAGCCAATGCTTAATAATCTCACACCAAAACTGTTAATCCTCACAGATATGTGACATTAAGTGAAATTAACATTGTTGGAGGTATGGAAGTTAAATCCATGAAAGTGCCACGAAATTTAAAATGGATATAGCAGCAAAAGACTCAACACTTTAACAGCAGGTCACTGGCCACAATGCCATGAGGGCTTGAGAATGCAATAATTCAATTCTAAAAGACCTCAAGAAATCAAGAACCTAATCTATCATCAAAGCACTTTCCAAGCTGGCGATAGTTCTCTAACAATGTTTATTTTCATAGCACAATTTGTGTTTGGGCCTCCTAAATATGTCATTAATCCATTGTCGATTTTCATTTTGATAGCAAAAATAGACCAAAAATGTCTCACAAAAGTTTTAACTTTTGTCCTTGACATGGGCTTGTCTCCAAGACTCAGGGCAACTCAAAATGGTTCTGCCTCCACCAAAAAAATTTCTTCCCTCTATTTGTTTTCCATCTGTTAAGTATCAGAGACAAGAGAATTGTAAAATTGAAGTGCATTCAAAACTTAGATACTCCTAACTTTCTCCTCGGGTTACTTGGGGCAGTATTAAACAAATATAGGCATTCAACTTGTGTTCTGTAAAAACGTTACCCACGTCCATGACTTCTTTCATGACTGAAGTGTTTGTATGAAGTAGAAAGTAATGATTAGAGTTTCTATGACTGATCAGCAAGATAGCCTTTCTACTAATCTACATATTATAATATAAAGCAATAAATATTTCTATGGAACCCTATATTAATATTTAATTTTTGTTTTATGCTTCTTATAATCACATTTATGAACACAGAAGTCTATAATGCGATGGTAGTTCCATTAAATATTTTTAATTAATTTCTTTAGTGATTTTTGTGGAAATTAAAAAATGTGTGATTATGAATGTTTCCTGTGAACTGAAGGGGTGAGTTAAGTTTTATTAAACTGGGTCAGAAATAAAGGAAAAAGAGACTTATTTCTGTTACAGCTAAAGTAGTAGTACTTAGTATTATTGTACTATTTATTTATCTATTTAATTTATCAAGTAATATAAGCATATTCCATCTCTTTCACAATTAGTAATATAAAGAGGAGCAACCTCAAAATTTTTGTTATAAGAATGAAATACTTTTTACCAAATTTGATGTCAATTACATCTACTTATGTGCATTTTTGTTTTATTTATTAGTTCTTAAAATCGTTTAGTCCTTGATTCATGTGCAATTGCTCTAACAGATATGCACAATATTGTCATTCAGGTTGAATAATTGTTATAAATTTTACAAATGTCAAATTTATTAATATTACCTTTAATTTCTCAAGTTCTAAATTATAAATGTACTATAACTTTCAGAAGAATTGCTGATTTATTTGACAGCAAAAATTTTGTTAATTATCACAGTTTTAATTCGCAAACTTAAAATTTTAATTAAAAATCTAATATTCTATAATATTACAATTATTCAATTTAAAGCAAGTTTTTTTATTACATGACAAAATGTTTGTATTATTAACAACTTTTAATTAGCAAGCAATCTTAACACCATCGCAAAAATATTTCAATGTCACTTGCTGTATAAATTTGAATGAAATGATCAAAATAATTAAAGTGCATCTGATCTTAAACATTCTCCACATTTACGTATATATACAAATATATTACAAAAATAAAAATATGTCTAAATATATTTTTGCGAAGATGCTTACTTAAAAAAAATTTCTGCAAACATTTTTGAGTTTCTTACCATACTGCTATATGATAATATACAACTTTAATCTACATTATAAAAGATATTCGATTTGAAAAACTAGTGACAGTAGTGTCTGTTTTCATAATACTAAATGCAAACTTCTTTCTGTCACATTCATGAAATATTAAATTTTCAAAGTTCCAGAGAAAGTTCATACAGAAATATTTTGCACATACAATATAGAGAAGCTTACTGTCCTCGTAAAGTTTCAGTTCATGCACATAAAAACTTTCCAACACATAAATAAATGGTTGAAAAAATCCAACGTCATGTAGATTTTATGTTAAGTTCTATGGATTTCAGCATCGATTGAACAATGTATATTTTTTACAACTACATTGAAGGCGGGGAGAAAAAGGAAAGCCGCAGTTTTTGACACCATTAAGAGTCATTCATTAAAAAAAGACTGTTCTGTCTTGTAAAAAGGTATTGTTATTAGAATATGACAAATTACATGAGGGTTATTTTCTTAAGGTTAGGTATGCTTTTGTGAAAGAGTTTTGTAGAAAAACTGATTTGTATTTGTATTACATATGTGGAAAACCACAAAACAAATGCAATGAACATTTTCACCTGGGATCAAATCCCTGTTGAAATACCAGTATTCGGCTGCCACAGGCATGATCTTCACACTTACAAAGACCCTTTCACTTAAGAACTGTTTATCACCTCTTTCTTTTCCTGATGTTAGATTTTGTCATTATTAGGGGACTTTGTTTACTGTAGTTTGATTTCAATGAACAGTTGCAAAGCAGACAAAGCCTATCAAACTGAAAGATAAAATGCCCTCATGTAGGATTTATAGGAAACTGGCTCAAATCCATTTCAAGCATTAGGAAAATTACAGAAATGGCCATGCAGCCGGTCTGTTCCTCAGCATCTGGAAGTAGGCCGATCTACCGAGCTCAACAGTAAAACCGTAAGAATTGGCGAAAATTTAAAAATTGTTTTTGATAAAATATTCCATTAACTCTGATAAGTATATACATGCTTATATGCATAGAATTTAAGAACCATCTCTTCTTTTTATTTTTATTTCATGTTTGTTTTGGACCAAATTTTCAGTGGTTGTTATTTTTTCATTTATTGGATTGCTTCTGTTTACATGTTTTGCCTTTTGGAAACTCTGTCGGCTTAAATAGAAAATTATTTTTATTAGATTTTTTTAAGCTTTTTTGCTTGTCATTTTGATGCTACAAATTTGCGAAAAAAATCTACTCTGCCCTGTATGGTTTTAAAATTTCATACACTATTATACTTATTTCATACTTATTTTTTCTTATTGGATTGCTTGTATTTACATGATTTTTTTGGGGGGGAGACTCAAAATAATACTTAAAAAAATGCTTGAGCTTTTATAAGCTTGTTTAGGATTTTTTTTTTTATGTTATAATTTTGCAATTTGTTGCTCTACTTAATGACGCTGATAGGATTTGGATTAGCAGATTGATTTGATTAATTCCCACATTATTTTAAATATTGAACTGCATACATATTATTTATACACAGAGGGTGTTCACACATTTTTGTAATGATTTTGATTTTCTCCATGAATTTAATTATTAATTTTAAAATACAAAACATGACCGGCATCAATTTGAAATAAGGTTTAATTATCGTCTGAAGCATTAAAAATATTCTTTTCTTTAAAATGTCGCTGAAAAATAAACAATGGATCGAAGGCTACGTTTTTGTACTGTCCGAAGAGAAATATTATTATTCATTTATTAAAAAAAATGTGAAAAGTATGGTTTTAATATATAAGTGTATAAGTGACATAATTAATACAAAAGGAAAGAAACATCAAAATTTACATCTGACTGCAAAAAAAGGCAAAAAATGCATACCCAACAACTCTTATTAAATCTAAAGTTGCACCTCACGTTTTAAAGTAAAATCCAGCCCTTCTCCAAAGAATTACTGCAAAATCTTTAAATATCTCTTAAGGATCTGTGAACAAAATTATAAAATCTGATTTAAAGTTAATCAAAACAAAAAATATCATGTTCATCACCTAACGCCAAAATATGTTTCTTAATGTAAGACTATGTGAAGATTACTGTATGAAAATTATTTGGCAGGTGATAAAATGAAAATATTTAGTTACATTTGATGAGGCTTGGATATACCTGATTGCAATAGAAAAAGATCGATTTACTACTGAAAAAGACGAGAAAAAGACTTAATATGTTGGTTCAGAGAAAACAAGCAAAGTTTTTCTAAACGTTTTATGGTTATTATTGGATTCTCTCTTAACGGTAAACGAAAAGTAGAAAAAATGTCCAAATCAATTCTGATTAATATCAGAAATATGTTTTAACACTTATTTTTAAAGAAGAAATTCCATCAGGGAAAGACTCAAGCCATACCTCTAAATCTACTGCTCTATTTTTTGAAAAAGTTAGAAATGAAACCGAAATTAAAGCTATTCCCTTTAAATGCATCCTACCCAAGTTCCCTGATGTGTCTTCTATGTATTACTGGGCATCTGGACTTTTAAAACAAGTTCTTTATAAGAGGCATCCCAAAACGCTGGATGGATTGTGAAGGAGGAGTGGAATAAAATCAACCTTGATGTTTTAAGAAAAGGATTTTTATCTTGGAAATCAAGATGTAATATGATAAATCAAACAAGAGCTATCAGATTGAACATGCTAGAATACAAAATTCTAAGGCTTGTTTATATATAAATCTTCGCAAAATCGTTACAAAAATGTGTGAACACTCTCTGTATATGTATATATACAGATGGCAGAGTTAGCCCTCCCATCTCGAAAACAATACGAGATAGGAAGAAAGAGTGAATTACAAAGTTGTAGAGCATTGATTTAGTATGAATAGACACCTTATGGATATGACAACTAAAAACAGAATTACAATAGGAGAGAAACACGCCAATGTGACAATCAAATTCGCTGAAACAACCTTGTATTTGGCGTACATTTACAAAAACACTCAATCGATTTCGAGGGCAGCTACAGGTCCCTCCTCATCAGGAAATATCTAGAAAGGGAAAGAAAGCTGAGTAACGGCTTTATATACTCTCGGGTAGAACCACGCGCGAGGAGGCTACGCCATCTATCGGGGAAAATAATCATCAAGAATTATGTTAATAGAATTTTAAAAGCGCTAGGAAGGACTGGATTAGACTTAAAATCATTCACTAAACTTGCTAAATCTTTGTGAATATGAAAAGTCTCAAGAAAATCCAATTCACTAACGGAAGAAGTTTTTTGGATAATGTTTGCAGATCTGCGGTTCACATCCCGGCAACAGGATAGCGGATTTTTCATACTTTCTCCTCAGAAAAACGGAATGTCTCTACAATGGCACCTAAATGAAAATGTGACAGACGATAATTCATCAACACATCAGTGTTACATGCTTCAACTCATTTGCTCTTTAAGTGAAAAAAAAATAATAAGGAATTACGCCATTCTCTCTATCTTGCTATAAATGACTGTGTTTCCAGCTCGAATTTGGAAGACCTTGTTGCAAGAAGCGTAACAAGGGTTCTGCTGAATTTTCACATTTCTTGCTTCGACAAAAATCCTATATCTCTGCATGGTATCTTCCTGTTTGTGCAGCTTTCAGAATTATTCCACCTTTTGCAAATTTAGTTTTCCTGGTATCGCTTTTCCATTATCGTATGTTGACAGGTGAAACAATGCAAATTTCTGTCTACTTTCTTAAGCTTAGATATCAGCAGAAAAACATACTGTCACATTTAAAATTGGTTTTAATGCTGAAAACATATTTGATTGTTTGATTCTATTTTTTCTTTTTTTTCCTTAAAAGTTTTATTTTTTTCTAGATGTTTATTTATTTATTATATTTTAATCTAATAGCCTTTCAAATAATAAAGTGATAAAAAAGTTCTTTGATTGAGGTAAATAAAACTCTTGCAATATGCTTTAAATTCCTACGTCATTCTTTCACAACTAGGGTTTATTTCCTTCTTTCTCACGCATGCACACACACACACTACATTTTATAATTTTATTACACAAAAATTTTAAACCTTAGAGAGTATATCTTTTATAGTAGATTTTCATAATGCTTGAATTTTGAGGGAAAAGGAAAAGTCAAGATGTATACAAATAAACAAACGTACTCTTCCCCATTCAGTGCTGCCTCTCTTTATTGAGGAATTAACACCATAGGAAAGCTGCTTTCGCCCAAAGATTCGGCTTTTGTGTGAATGATTAGGGGAAACCAGAAAAGAAAGAAACTTTTCATTCATGAATCGGCAGTCTGCAAGAAGGATTGACTCCCAGTGAGTAAAAGACGACAATCTGGGAAGACGCATTTTAGAATAAAATGGTTTGCAATATATAATTCTAAGATGAAAGTATAAAAGTATGTAAAAGGGGGCGATGTAGGGTGTACGGGCCAAGGCACCCAATGCAGAAATGTTTCATATTAATTATCAAGATGTTTTGAGTTCATCAATTAGCATCTTTTAAGAAACGTTCTGTCTTGATTTTGCTATTTTTAGAGTAGAGCCCCAAACATATTACTGTTGGCCCTGGATTTAGATTTGCTAACTTTACTAAAGCATGTGATATCTAACTTCCAAGATAGAGATATTCCACTTCTGGTGAACTTTCTAAGAAATATTTGCTTGCATTTAGATTACATATCGAGAAAAATCATAAAAATTCCATGCAGCTGATCTATTCCATCACTGAGAATAGAAGCCAACAAGAACTGACAGTGTTCTGTGGCTTCAGCAACTAGTTTTCCACCTTGATTTTGGAACTAGAAATATAATTACAAAAATCTCCTCTAGAGGAGATCCTAATTCAATATTTTTTTTCACACATATAAAATTTGGTTACATATGTTTCTTCATTTATAAATTATAGAAGATTTTTGAAATAATTCCTGGTATTTTAAAGGAAAATTCCCCTATATTTTTTCCTAGTAGCAGTTCTAAATAATCATTCATGATACCCGTACTAATTCTAACAATCTGAAAGTGACACAAATGATGTGAAATCTTTCATAATTATATTAATTATTAGCATTTTTAAAAAACTTAACTTGGGTTTAAGATTACCTCAAAAATGATTTTTTTTAACTACTTAATTTAGATGTCATATAGTCTGGTAATAGTTATTTTCCCTATTACATAATTACATTACATTACCCCTATGGTTCAACCTCGATTAAAACCCAGATAAATGAATGCAATGGCTGTATGGTATTTTCCCGTGGTTTTCCCAATGTGTAACATGAATATGAGCCAATCCTCCATGAAGGCATCTCTCTCCTCAGAAGCAGATAGTCCTTGTGTGTTTTTCTATATTCAAATAATCCTAATCCTCAAACTATGGCATCTGACACACTAAATCAAGATGAAAGGTTTCTAAACAAGATTTTAAATTGGTCTCTGCCCCCTTCCCAGTGGCCAAGTGAGCACTGGTAATTCGACATGGGTTCAAATCCTGGCAAAGATGCTTGTTCCAAGAAAGTTTTCTGGGGTTTTTCTACGTTCAATGCGAATAAGATTTAGTTCCTTGGTCCTCCATGATAGTTTGTCTTCTTGCACAGACTCCAAAACCATTAAATTTTCTGCACTGAATACAATTTTAGGGAGAAAAATTTGTAAACATGAAATCAAGTGCGATTATGAACATTTTTAAGTAATTAACATATTGAGCGGTAAAGCATTTTTAATACGCTCAAAAGCAGCTGAAAATTAAACAAAAGAACAAAACCTTAAACAGGCATAAAATATGCCGATTTCAACAACAATCTATATAAATATATTCTGCTAAAATATGAAAAATTGTATTTGCAGAGTATTTATTAGTTAGATTTGTAATTATCTATTTAGCTTTCGGTTTTCATAACCTTCCACGCATCAGAATAGTAATAAAGTCATTAAGTGTGCATGGGAGTGGTCAAAAAGGGAATTTTGAAGAAAAGATTATTTTTACAAAATGACTCAAAATTTATTGAGCTAGTATAAGAAGTTATATAACTGAAATAATTAAATACTTGTGAAAATTTTGTTGACCTCTCTCCACTCATGGTGTTTATCGCTATAATCAGAAGCTCACTATTGATTTTTAAACTACTACTTGATAAGCTGTCGAGTTCAAATTTTGTACGAACACTGCTTGGATGATAATACAGCGTGATAAAATGAGTTTTATAAAATTCGACTTCAGAGTTTATAAAATTTAGCTTTAAAAAGATTTTTTTTGTGCATATTTTGAGTTAAAGAATAAACCAAAGAAAATTTAAAGTTTGCATGAAATTTTTAACATAATTTTCGATTTTTGGCAATTTTTTTTTTCAATTATTTGAGAAAAGAAAATTCTTGGAAGTAAAACACTGAACCAAAAGAAGAAAAATAATTTATCGTGTAAGATTAATGGGAATAAGAGATAAGGCTCTGCAAAATTCCTATACAGTTTTATAACACAAATCAAAGTGTAGGTTGTTAAATAATGAAATCAAATAATCAAATCGCATTGTCAAAAGTATAAGATTTATAAATTTATTAAGAAAGCCTCATGTTTTTATTATTCATGATGTAAATTTGTAGAAGAATTTTTTAAAGAAAATTATTTAATCTCATACTCCCATTAAATTACAATACATTATTTTTCTCATTTTAATTTATTAATGATTTTATGAATTATAAATAAAAGTTTATTTTGTAAAAACTTACTTTTTTTAATTCAATAACTGCTCTAAAACAGAAATTCTTAATTCCCTTTATAGATACATTCACTTTGTAACTGGTAATAAATTTGTTTCTTTAGAGTCAGGCTAAGACCTTTGTCTCAAACCATCAAGAAGATTTCTCCCCATGCTAATTACAGTCATTACCAATTGCCATCAGGGTTGTGTGAACCCTTGTCCCCTTAGGCATTGGGGGTTGGAAGAGGTACAAAAATCTGGGCTAGTCATTCTTCGTGTACCTTTTCATTATTACAAAAACATGGGAAGGTCTGTTTTTCGAGGGTACATTTAAACCAACAATTTTCCGAAACAAACCATTAAGGAGCTTGCATAAAAGAACAAGACAATCCGAGTCAGACCATTAAAGAGTTAAGTAGAAACTGCTTAGTGACTATTTACAACCCTGTCTGGACTTCGTATGTCCCACAAATGGTAAGATTTTCTTAGATAACAATGTGCCAAGTCTTTAGGCTAGGATTGTTTATCACCAATTTGAGAAGCATTGTGGATAACTGTAATACATGGTTTAGCCACTACATTTACCAGTCATGAATCCATTGGAACACTGCTTGGGATATGACTGAAAAATTCATTCATGCATAAAATCCAACTCTTACAGTAACTAGATAATAATGGGCAGCTATTCAGGTAGCAAGACTCAACATTTCTCTAGGACACTTTTGTAAATAAGTGGTGCATTAGAACAGGCTACACATGATACTATGAAGTATCCTGTATTTTTTATTTGTACTGAGTGTATCTCATTGGATTATCAGTTTCTATTTTTCTAGGGCACTGGTAGATCATGTCACTTATGAAAAAAAAAAAAATAGTTCATGATGGAAAGGTAGGGCAGCCCAGAATAGAAAATATAAAAAATACGATATATTAAATTTAAGCAATTGTATAAAAACATGCTTTTAAAGACATAGTAAATTGACTTTCCTTAGTGTCCTAGAGATACACCAAGGAAGCAGTTCATGATGGAAAGGTAGGTTTCCTTGGTATGCTTTAAATTATGCAACATGGATGCTTGTGCAATCTGTTACTTTACATCAAATGCAGGACACATACTTCCATAATAAAGCATACTTCTATGATATTTGCTATCCTTCTTTATACAAGGTATTTTGATTTAAAATCACTGTTTATTAACATTTTCAAATAGTGTATCTCATTGGATTATAAGTTTCTATTTTTCTAGGGCAATGGTAGATCATGTCACTTATGGGGGGGGAGTTCTTGATGGAAAGGCAGGGCAGTCCAGAATAGATAATATAAAAAATACAATATATGAAATTTAAGCAACTATATAAAAACATGTATTTAAAGACATAGTAAATTGACTTTCCTTGGCATGCCTTAAATTATGTAAAAGGGATACTTGTGCAATCTGTTACTTTACATCAAATACAGGACACATACTTCCTTAATAAATGTTATTTGCTATCCTTCTTCATGCAAAACATTTTTGATTTAAAATCACTGTTTATTAATATTATCAAATATGGTGTTAGCATTTTTTTTCTACACAAATTTTATATTTTTTCAAACTAAACTACTGCAATTTCATGTGCAAGAAATGTATCTGCTGTAAGTCTCTAGAAAAAAAAAAAAAAGAAAAAGAAAGAAAAAAGAAAGAAAGAAAGAAAGAAAAAGCACAATTACATTTTGAATTCGCTCTCTTTTTTTTTTAAATTAAATATGTATAATAGTTTTCATACTGCACAAACTTATGTTAGAATAACATTCAAATGTAGCACTGTTATATTATTAATAGGTTATATATTTTTACTATGTGTATACACTCAAACCTGTTTTTGTGCAATCTTTTTTTGTGTGATTTTCTTATTCGTGTGGTACTAGTAGTCATATTATCAGAGTACTACCGAAAAAAAAAATTGCCCAAAAACACGTTTGAGTGTAATTTAATTAGCATAATTAATATTAGTTATGTGTATAATTAATATACTTCTGAAGAAATCTTTTCTTGGTAATAAATAAATGCATATACACAATGTTTAATAAATTAACAGAAATCCAAAAATAAGATAGATAAATCCCCAAAGAGGGAAATTTTGTTCAAATCAAATTGAATTCAAAAGGCAGTTTAAAATAATTATAACCACTACAATACAAAGTTCATATCATATTTTAGAAACCACAACTTTCCTTTGTACAGTACTGCAGGATTTGATATACTACAAATTGCAACAGTAAGGTAAGAATTTGAAAACTACAAAACTGAAGATTTTAAATTCATTTAGAAATGTTTTTAAACTGTAATCATTTTCTTACCATACTAATATATTTAATGTAAAAAATTCAACAAAATATCGCATAAATAAATGAATAAGAATTGTGCCATAATTTTTACTTGACTTTTTGGTAAAAGGGATAATTATTTATTACTTTGACTATCAAAATATTTATTTGCAAATTAGTCACTCTTTGTGTTAGTAAGCTCTTATATAACCAACTAGCTGTACCTGCCCGGCGTTGCCCGTGCATTTAGAAAATGCAGATAAGTGAATAGCGCAGGAATAGTAGTGTAGGACATGTAGACTGTCTCTCTCTCTTCCCCCCCCCACACACACACAACATTCCCCGTCGATAAAAAGGAACAATATATCCTAACCATGAGCCATCTGTTAAAAAATTAGTTTAAATGAGAACAGACCTCATATTAGCACATGCTAGGAAACCGTAGTCATGTGGTTATAATCATTGGTCTGAAGTTTAAAGAAAAGTAAAACATAAAAAATTCAAAATCAAAGATAGGAAAGAGTTGAAAGGGAAAGATAGAGAGTACAGTACAGAAAAAATAAAAAGTAACGAAAACATGGATGAAATAAAACATCCTGCTTACAGGAAATTTGGAGTTGAGAACCAATTAAATTTTTAATTTAAGTGTAAGTTAAACTTAGATGACAATGAATTAGAAGAGGAGAGTGTTTGTGTATGTTTGTGGAGCTCGGGCTGGGGTCGCAAGGGCCCCTGACCGATTAATGTCTGTTGGTACTGCAGCACTGGGAAGCAGCACCATTCGGATTATTGCTCATGCTCTCAAGAGAGCACTAAACAATAACATCATCATTTAAAGCATGACAGTCAGAGTTAGTTTGGGAGAGTGGAGAGTGGCAATAATTTTTCTTTAGATTGTCCTTTTCGTTAGAGAGCCTCGGGATAAACTATATTTAATGTTCTTCCATTCGGAGCTAAGATGTGTAGATTATCGGCATTACCAACTCTTGAACAACCCACGTACAGTTGACCATGGGAGAAACACGGCTTACGGAGGTCGAGCCCTACAACTTTGAGAGATTGTCCTTGTGCCTTATTAATGCTCATCGCGAAACTCAAACGAACAGGGAATTGTAGACGCTTAAACTGAAACGGGAGATCGGAAGGGATTATAGGAATTCTTGAAATAAACACATCTTCGCCTGCAGCATGTCCGGTCATGATGGTGGAATTGTTATAAATCGATTTAATAAGTTGAAAATAAATGATAGCAACAAATCACAATAATAGCAACACAATAATGCAAATTAAGAAACAAAAACTGAAGAACAAAAACTTTATAAAAAATAAATTTTTTAAAATTTTTCTAATTCAAAAATCGAAAATCGGGCTTCGAGGTCTGGTGGCCAGCCCCTTTGTGCTTCCGTGTAAAAAATTCCAGGTCCCTGCGTGCGATAGATTTGGCTGGAGAGCTCGGTCAGACAAATGGACAGACAGGCAGACAGACAGACAGACACATTACACTTGCTTTTATTATTATAGATAAAGATTCAAATTTTTTGTTCTCCTATTTCCGGTAAGTAGCTCATCCAGAATTAGCTTTCCTCCTAAAAGGGAGTGAAAGTGAGGTAGTATAGATCAATATGGAATTATATATAATTCACACACTATTATAGGTTGTTCTTTTTACTTCATTTTTTTAAATTTGGAGTGTGAACTCCTTTACTACTGCCATGAGTACGCTACCACCCATTTCTTCAAATGTTTTTCTACTGTCTTGAAAGAAACCCAACCTTGTTATCATTGTCAAATCATACATTACTGTTTCAGAGTCACTACTGTGATTCTTCATTTTTATATTGCCATTCAAGTCGCTATCATTCATGGCAAAATAGTCATTCCTCCCAACTGTTCTTTCCAGTAAAAAAGTGTTATTGTCTTAAGTTGAAGTAAAGTTTTTCCTCTTTATCTCACCTGGTAGGAGGTAGAAGAAGAGCCTAACAAACCCAAAATGCACAACAATATCATATATATAATTAAACCAAAATTCATAAATAGTATAAGCTCATTAGTAATTTAAAATACAAAAAACTTGATGTGTATTTAAATTAAAAAAAACTGAATACTTAAAAAACTTACTTCAAATATAATATCTTGGTAACCATAACAACATGTGGAACCAAATGGATTTGTTGCATTGTGCGTTGATGCTCTGTTTAAAACAACAGGGCGTTCCAATGGTTTCTTTAAATGTTCTTCCATTGTATCCCACTGAAAAAAATAAAATAATTTCAATTTATCAAAGCATCTGCCCATTACACCTCAGAATTTCAATGTAAAATTATTGTTTTAATCAAGCTTTGTTAAACATTCTAATTCAGTATTATAAAATATCAAATTTTATGTCATTTTCACATTGCTTCAGCCTGCATAAATTTTATATAAAAAATTTATTTTTTAAATAAATTTAAATAAAATTAACAATGGTTACATTCAAAATAATCAATCTAGTCTTTTCAGATTTTTATAATGTTGTTTTTAGTTTGCATGTGTAATTATTAACATCTTGAAATCAAATGTTGCTAATTTTTATCAAGTGTTATTATTTTCACTTTACAATTTCTGTGTCAAAGTAACGCACATTTTGTTGGCACTTCAGATATTTTTTAGTGTAAGAATTTTATGTTACAACAAAATACATGGCACTGTCACTTCCCTTATGAGAAATATCTGGTTGTAACAAAAGTTTTCTACTCAAAAAAAAAATTCTTTATAAAGTCAGGAAAAAAAAAAAAACTAAAAGCAGTATCTTTAGTGCAGGTAGTAATCACCAGCTAAATCTATGGTTTTCTGCCAATGTTTTGATAGTTTTTCAAAGCCTTTGACACAGAACTTTGTGGTCACGAGTCCAAAAACAGATCAACCTCATTTTGCACAACCTGTGCAGAATGGAAGATAGCACCAGAAAGATATAGCTGGAGGTGTGAAAAAAGTAGAAGTGTGAAGGAGCAATGTTGGGACTATATTCTAGGTTTCGGAAAAGATCCCCATTCGAATCTGTGCAGAGTCCAGCAGGTGAATGCACACATATGTGGTCCTGCATTACCCTGATGGAACGTTACTTTTCTGTGCTAAAACTTAGTTCAACGTTTTTCCTTGATAGGAGCATCAACAAAGACTAGCATCTCACCATACACCTAACTTTCAAGGTTTTTTTTTTAAAATCTTTTCCCAGATATTCTTTGTGGATAATACTATGGCAATCCCACCAAATACAAAGTATGAACTTTTTGTTAATTAAATTGCACTTTGAGACACTACTGATGGGCTCACCAGGCACAGACCAACCCCCTTTTCAGCCTGCATTGTTGAAGTAAATCCACTTTTCATCACAAGGGACGATCCAATCAAGAATTTTGTCCTTGCATTGATAATTGAGCAGATTAGTGCAGGCCTGAACACATGTGTCTTTATCTGCCTCAGTCAGCTCACGCAGCACCCATCGATTCAGCTTGTATGTCAAGTTTATGAGATGCAAAGTACGACTAATGGACATCGCACTAATGTATAACTCCTTAGCCAGCTCTCGAGTGGTTGCACACTGATCTACTTCCACAAGTTCTTGCATGCCCCTTTATCAACATCAGTAGGTCGAGCAGGGTGCTCTGCTTCTTGAATGACATAGTCCTTGTTTTTGAACTTTTGGTACCAAACCTTCACAGCGTCATATGATATATCATTACTATCTAAAGCTGTACACATGATTTTGCGATATTCTGTAGGTGACTTTGCAACAGAGCTGAAAATAAATGATGGTTCTAACCTGGTAGCATGATAGTTCCATTTCAGACACCTTGTACTTAATAATAACGATATTTTTTTACAAATTTCACAACACAGTGTTCTAAAGCAAGTCTCTTTCTTTAGAATACCAAAAATTGTTTGACAGAATATGATTTAAACACAGCAATGTGAATTGTTAGCACAGACAATAATTGCAGTGGCAGGAAACTTTCATTAAAAACCCAATATTTATAACAAGCCAAGCACAAACAATCCAGTGAGAAAACTTAGAGCTTTTTGTTGTTTGCAGAACTGTTTTGCAGAAATGAAAAAAGAAAAGGTATTAAAATTTTGAGTGTTGGAGAAACTGGAATTAATGCCATTAACTAAATAAAGAAGGTTATTTTTTTTTAATATGAAATTTTCAAGAAAATGAAGAAGCTTTGGGGATGATTTTTGAGTAATCAATGATATTTAATTAAATAAAGAAGGTTATTTTTTTTAATATGAAATTTTCAA
>KK112826.1:91761-103347 GCA_000611955.2 Stegodyphus mimosarum | reverse complement strand
TATTTTCTTTGCCTTTTTTTTTTTTTTTTTTTTTTTCTGTAGCACCTATTACTTCTTTTATATTAAAAATAAGCTGCAACACATGCATGTATATGTTTACATACATATGAGGGAGTCCGAGTCATTAAGTTTAAAATTCCAGGAGTCAGAGTCAGCCTCGGAGTTGGTCATTTCCCTGACTCCACAGCGCTGTTTCTAAGTACTACAAAAATTTTATATATTTTTAAAAATTA
Source organism: Stegodyphus mimosarum (assembly GCA_000611955.2). Classification (NCBI taxonomy): domain Eukaryota; kingdom Metazoa; phylum Arthropoda; class Arachnida; order Araneae; family Eresidae; genus Stegodyphus; species Stegodyphus mimosarum. Next base: position 103,114 of record KK112826.1, on the reverse strand, counting down.
ATAAAAATTTTTAATTGCATCTTCAAATGCCAGTTTTATTTATTTGTTTTTTACTTCATATTCATAAATTATTTCAGAATTAAAAAGCACAAAAATCTCATTTAAACAAAGTAAGCCACAAACTCTGCTTTCATATGTCTGCATTAGTGACAAATATGTTTTCTTTTCTCATACCGTTGCATGGTATAGATACGTAATAGATTGAATGCACACAGAACCACGATAGCTTGATAAAATTCATTTTACTTTACAGTTCCACAAAAACGTTTCACAGAATACAACCAGTAGTTACACTTTAAACTACTAAGATTGTTAAACATAGTATAATGGAAATCATTTGAGGACCAGATACGGTTATAGTTACATACAGGTACCAATTACAATTATTCAGTTCCAATACCAATTGCAGTTATATAAGGATCCAACCAATATGTTAAATAGATTTGCCTTGTATTTTTATTTTTGCCACAGAGCTTCACCTCTTCCAAGCATTTCATCTTACATTACACAAAAATACTACAATTTTAAACTTTACTAAAATTATTTACATATATACAATAATTCATAACAATATACCATTCATTTTGAGTTACTCTGTATATCTTGACACTTAATGTACATATTTTTATCCCATTTGATGAAGGATTGTTGACAAAAGAGTAAATTATGATTAACTTCAAATACTTCAGTTTCAAGGTCAAACTATCTGAACAACTTTGATTGTTCAAACACTGTTACTGCCTTTAATTGTAAACTGTGCCAAAATTGGTGGCCTTGCACTTCAAATTCGAATGCCACCAACTAGGGGGGGGAGGTGTCAGTTCATTAGTTGCTGACACCAAATTGTATTGTGTCAATTGTCGAGAACTTTGGTTCTAACCAATGTATTGCAACTATTAGTGTTGTGTTTAAAAATAAAATTGAGATAAGACATTACTACCTCATCCTATAACACAGTTCACAATTTCGAATTGCAAATTATGCATTTTTTACTTCTTTTTGAAACTCTACGTTAAAGAAATACTATTCTCCACTTTTCAATAGAAAGAAAGTGATTCTGAAATTAAAACTATATGGCTATTAATATCAGGAAAGCAAAATGCATGATATAAAGAAATTTGGAATTAAAGAGAAATTTGATTGTATTGGATTATTTTACCACATTTGTGGTCATAATTTGTTCCATGCACTGAGCACATTCACTTTTAAAAGATTGTTATGAGTTATCTAATAATAGTTTGCTTACTGATCAGAGATTTGTTTCATGCACTACTATGGGTAATTAGTGTAGAAATCTCTGGTTACATTTTTTTCTTACTATTCTGCAAAAGGAAAGAGGATTAGATTGCATGATTTGGATTAGCACACTTGTACTATTAGCTTAAAGGGAGAGATGTCTTTTTGGAAACATCCTACAGAAGACCTTCTAATGAAGAGTGGCTTGCATTTGTGTTACACAAAGAAAGAACCGCAATAATTCCAAAGCAGTTAGCCCATTTGCAGAAGCTTGGAAAACTAAAGAAATCGGCAACATGCATTTTTAGTAATATACACAGTGAAAATGTGAATAAATTTTGCAGTCACTGGAAATACATAGGAAACATTAATGTTTATACATTAATTTATTATACATTTCTTGAAATGGATCAGATTATATATAATATCCTAGATTATCAGCAGGATTTGGATTCTACATTATTCAGAAACTTTACCACCTACAGGAAGAACAATCATCTGACAAAGCCCTATTGGGTAGGAACACTAACATACATCAATATGAAACATTATTATTGCTCAGGCGTTAACAAAATTATCACTTTTGAGAAAAACTATTTTACCATCTGTAATTTGATTTACATGAAAACTGAATTTTTTTACTTAAGAAGTTTACAGTAAAATTAAACTTACATTACATAGTTTATTTTCTGTTATTTGAGCATTGCCATATCTAAATATATGCAGGGTAAAAATAACACCAAATAAAAACCTAACTTAGTAACAACCCCTAAAGTCTCTTAATTAGTAGGTCATTTCTCCTTTCTAACCTAAAAATAATAGCATGGTTATAATAAATCTCTCTAAAATCTGCAATCTGAAACCTTTAGCAGCCAATGAAAATGAAATCAAACCCTGTACATGTTTTCTCTGGCTCTGACAAAGATGCCATTTCTGCACCAATTTAGCAGCTCTCTCTCTGTCTCTTGTGTGCACACACATGCCAAGAAAAAGTTAAACAAATAGTTTTATTTACAATGATAAATACTAACTCATAGAATTATATTTCTGAGAGTATTATTTTCTCTGAAATTTGACTTATGCCAAGCTTCCAGAAGTGTTTCCTACTTTATTCACAAGCCCAAATTAAACATGTTTGTATTATGCATTAATGCATGTTTGGAATAGAAAATCAGTAAAGACCCCCAGTTACCACTGGTCCATTTAGTGCTGTTTTGGCTTAACGCGGTTTTATTGGAATAGTGAGATTCCCTGAAAATTGCAAGCAGCATTGGGCTTCCACGAAATCGAACATAATTTATGTGCATTACTTCTTCTCTGTAGTGTTATACAAACTTATCTTTATTATTTCAAACATTTGTTGCTGTTACTGTAAGTATAAATTTATGTAATGTTTGATGTAATGCTAAATATTACAATTTTTAGTTTTTAATATGAGTGATTATAAGAAACACAAAAATAAAGTGACAAGAAAAAGTATTTCGCTAGAAACTAAAATGCAAATGTTTAGAAGATTAGATAGTGGTGAATTTGAATGTCAAACTGTTTTTGCATTGAACTTGTCAACATCAACAATAAGGAAAATTCTCAAGAAAGAAGAAAAAAAAGTATCACCAGCAACTAAAACTACAAAAACCTCTGCAATTAGAATAACCTGTTCTAGAAATAATATGATAGAGGAGCTGGGAAAACAACTTTCTATATGGACTGCCAATAAAATTGAATGCAATATGCCATTAAAGCAAGCTATTATAATAGAATTTTTAATCACATTCAGACTGAAACAGGTGGCACAACTGAAATATTCATTGAAAGTCCAGGATGGTTTAATAGATTTGAACATCGAAATAATCTTCATAATATACAGATTATAGGAGAAGGAACAAATGAGATATAAAAGCAGTGGCTGAATCCCCAGCAACATTAAGAACAATAATTGAATGAAGAAACTATCCTCCAGAATTAGTTTTTTATGTCAATGAAACATATTGCTGTACTTCTATGTAAATATACATAGAAGTATATTGTAGCTGGTTTGAGAAACTCTATATAAGAATACATTTGCATGTATACCCTGGCATAACAACGCTGGAACTTTTATGAAGTTTAGGAATTTTGAATAAAACAAAGTTTATAAAAGAACTGATACCTTTAGGCTAAGAACCCACTTTGATGAATGATAGGGAAGTTCCAGAAAGGTGTTGGTAGTATCACTATATAGGTATTCCAGTTTTAACCCCTTAACTGCTGCAGACGTATATACACATGCCTTGCTCAGACAATGTGTTAACTGTTCCGGGCATACATATACACCCTTCCGAAATACTATCATTTGCTTTGCACTGCTACCAGTAAAATTATTCACAAAGCTCTGTAATGCAACAACTCAATGATCTTTCTTCATAGAGTATGCGAAGGAGAATTCTATTTCAGAGAAGAGGGAGGGGAGGAAATGGAGAGGAGGATGTTTCTGAAATGGTGAAAGTAATAACTGTGCAGGTATTGCTCATGTTTCTGTTTGAGTAAAATGTATTTGTTTTATTCTGTGTCTTTCGCTTTTGTTTACAGTTTGCAGTAGGTGCTTTTTTTTTTTTTTTTTTTTTTTACAAATATGTCTGACAGTAACGACAGTGAAATAGATGATTATTTTCCATCATCTTCAGGATCAGACACCGCAGAATATGATATTATGTCAGAAGAAGAGAATTACAACTAATCTATGAAAGATGCTCGACGTTGAGTACGACTTGATATGAAAAATTTATGGCATCGAACCAATTCAGAAAAAATCTATGCTTTTTTAGGTATATCGATTTTACAAGATATAACACTGAAACCTGATATTATGCTTTACTGGTCTAAAAATAAATTGATCAAAACTTTTTTTGGGGGATCTTTTTTATTTTATAAACATCAGCAAAACTTGCACTTATTTTCCCCCTAATACATCACATAACTACACGTCCCTGTGTAAAAATGGTGGCACTGAGGAGTGAATCTTGTACATTTTCTGTGGCAGTTAAGGGGTTAATGCATATTATGTTTGAAATGCTTTTCTTTCTTAATTATAATTAAGTATTTCAAGCAGGTGGAAAATAGAAAATATCATTTTTATTGACAACAATCTTTAAAATTATGTACTGAAAGTCTAGAATAAATTTTATATTCTTTGTCCAATTATGTGGACTTGGGTATGCCCAACAGGCTTGGATAATTGGAAAACCTTCACAGTAGAGTCCTGTTACTCAAATGCTGACATCTTTATGAAGATTGGCCAGTATTAGCCATGATAGAAATCTTCATAAAATTGCCTCAGCATAAAGGTATCCACACTTCCATGAGATTTTAACCTGAAAAAAAGCTATTGCAGATAGCAGAGGTGCTGGCTTCATTATCCTGAGACACCACTGTGTGAATAAGGATTTTGCCTGCTTTATTGATCTGAATACCCAACTAAACTCTTTCTTGCATAGCAATGCCTTTGTATAACAGTACTGGTATCTTTACAGTGACTGTGTTTTTAAGTTAAAAATTGGACCAAATTACCACTGTCGCAAGAACATCAAGCAGGCAGATGATTAGATATTCATTGGTGCTGAGTAACTGGTTAAAGATTAAACTATAGAGCTAAATGTTCTGCATTTTGAAGTGTATTTCACTCTTTTTATCTCAAATGCATTTAATGTGATCACTCTGAAGCTGCAATAAATCTAAAGTTTTCCATTTCTATCTACTTCTAATTTGAGAGACAGGAATAAATCAGATTATATAATACTATGTTTGTTTTGATTATTCTCATTTCATTGCATAATAAAAATATAAAAATGACTATTTCATTAAAGAGACACAAAACATATCTTAGAACTCACTTTTGTAAATGCAGTGATTATATGCTTCTTATCAGATACATCAACTAGTGTCACATCTTCTGATTCAGAAGGTGGTTTAACTTCTATTGGCAGATTGAAGTTACAACGAAAATATATATTGAAATTATAATGTCCAGGATAGTTTGTGTGGAGTATGAATTTTTTCACCCTATGACTTTTGGCATCAAAAAGGACATCCTAAAAAATATAAGTTATTAGTAATATTAAAAAAATATTTACATCGAAATAACAAAAAGTATTTAAAAAATTTAAAAATTACTTTTTGGCGCAATAATGGCAATTAATTTCTGCTTTTTTAGATTATTACAAGTACAATCAATTGTTTTTATTTTGAAGAGTAACTCAGATAATGTATGCATGTAAGATAAAAATTTTAATTTATAAGTCCCTTAAGTTTTCTTATCCTAAAAACAGTAACACACAATAAATCTCTTTCTAGAGCATCATTTCAGATTAATTCCATCTATATGATTCTTATACAATGCTCATGAAGCATGTACTTACATAACACAGAAGCCACTCAATAACAATATTAAATATGACAAATCAAAACCTAAATCAGTCAATGAAATTAAAATGGAAGATTGACTTCACTATTTTTAATCTAGCATTTTTTGTTATCTACACTCTCCTGTCTCTTTATTATTAAACATCACTATCTTCACACTTTACTATATTAACATGTCATCTGCAGCTTCTTTTTCATTCCAAATGTTAAAAATATGAAACATTTGCTTAAAATTATTGAACAGCAGGTATAGCCTTCTCAGTGCTTAGGCTGCTTCAGTATGTGAATTGTGTTTGGATAAAGATAATAATGTGGAAGCATGTGCATTTATTAGAAGCACTAAATTTTTATATTCATTTTCTAGGTCAGCTACTTGGCATTGAAGTGATGGTGGACTAGCTACTTCTGCTAGTCCACCATCACTACAATGCCATCATAAAATACATAATAACATGCATGCAGTATAAACATTGTGATTAGTCTTATATTAAAATGCCTGCAAAAGAAAAACAGTGTATTAAAAGAAACAAGAATAAATTATTTAAGATGCTGCTGGGAGAAAAAAATTACAGAAAAAAATGTCATCACTATAAACATACAACCAAAAACTTTTTAAAAGAAAAGGAAGCAAATAAAATAAGCAGATTTCACAGTATGAATATTTCTGAAATTACTAAAGGAAATTTATGATACTGGGTTACTGCAAAAAATTTGCCCCGTTTTTGGAAATTCAAATTTCAAGCGGATTTGGACATTATATGTGATGCTCTGAACTGGAATTTCCAGCTAGTAAAACGCATAGGTAGACAGTATATAAAGGCAACATACTTGTAAGAGTACATCATTAATCTATAAAAAAAAAAAAAAAAAATCAAATTTTTTAAACAGCAAAGGATAAGGAGCATATCACAAATTATTTGTTATATGAGAATCATAGAAGCAGTACAGTAGCTCTAGCAAGTTGAAACATTTGTCAAACGTTACAGGGAGAACACATTTGATAATTGTACATATGGTTATACAGGTTTTAAGAATTCAAGCATAAAGACGGAATTTCTATGGATCAACCATGTTTCAAACATCCATCAGTGGTTTCGGAGCAGATCCTGGACCAAGTCATGTCAAATGTCTACCATGGAAGTACTGAAGAACATTATTTACACACAGAACAACAATTATAGATGACAAGTAACAGGTACTCTTTATAAGGTATTTTCTCTCTCCTTTCTGCATGCTGTAATGATAGCCCATTCATCATGTATTTGAAAGGTCCAGGTTCAAGTCTTGGCAAAGGCATTGCTCATTTTTCAAGTCTCCTTTAAAATAAGCTAATGATTCTACAGTGGTGCCCAAACTAAAATGTGGTAGATGATTCTTCAACACCAGGATTTGCTAACTGGATCCCCTAATCCCCAGTCGTCCTCTAAAAGGGAGAGTGTAAAAGGTATTTTCTTCCTCAATTTTGCATACCTTTATGGTGTAATGGTAGCACACTCGGAGCATATTTGAGAGGTTCAGGTTCCAGGCATTGCTCATTTTTCACATCTCCTCCTTCAAAATTACCTAATGCTCTACACACCAATCAAATGTCAAATATCAAAGGGCTGTGTGACGTATTGCATTGCAAAGCCTGCTCCCCACCAAAAAAAAAAAAATCTAAAGAGGATTCTGATTTTAATGTCACATATCAGTTTTTTTTATTTTATTTATTATTTATTTATTTATTTATTCATTCATTTATTTATTTATTTATTTATTTTTTTTAGGGTTTGTGCTCTCGTAGAGCTTGCATTTACCAATGTATTCTTGGACTCTTTCTTGCTAACACAACTTTGTCTTTTTAACTTTGCTATTAAACATGGCTTTCCAGATAGAGAGTTAAGTGTTGCTATATTTTTTCAGTCTTTTCTCTGTTCATAACATCAGTGTTCAGTTTTAACAAGATAACTTCTATAACTTTTTTGTCTTTTAACTTTATTACTAAGCATCATTATCTTCACATTCAGAGCCACAAAAAATTCAACAGCAAAACTGTAAAATTTTTTAAATCAGCCATATGTTTAGGATTCTTAATACAGCATTAAGTGTCATCATTTAATTTTTTTCCAATCTTTAGGCAGTTCATCTGAATGTTGTTTTCTTAGTAAGGTGACTTAAAAAACTTTTCGTTTTTCTTTTTATTATGAACTTATTGTCTTTATTCATTAAACATTACTTTCTTTGCATTTATACTACATAAAATTCAACAGCAAAAATCACAAAATATTTAAAAACAGCATATCTTTAGAATTCCTGATAAGAGTGTTAAGTATTGCCATATTTTTTTAATACTCCATATATTATTTCTTCAAAAATAAAATACACTGTCATAATATCTGGTGGAAACATCCTTTTATTTGCATCGCTATACTTTTTTTACGTTTACTATATTATTTCTTTAAAAATAATAGTGATAACATTTGGTAGCTGCATCCTCCTATTTGAAAAGTGATATGAGACAAAAAGTGATGATCAAAATAAATAACATCTTTGGTGCTATAAAGAGGCTTGCAGCTTCAAAAGATTTTGTTAAATGTACAGCAGAAATGAAAGAAATAATAAACTAATCCTCCCAAGTAACAAACTATTAATGCTAGCAAGCACTGCCAAAATTCGGGCAAACTAAAGTAAAAATTGATGGCCAACACTTTTCAGTTGCAAAGGCATTATTTTTTAACATAAAACCAGAACTCATAAACTACTTTGATCCTTTAAACTACCATCCTTTTTGACTATCAACAGAATTTCTTGCCTCTTTAAACCCTGGTTTATTTTAAACCAGAGGCCTTTTATCAGCAAGAGATTAATTTACTGAAGGCAGATTGCAAGGTTTTATATTAAATGACAGCAATTATATAAATACATATGTACTCTACACTCTATTTTATTCACATTATTGACTTCATGTAAGGCTTTTGAAGCTTTTTTCCCCCCTAAGATCTGTTTTTGTATATTTTAAATTATTCACTAACAGTTAGTTATGAAAATTAAGAATAAAATTATTCATTTCTTAAGGCTGTTTATGCTACTAAGCTGATCCAGAAAGTTAAGACCATTTTGCACATATCTCCATGCATCTGACAGCATGAAAGTCACGTAGTTCCATCATTCAGCTCCAGAATGAATTAGCCATTTTATTTGTTTACATTAATGAAGTCATTCTTAGTTGGTAATCATGTTTAAAACAATTAATCAGTCTGCAAGCTATGAAATAGGAGTCGTTATTAAGGTTTTGAGTGCAAGAAAGTTTGATTTTGTGAAATTTATCCAGATAAATAAAACTTACGTAGAGAATGCGATGAGGAAAGGTATGGCATGAAAGTGAGTTAGGATGTTTAATGAAAGATGGGAAAATGTCCATAATGAGGAGTGCAGCAGATGCCTGTCATTGATTATCAAAGAATTACCTGAGCTGCATCAGCGAAAACGTTTGTTCCAATAGGTAATTCAAGCTTTCTAATTGTCAATGAATTTTCAAAGCATTTCATGATCTGAAATTGTGACTGAACATTTACACTACAAAAAACTGTGTTTGTGATGAGTACCAAAATCACTAACAAACATTCAAAAACAGAAAAGCATGGAAGCAGCCTCAGAGTTTCTGCAGCATTACGGAACAGAATGATATGACTTCTTGGAAAGGACTGTCACAGGCGACGAAACATGGATTTGTTATGAGACAGCTAAAATGACATGAGTCACTGGAATAACAGCATACTGGTTCCCACAAAACCCAAGAAAGCAAAGCCACCTTTTTCTTCAAGAAATACCATGTGCATTGTGTTTTGGGACTGTGAAGAAATTTTGCCAATGGAATGGATTGAACAACACACAAAATCAGTGCTACCACTTACTGTAAGACATTGAAGAAGTAATGGTACATGATACAGAACAAAAGGTGCTGACTTTTGGTATTCTATTCCTGCATAGCAATGCACGACTGCATACTACATGCATAACGCTGTTCTGCTAGATTCATTTGATTGGGACTAATTCTGTCACCTTTCTTATAGCCCACAGCTAGTTCAGTCCGATTTCCAATTTCAAAGAATTTGTCGGCCAGCACTTTGCAAGTGATGATTATATAAATGTAAACTTACAGAACTGGTTCGAGTTGCAGGCTGCCGAATTCTACGAAACGTGTATGTTGCAATTAGTGCTAAGATATGACACATGCCTTATTTTGCATGGTGAATATGCCAAAAAGTAGTTTAAGGTTTTAATCTTTTTTTTAAATTTATTTACTTCCTGGATGAGCTTTGTAAATTTTGATTAATTTGTAATTATATCAATATAGCATTATTAATAAATTGACATACAGCTGTTTTGCTTCAATATTTTTATTTAATAGACTTCAAGAAGGTCCAATATTTAAATTCATAACAGAGACTGAAAATTGCAACCTGAAGACAACCATCTCCATAATAAAGCAAAATTGTCTGGAACCATGGATCTTAGAAAGGGTTTACCACCCATCTAAGAAGATAAATTAAGTATAATGCAAATGCTTGAATAGATTATCTGATTACAGCAAACTGCAGTTGTCTGCCTAGAGGTCACAATATATTTTGAAGGATTTTTTATGAGAAACTGGCCTATATTTACAAATGACTGAAGGAAAATAAAAATCTCAAATAGCCAGATCATTTAGTCAGTAGATAGGAAATTGCATGCAAATTGCTAATGTTTTAGAGCTTAACCTTTCAACTACTACTCGCCCAAAGTACAGCATTCGAAAATTGCTTAAAATAAAGCTACTTAAGTACTTGAAATGATGCTTAAATACTTTAAATGTTAAATACACTACTGCTTAAATATGCTAAAATAATATTTCACATATCTTATCTGCGTATACTGTATAAATATAACACACAAAGATGCTATCATAGAAGTTATAACTTAAGCATATTTCATATAAAAAAGCATTTACTAGAGTCTACGTGGAGCAAATTCAAAACAGAGATGCAACATGCTCATGAATGTAATTATGTATCTATTAATTGTTTTCAATATACACCTCTACAATTATTTTATAAATATACATTATATGTTATTCTCTTGTCCAAAAGTTAGTGCAGAAAGGTAAAAGAGGGCTTCAATGATTTGTCAATGCATCTAAAACAGCCCAAGTGACATTGACAATTTGCAGTGATTTAATCAAAGGCCACTTTTTTTCTGAAATAAAGAATCTAACACATTCTTTACAAGGGCACATAACCACACTACCATAACATATGGTAATCATATATATATATATATATAAGATTATATTACATCTTACAAATAGAAACTAGGAAATGCTAATTCTTATGAAGACTGTGAAAAAGCTATTAAAAACTTTTAATAAACTCAGAAGAAGTTTAAAATTTGTATTGCTAAGCATATATATAAAATTATTATACTGGTATTATATATATATAAAATTGGGATAATTATAAATAAGTTAATCTACCTCTAATTTTAATAAACAAATATTTAACTCTTCTGATTATGCTACTCACCAGTCCTAATGTGAAAAAGTTATAGAAATAATCTGAGCAACTCCATTTCCTATATCTGTGGGAATTAGGAGAGTGAATTTTCATTTTATCTTCAGATTTATAAAAGACTTTACTTGGCGAGCCTAATGCACTAGTAACATCCTAAATAAAATAAACAAAACTTTAAAAAAAAAAAAAAA
>KK112826.1:50759-90914 GCA_000611955.2 Stegodyphus mimosarum | reverse complement strand
GCCTCTGTCATCTATGGCCCGTGGTGCACCACATTTGCCACGTCGCTGATTTTGGACAGTCCCATTTTGCCATGCACGGTACACTTTTACCACGGCGGCACGCGAACAGTTCACAAACTCAGCCGTTTCGGAAATGCTTCCACCCTTGGCCCGAAAGCCAATGATCATGCCCTTTTGGAAGTTGGATAAATCGCTTCGTTTCTGCATTACGCCAACGATTGAAATGTTTTCCGAAGCCCTCACACATCCTTTATATACGCTCAACTGCACTGTGCTGCCACCTGCCTTCTGTGATTGGTTATTTAACTCTGACATGGAAAGTACGTGGTGGTCACATTAATGTGACTGGACTGTGTAGTACCTGTAAGTATTACTTATAGTATCTGTACCACAGATACTGTGAGCAATACTTCTCTGAATACATAGAGATATATATACATATATAACAAAGTTTATTCAAAATGAATGATCCAGCTTCGAATGGTTGGTTCTTAAAATTTCCAAAGACAGAGTAACAAGAAATGCAACAAATCACATGAATGTAAATTTTACTTATGAAGGGTTCTATGGATCTTCCTTTAATTATTAGTTATAATCAGACATGCTATCACATGTGCTCTGTGGTAGCATCAAAGCAGCTTAGTTCTTCAAACAATTTAGTGCATCAAAGGAGTTTACAGAAGTTAGTGCTCTGTGATAGCATCAAAGCAGTTAAACAGACTTGTGGGGAAAAAGTTGCATTAATGAAATATACTAAGAATACTGGAAGTTTAATACTTTCAATCACAATATTTCTAATAATTGTGAGGAAAAACTAATAATTTCTAATAATTGTAAGAACTTTTTACACAAACCTGATGTATAAGTTGATAGCTTATTTTATGATTACTTTCATATTTTGAATAGAAATATTTCACAATGCATGCTGTTTTTTTTTTTTTCTAAAGGAATGTATAAGGAGCAAGAGTACACAAAATCTGCTTGTTCTGTTTTCACAAATGAATGGATTATTTTTCATTCAAATGAAAAAGCTTTTTAAATTATAGCAAAGAATACAGCTTTGAATTTATTCCTATTCAGCTGACAATTATAATTAGAAAACATATTTAGAAACCAGAGAATTTTTGATGATGTAGCATGAAATTGGCAACTAAAGACGTGTTGTTCCTCTAAATTTTGTGTCGCTTCTACAGTGAACTGCATAAGTTAAGTCTGCATTATATTTAGTTATTTATTATATTTATGTCTATTTCCTGCATATTCTAAAGGTTTATATGATCTCAAATAAATAAATTCTCACTATACAGCTTATCTAAATAATAAAGTTATTTTTAATTCAAATAACATTGAATATAATCTTTTGGCCTACAAATATCATTTACAATTTTTTTTTTTTTTTTTTTTTGTGTGTGTGTATCAAAAAAAAATTCTCCTTGTCAACACACTCAACACTTTGTAGTTGTCACCAAACAACGTCAGCATTAAAAGTTGCCATGCTATTCAGCATTCAGTTATTAACATATATAATATAAAGCAAAAGTCCGAGATCATTCAGCGATTCCGAATTTGGGATTTTTCCAGATATTAAATCATCACTTTAAATCTAGTAAAATGGCATGCTGAAATAAAATAAAAAACATGAAATCGTGATTTCTAAAATAATGAAGCATTTATGATCTAAAGCAGCAGTTCTCAACCTTTTGACTAACGCATACCATCTAAACAAAAACTGAAAATCTTTAGTACCACCACTACATTTTACAATGATTATTTTTCAATGTCTCAATAGCAATATTATAAAAATATATATTTTGCCATTTGCAAAACTTATTGGTATTTGTATTCAATATGCACATATAAAAATATTAGATTAAAAATTTGTTATTTTAATTATGAAAATTTAAGCTATAATATTTTAATTCTAAAATTTAGTGCAATATTTTGCCTGTTTAAGATAGATCAACTTCCTTATGTCTGGACTTAACACTGGAATGTTTTCCTGTTAAAGACCAAGCTCCCTCACTGCATATGGTAATGCACTTATTCCAAGGAATATTATTCTCAAACATAAAATTGTCAATTACTTTGAAAATTTCATTTGCAGTTGCTCTATCATGAAGAGATTCACAAAATGAATACTCTTCGGCAGTTGATTTATCTTCTTCAAAACTTACATAAACTAATAAATGAACTCTGTTCATTATATCAGTACTTTCATATAATTGCAATGCAAAATACTCACTGTATTTTATTTTTATAATAAGTGTCTCTTTTATGGAATTTGCCATTTCATAAATTCATTGACTTATTTTTGTATTATTTGATAAAGGAATATTATTAGGTTTATTAGCTGCTTTTTTGTTGAATCATGGTAAAATGATATCTTTACCTGTTGGTAACATAAGATTTTCACCAATAGAGTATGCCTGCCGAGTCTTGTCAATTCTTATGCTTACTAGGTAATTAGCTTCCAAAGCTTTTTCCCTTGAAGTAAACATAACCTTTCATTACTTGCTCACTATTTTTGAACTCTGATAATTTCCTCTTAAAATATTCTTCAGATTTATCTTTTAAACTGGCATACTTAAAATCAAGATGTCTTTTAAGAAAAGATGGTTTCATACTTCGATTGAATAATAGATCACTGCAAACACATTGAGGTTGTGGGTCCATTTCATTTCCATCCCAATAACTTTCATTATATTTCCTATAGACAATTTTTCTTTTCAATATTCTTAGTGCTAGTAGATTGTCCTGGATCCTTCACTTCTGACTCATCACTTTTCTGCTTACTCAATTCTAGCCATTTTTCCATTTAGAAAATCAAGGTTTGTTTTATTATTTCTTCAGAAATGTTTAAAAACAAAATACATTATGAGTACTTCAAAAACAAATGACGATATTCTTAAATAGCATAGAAGAAATACAAACCAACAAGAAGGCAAAATACCTGCTGTTAGACACACCAAACCGATGTACATAATGATTCTAATTGAGAATAGAGCTATGAGTCTGGAAATGGCAGTGACATAAAATATATACACCCTAATAAATTTATCAACTCTAAAGGACTTAATTAAATACTATTATCTTTTTACGGGAACTTGTTTGCATTTCCTATTAAATACAAGATCAATTTCTATTACTCCTTTTTAAAACATCACTTAGACAAATTTTGTTACATCTATCGCTAAAAGAATGTTTGTGAAGATAAAAATTTCTATTAATTTGCTAATGTCTGCGAGTGGCTATTGACCTTGAACAAAACTCAGATGGTGATATTTAATTTCTGAATTTAGACTACTTTTAGACAATTTGACTTTGTTTCTTTGCATACCATCAGTGATGCCCACCACCAGTTGAGAATTGCTGATCTAAAGAGTATTAAAAAAAAAGGCTTCATATTTATTTGTTTACTTTATTAAACATTTCTTTCAATGTAAGTTGTTTAAGTTGCTTCATTTTTTATGCTAATACTTTCTCTTTAATTCAGATATAGTTTCCTCTTCAGTTACAAAGTTCTTGTAATTGCTGTGCTGAGAATTCCACCTAACTTGTCAATAAAATCTTTTTTCATTTTGAATAACCTCTCTCTCACTTTCATCACTATCAGTAGCAGTATTTTCTGAATCTAGAACCATATTACAGATTTTGCTATCTGTTAATTGATAGATGATTGGGGCATTGTCAAAACTTCTGTTATATCATCTTCATTTATTACTGCTTCTCCACATTTCTTTACAAAATACATTAATTCAAAAACTTCGCCTTTGGTTTGTGATATCCGAAAACCTTCAAATTCGCAGCTATCATATTCATCATCCTGACTATGAAACATGGTAGTAGAAGTAATTTTTAAGTATCTGAAGACACATCCTCCCACAATTTTGCAATGCTCCACACAGCAGATTTTATGCTAAAATAATTCAAAAATTCTTGAATGGTCTTGCCATTATTAAAGAAATTTAACATGCATTTAAAAAATGCTACTTTATATTTGCATTTCAGCATGCACACTATTCTGAAATCCATAGGCTGAATGATGGGCATACTATTTGAAGGAAAGAATAATACGGATACATTATCTTTAACTAAAACGTTAAATGAAGTATGAGCTGAACAGTTGTCTACAATCAGGGCAATTTTTGCATCATCAGATAAACCAACCAAATTCAAATGTTGCCGAGTCTCGCTTTGGAATCTTTGACAGCAGTTGCAGCCTTTCTGTAGAGGTTGCCAAGGTATTTTGCAGTACATATTGCCAGAAAAGCACAGTTTCATTAGCATTGTAAATTAGTTCTGGCGATAACTTTCGACTATTAATGAGCTCAATGAATTTATCTGCATACAGCTGAGCAGCTTCAGTATCTGCAAAAGCTTTTGCACCTGAAATTTTTAACCGCCATATACCATGGTGATTTTTAAATGTGTTAACCAACCTGTGCCCTCACTGCGACACTGTCTGACCCATTCAATCATTACTTTGTTATGACATCACTTTAGCATAATGAATAAATTTTCCATTATTCATTGTGAATGAGGTGTTGGAATTGACAAAATCTTTAAAACATTCCTTTTTCTGTTGTCTAATGTCATAATATACAGTTGACTTTCTAGTGCCATAATGCTTGCAAAATTTTGAGACAGATATACCTTTATCCATTTTTGGTTTAATAGACATTGAAACATGCTTTTGCTTTGTAGATCCTATGCTCATTTAGTTCTTTGTAGATCCCTATACTCTTTTCGACATAATCGAAAGTTCAAACTTTAATTGTCATGAAACTGCTGTAATAATAACAGCTTACAAAAAATAATAAGCTGGATCAAATTAGAAAGTTAAGAAACAGTGCAATCTGCTATATTGTGTTTTTAAGTATGGGCCGTTTTGTTGTATATACTAATAGGTGGCGCTCTTGCCGCAACGAGCACTTGCATCGTGTCTTGGCATTCCTTGGAAACACCTGTGCTCAGTTGCAGCTGCATTGGTAACATGTATGGTCTGTTCTGCGTCTTTAAAACGTTCAAGATTATCAAATCACCCGCCACATGCAAATGACAATGCAAGGCCTCATACTGCAGCTCAGACCCGAGCTTTATTGGACACTTTTGGCTGGCAAGTTTTGGACCCCCCCCCCCCTACAGCCCAGACTTTGCGTCAAGCGATTTTCATCTTTTCTGCTATCTCATACATCATCTCGGCGGCAACCACAACGATGATGAAGATGTGAAAACAGCTGTGACCCCTTGGTTATAGGAGCAGGCAGCAAGTTTCTGTGACGGTCTTTAAAAATCTAGTTCTAAGGTACAATAAGCGTTTAAACAGACTTGGCAACTATGTTGAAAAATAGAGAAAGGTGTGTACAATTTGAAAATAAATTTGGTTTTTAAAAATTTTCTCTCATTTAGTTTTCATTTTCAAACCGCCCTTACTTGCAACGAAAGACAAGTTGTTCGCTGAATTTTGCCATGTTTCTGTCGCAAACAAAGACAATTAAGTTTGAATTGCATTAGTTTAGTTATTTATTATACTTACATCTATTTCTTGCACATGCTTAACACTTATCTGAGTCCTGAATAAATAAACTCCCACATACACATAAGGCCGTCACTAAATATCTTATTGCCTGATCCAGTCTCTGCAGGTCTTAACCAATTCAGGACCAGTGTCGCGTATGCACGACGCAACGATTTCACTCTTACCAGCCAAGTGTCGTGTATACACTAAGAGCTCTGACTGATCTCTTCAGCCCAGCGTCGCATATACGTAACTTGAAATGAAACGATTTTTTTTTTTAATTTTTAAATGTCAGTAGATGATGCTACATGGTAAAGGTTTTCACATCGGTTAAGTCATGTGGCTTTTGACCTTCATATATGAGCACCAAATTCTATTCTGTGCTTCTGGTTTTGATATAGTTATTGCTATAAACAAACTGGGAATCGCAGCTCTTTAAAACAAAGGGACACCGTTGTGTTTATTAAGTTAGGAATTTCATTTTTTCGTTGTCTTCGTTTTTATTCTTTGCATTTTTCATTATTAGAGTGTGGGAAAATGCATCCAGCTATTTTTTTGTTTTATTAGAGTGTGGGAAAATGCATCCAGCTATTTTTTTGTTTGTTTGTTAGTTAGGAGAATGTGGGAAAAAGCATCTAGCAGCTTACAGCAGGTTTAACATTACCGAACTTCCAAGATGGTAAAACTCAGACCAGTTGTCCTTTTTTATATTTATTTTAAAACTTAACATAGACTTTCTTGGTTAACTGAAAAGTAACTTTACAGCATTATTACAGAAGAAGAAAGATATCAGCTTTCCCAATGCATGACGTACCTTACTTGCTCGGCAAAAAAAGCCATCATTGTCCTGTGTGTTGATTCTTGTTTTGCATTATTCCACACACAGCAGAATTATTAAATTGGAATTTAATTACCTACAAATAATTATTGTTTAATTTTCTATTACATTTCACATTGTAATTTTATTTTCATGCTTACAGTTAAAAATTTTTCTATGTCCCACATTTCATTTATTTCTATTAATGTGATATTCTTTATATTAATACATATTCCTAATTAGTATATTAAGTACCGGGTGGCCATAATTAAACTGACAGTGCTCACAGTATTCTGTAGCGTGATCTATTTGCGAGAATGACACCACATTTTGTAGGAAGATAAAACAAGACGGGGGACGAAGGATTCCGTGAAAAAACAAATTAGTTCCAAAAGTCATTGCTAGGGGAATATTTGGTGCTGTGTAATAGAAAATAGAGTGTTAACAAATGCAAATTAATACGGAATAAAATTACCTTTTATTATGCACATTTTCTGATTTAGTTCAAGTGCAATATGGCAACACTTTTAAAAAAAATGTAAAATCTACATAAACACTGATAAAGTCTTGTGATCTGCAATATCACATATGCTGAGAAGAAGAAGTTCTTTATCCAAATTTTATGTTACATCCATTGGCACAGTGCCAGCTGCTTGGGTTTTAAATGGCAATGTGTTACGTTTCAAATCAATCAGATTGAAAGTTTATGTGCAATGTCTCCTTCTTTAGTCGAGCGTGCGTTACTGGTCAAATTCTTTTACCTCACCAGTGCAACGCGTCAGCTGCTCTTCATGCTTTTAAAACGCACAAAAAAAAAATGCGTAAAGGTAACAATCCTGTGTCAGTTAATGGGCTAAAAGCAATAGTTGTGGCGTTTGAGAAAACAGGTTCTCTGAAGGTTGTCAGGCAGAAGACGAAAACCTGTACCACAGGATACAATCGAAGCAGTTACCACGGTGATTGTCGACAGAGGACCAGACAATATTGCTGCCCCCTCTAGTGCTCGTGGATTAGCTTGGAATATGGATATGCCTTACAGTAAGGTATGGAAAATCTTACGAAAGATTATCAACTTCTATCCGTACAAGATCAGCCGTGTACAGGAGTTACTGTCCCCCGACCATGATAAGCGACTGACTTTTGCTCTCACCTTTCTTGCCAGAATGGAGGTGGATGTTGCTTGGCCATGGAAAATCTTATGGAGAGACGAGGCCCAGTTTTACCTGCATGGAACTGTGAATACCCAGAACTGCCGAATTTGGGATGACAAATCACCACATGCAGTCACAGCAATTCCCTTACATTCACCAAAGGTAACTGTTTGGTGTGGTTCACAGCGGAATTTATCATAGGTCCATTCTTCTATGAGAACATTACCCCGACAGGACCGGAAACCTGTTCTGTTACTGGAGAGAAATATCGCCACATGTCGAACAGCTTTGTCATTCCGGCACTTCAGCAAAGACAATGCCTGGGGAAATGATTTTCATGCAAGATGGAGCCCCTCCACACGTTGCTGTATGGGTGCAACAGATGCTTGCTACGACAGAAATTCACAACAGAAAGAGTCATTAGCCGCTACTTTCCAACTGCATGGCCACATCGGTCGCCTGATCTTACCCCATGCGACTTCTGGCTAAGGGGTTACCTTAAGTCCAAGGTCTATCAAGGAGTGGTTCAGGACCTGGCAACATTGAAGGATAACATATCACGGACTGTATGGGAAATTCCTGCAGACATGTTACCTTCTGCTGTTGTGCATACTGTGCACAGAATGCAATATGTGGTCCACAACAACAGCAGCCACATTGAACCTCATTTGAATGCAAAATAAAAGGTAATTTCCGTATTGATTTGCATTTGTTAACACTCTATTTTCTATTACACAGCACCAAATAGTCCCCTATTGGTAACTTTTGGAACTATTTTGTTTTTTCGCGGAATCCTTCGTCCCCCGTCTTGTTTAGTCTATAAAATGTGACGTCATTCTCGCAAATAGATCGCGCTACAGAACACTGTGAGCACTGTCAGTTTAATTATAGCCACCCGGTACATAATTTCAAAAATTCAAGTCATTATATTAAAATGCTGATTTTATATGAAATTTTTTTTGTAAAAATAGGCTTAAATGCTGAAAATGCATGGGCCGGTGGCAAAGTTTCCTTTCTGGAGGTTCAGTCCTATGGCTGCACTTCATTCTCTGTGAGCTGGTCCTCTAGGGGTTAAATTCTGCCATCTTCCTAAATTCTAAATTTTTGCTGCCCCTAAATTTTGGATCCCAGTGCTTTTCCCTAAATTCTAAAAATTTTGTCATCCCTTAATTTTGTTGTTTGGTGCTTCTCTAAATTCTGCCGCCTGGTGTGACCATACAAGCCCTGGCATCGGTTCTGGGTTTACCTGAATAACAATTCAGTTAGTCTTAATTCAAATAGCACTAAATGCAATCTTTTGGCCTACGAGTATCCTAAACAAAATCTATTTTTAGCATACGGAAGGAAATTTTTCCTTGTCAACATTTCTTAGTGCATTTCTGTAATCATAGCCGAGCATAATGTCAACATAAAATGTTACCATACTCTTTGTTATTCAATTACTAATATATGTCAAAAAAAATTTTAGGCATTGATGCATGAGTCATAACTTAAGTTATCATGTGTTGATAAACATGCGGTGGTGAGGAGCAAAGTATAATAACTAATGATTCACTAGGTTGGTATCAGGGATACAAAATATTAATAGGTATAAAATCAACAATATTTCTAAGTAGAATGTTTCAGTTTGAGATGTATGCCAAGCAGACATGCAGCTATGGAGCCAAATTATTGATCACACAATTTTATGCTAAAATGATTGTTTCGTCAATAACGAGGTATTTAGTGCTGAAGTGAAATTAAGAATCGGGACTCTCAGAATGTTTTATTACGAGGGGGGGATATCAGATGCACATGCTTAAAGCATACAAATAAAAAAGGTTGTTCATGGCTTTGAGGTCCAGATTTTAAGTCATTCCGGATCTCGGACTTTGTACTGTATATACATTGTTGCGTGACACATTTCTCAAGGTGCTGTTAATAACAACCTGGTGAAGACAGCAAAAAAATATAACAAAAAATGATTTGCCAAGTTGGTGTCATGAGTTATTCAGTAGGAGCAAAATCAGCAACAATCTTTGGTATAAAGCTTTGGTTTGAGATGTCAGTTAAAAAGGTGGTTACATATGCAAATTATTCATTACATACATTTATGCTAATAAATTATTGTGTTTCTCCATCATGGAGGTGTTTTATTTAGTATCAAAGTAAAATTAAGAATTAATCCTCCATTTATTTAATCCTTTATTCTGAAAGCATGTCTACTGCCACTTGTGTGAGAAGCACTGAGTATATGTTAAAACGAGATGCTACTCTCAAAATCTAACTATTTCTCCTTTGTTGAAAAAAATTTCTTTAAAAAATTGCTAGTAATCCATATATTAAATCATGATGATTACTGGATGTTCAGATTTTACACTTTGTACTGCATTTAAAAATTCATCCGCCCAACTCTTGCATTATCCACCCAACCATCCTGCAAAATTGGCAATTACTGGTAACTAATTTTTCATCAACCTAACAAGTGAAAAACAGTAGACATTTTAAAGAATGGTAGCATGCTGAAAATTACGTAAAAGAGCAACAAATTAACAAAATTAAAAATGCAAGAAATGTCAAAACAAAACATCCAAAATTTTATAATACATCAATAAATTAACTAAATTAAAAACACAGCAAATACCCATGATAAAACACTTAACTGTCTTTTTTCCATATCTACAATGATTTGTTTCAACTTTGAAAAAATAGATAATTACAGTTTTCTCGGCACTGCTCACTATGTACACATAGAACTATTTTAACTTACAAAAGTTAGAGAAATGCACACATTGACACTCTATTACTAGGCAAAATGTGATATTTCTGAAAAAAATAGAAACTTTCTTTCTCATTAGCAGGCAAAAAACTCCACAAATTAATCTTAACAAACCACAGGCATGACCCTCGAATTTCAAAATTGCACAAATTATTACTACCAGCAAGATAGATAGTGGTATTATATGTGCTGGAATAATCCGTATGCAAAGATTCACGAGTTTCTAGATAAATACATTTTTTTGTAAATTTCTGAGTTGGCTACTTTGGCAACAAAACACTTTGCTTGGTGATTCTTATCAAGATTGAGCAGATAATGTGATAGTATCAAATATTCTTTCATCTCTTCAATACAAACTCATATACAGAAAATTCTCTATACTTAAAAATGGACAGCTATTAAATTCAAATTCATTTACATTTATAAAATATATATATAACTGCCATTATAAACAGATTAAGAACTTATTTCATTTAATAAATACAATACAGGATGAGCATTATTAAGATTTTAATTCTTATCAGAAGAAAAAAATTACTGCCAAATACATCACCATTTCCTGAAATACAGGGTGTCCTAAAAGATTTTACATAGGAAGTTATATGCTAAAATCATACTGTGTGGTGGTACAGCAAGGTGAACAGCAGCAGCGTTAAAGAAAAGGAATCAATAGCAGCATTAACATGGATTTATTAAAAAAAAACTAATGATACAAATGAAGGAAATAATCATAGTTACAGAAAATGTTCAAAATTCCTTCCACCCACAACATCAATGTATGGATTCACTTGCTTGTTCCAACTGGCCAGGTGTATAGCAGATACATGCTGCTGCTTCCATGATTCTGGCTAAGCGGTTGATGCCAGATGTTGTGGGTGCCTCATATAGCAGGCACTTCCTAAATCCCCCAATAAGAAATCCATGCAGGTAAGTCAGGCGATCATAGTGGCCAGGTGACTGGTACGCTTTTGCCAAACCAGTGATAAGGATAGGTTTTATCAAGTCTCGCAGACTGATGCTGAAATGTTAATTATGCTAAAATTGGATGTTTCTACCCGAAGCTATTGAAGAACAACCATTAAATTTGGTATTCTAAAAAAAGCAACAAATATGCCGTTGAGGCATTAAGGCAGCATGTAAGGACCAATTAAATTATTTACAGTTTTAACAGTTTTTAATTATTTACAATTAAATTATTAAGCAGTTTATGGAAAAGCATTGTAGATTTGCATAAGCATGTGCATTCCTGGAGCTATCATATGTCCCACACGTGCAAGTAGTGGGAGTTCAGGACACCATCCTATGAAAAAGTCACTTCATCGGTAAACAGGATTCATTATGAAAATTTGGGTGTACATTACATTCATGCAGAAACCAACATGCGAATACAACATGTTGGGGTTTTGTTGGGCTCTGCAGTTTCTGTACGTGATGGGGTGTAGTGCGTCTTTACACTGGAAGGAGAAACACCAAAAATACGTTCAATTGCTCTGATTCCTGAATTCCTCTGAATTTCACATAGCACAGCTTCCTCTAGGATTGGTAAGTATGCAGGGCACTGCCAACTAATATGCCTGCTTACTCAGAAAAGTTCAACCTTACTGTATGTGCAATGTAATTATCCAAACAACCTAGCAGATATTTGTTTGCGAAGGGCTCTTGATACATGTGGCTCGCAGCTTGCCTATTTCTATCCACAGCTCTATAAACATTATTCATATTGGCCATTACGCAGTCAAAGTATCCTTCTCCTGCAAAGTCCTTGCCTGAAATGATCCGGCTTTCCACTCTTCAATACACTTGAGAATATTGCCCTCTAGTGGTGGCTGGTTCTGGCTTTGGAAAAACTTCCTGTGTAAAACTTGTCTATCATGGTCTGACAGAGCAGCACATTTTTAAAGGACCATCCTGTATAGGATGTTTATGACAGACGGTAACAAAATTTATTGCCTTAACTACTGATCCTACACATACGCTTCCAGTTACAAAACTTCTCCAAATAAGTCCAAATAAAGTGCAAAATTTATTTAGAATTAAATCAAATACTTTCTAATATAGTTAGTGCTCTCTAACAAGGTTTATTTCTAAAAAGGTTTAGTTACTGTTTTTTATATAAAGAAAAGAATTTTAAGAGAAGAGTTTTGGAAACACAAAATTTTAATTTTTATAAATCACCGTGCAAGAAACAACAATTAGAAAAATATTCATTATATTTTAATAAATTAGATTCTTTAAAAAACAAATTTACAGCTTTATGTGGAAAATTTATAAAGTTATTAGAAAATAAATTTACCATCTTGGACCTCTTTTTAACAATTATTTTCAATCAAACTCTGTTAAAATTTTTGGTACTTTTGGATTATCCATAACTTCTACTGAAAAGTCACAAACTTGTTGCTGACTCTGGAGAACATTTGCTAACTTGCTACGAGGTTAATATTTTACCAAGCTAATGCACGAAAGGTGACAGCCATTTTCAAAATGGTAGCATGCTCAGAATTCCATACACAAGAGCAATCACTTAATCAAATTAAAAAGGTAAGAAACACAACTATTAAAACGTTTATCATTTTTTGAAAAATCCTTTCTTTTTAGCACTCTTGTTCTCTTCATGTACACAGTGATCTGTTTTTGCTTAAAAAAAAATCACAGAATTGCACAAACTCGATATCTAACAACTTCAGTAAATGCAGTAGCCAAACAGACAGGACCTACGTGTATACCTGGGTTACCACATAAGTAATTTTTTGTGATAGTGTAGGTTGCCATATAATTATTTTGGTGACATATCATTTTGGCCTCATGGATTTTTTTGTGACTTTCCAACATGGGTGTAGATAATCAGAAAGTACAAAAATTTTTTTGAACCTTAGGAAGCAACTAAACATAAAAGGCTGTCATTTGGCAATTATTAATAGTTCTCTGCTGGAAAAAATATCACTGGTTATTCTGTAGAACTGGTTATTCTGAAAATATATCAATTACAAGTATTCCACTGTATTTTGCTGTAAAGATGTATAACATTTTTCAATTAACATATTAAAGACTATTAAACTTTTTCTAACCAGGTCTCTTGGTCTATAGAAACCATATAAAAATTTACAATCAATATTGAGACTATTTTAACAGATTTCTCTACCTCATTTAATGAAAATTTGTAACTGGAAATAATGCATGGGATTATACTTAAGTATATAATGGCTGAATTCCTTTCATGCTCATCCTGTATAATATTATAATAAGCAGACATTAACAAGTGTTTTACAATATCCTTGTCCTACCTGTGCTGAGTCCCCAAATTTTATCGTTTTGGTCATAATTTGCTTACGGAATTCCAAAAGTTTATTTGCTCCTAAATCTGTAAATTATAAAAGCAATTTTAAAATTTATAATTCTCTTTAGCATAATTGTGACATTAAAAGGTTGAAAAATATAGAAAATACCAACCTTCTGTAATTATTTGAAGTTTTATGCCAATAGTTTCATCTCCTTCCCTCAATACATCTAATTTTTCTAAGTAACAATGGTTGCAGAAGCTATTATTTGGTAATGCAGGAGCTCTAAAAAGTTTAACATGAACAAAAAATGTTAATGTTATATGCAAGTACTAAAATTAGAAAGGAAAATTACATGCAAGTAATAAAACTGGCAGAAGAAAATGTAAATCATGCACCACTACATAACCTATATTATTCTTTATTTTGAATTAAAAAAGAAAATTCATGCTACTGAATATTATAAATCGCACAATAAAGTGTATAAATATTTAGGCAATGGTACTGTGATGTAAGGGTGACATCAACTAACGAGATGCATACAGGACGCTAACTCTCAATCTGAGAGGCACCAAAGTTTACTTTCAAACAGAAAGAATGACAGAAAGGTCAGGATAGGAAAGGCTCATGGGAGCTGTTAATGAAATGACATCAACCTCTGTATTAATTAATGCACATATCTTTGTTACTAGTAGTGTGTAGTTTTGTGTGGCTAATAAATGTTTAAATATGAAGAGGTTTCTCTAACAAGCCCATTAAGACACAGTGACATTACAGGTACACTTACCCCCTCTGTCTACCATATTTTAATTTCAAGAAATATGGTAACCCTATACAGGATGGGTGATTCTCTTGTAAACTGATTCAAAGACCAATTCACTTTACTTAGCGAGTGAGCAGTGATTACACAAAATGGAATGGTAGTTCTCAAGATTTCACTCATCAAGAGCCTTGTTGGAAACATGCCAGAAAAGGTTATTTCCATTTTAGGGAAGAAAAGGATGTTTTCCTCTTACGTTAAAAATGGGTTCAATTTTTAACATTCCCAAGATTTTTATTCGAGAATTTTATTGTTCTATGTCTAAAGGAAGTTTATGTATAAAGTATGTGTATGTCATGTCTAAAGGCGGCAGATAGCCCTCCTGGTTTTTCCATATTCAAGTAATTAAGGTAAGGTTACTTGACTATGGCAAAGCCGTGAGGGCTATCTGCCTGAGAGGAGGGATGCCTTTAGGAAAGATGTTTCAAGGGAAACTGAATCATATTCCCGTTAAACATGGCAAAAACTATAAAAACTAACCATGCAGCTGGCCTGTTTATCTGGAACCACACCCAAATCAGGTTAAACTACCAGTATTTAGCAGTCTTAAACACTTGGCTGCTAATGAGGATTTCAAAATAACAATTGAAAGAAATCAGTCCAAAGAATTAGCAGATCCATTCTCCTGACTTTAGTGCTTGTTTGATTCTTTCCGCTCTATGGTTTTTTGATCTGATCACATAAAAGAGACATTATTTTCACCTCTAAACCCTACTATCATATCCAAAGATTTTGAAATAATGTATTGCTTTGATTCTGAGAAATGTTTCCCTCTCCTAATATTTTGGATTCTTTGAAAGAATAGCGCAGCAATCATTGAAAAGATGTTGCATCATTAATATTCCCAATAACTTAAAATATGGTATATTACAAGACACTGAAGATAATAAAATGCTCAGAGGATTCAGAATGAGAAAGTGAGTTAGCACCAAAGCTGATTAAGTGGTAAGAAATAACAGCTTGAAAGACTCAAATTTTGAAAAGATGAAAAACATTGCTGATAAACTGGGATTAGTCTTACTAGTACATTTCTGAGGCTCGAGTGGCTACCAGACGTGTTGGAAGGTGGTGTATAGCCGGATGTCCTGTATTACCTGACAGGATAGCTTTGAATAGTAAATAAGCCGCCACAATCCCCCTCCCGTAACCTTGGTTATGCGACCCATGCCAACGGTGAATGACACTGTGTTTACAGTGTCTTAACGGAATCTCTAGATTTGCCTTACCCGGCAACACTGGGTGGCCCTTTTTTTATCCTGTACTTTCTTTTCTAGTTATACATGGCTGAAAATGACAATACAACTAAAAATTCTGCTTTCGCAGACAAAACCTCTGAGGTAGATCTTTCTTCTCAAAACAACGAACCCACAGAAAATCAATTGAAGGAGCAAAAATGAATCCTTCAGCGAATGAGGTAGAAATGACATCTACAAGTTACTCAATGAACATCTGGAGAAGGGCAGGTAGTTATTAAAAGGATGATTGCCTGTCCAGATAAAATCAAAATGAGAATGACCAGAGTAAAAAAAAAAAAAAAAAAAAAAAAAAAAAAAAAAAAAAAAAAAAAAAAAAAAAAAAACAAGAATTGAAAATTGCCAAAGGTACTTGGGTAGAAAAACACAAGGGAAAAGGTGAATAATTGGGAATTTCAAAGGATGGAGCAGAATACAGTCCCAAAGACTGCCAAAAGAATATGAAGGTTATACCTTCAGAGAGGCTCTTATAGTGGTCACGTTGGCTATACTCATTGAGGTTCGTCCTGAAAAACGTTTATCAGGGGACAGGCTACTGATCTTGAACTTCTGATAATAAATATCATATGGGGGTAGGGAACAAGCTGGGCTTTGCCCTTACCTTCCTATTCACCTCGGCTCTATTAAGGAGCTGTATAAACAAAGTGAGCGCCCCAAACAAATGGAGTTACGAAGCATTGGTTTTGGCATTTTGGCATAAAATGCTATTTAGCAAAGGTGCCTGATACCTGACAAACCCAACCTAAAGAAGAAGTACTCTTATATTAGATTTTATTTTAAAGCAATTTTAGAGACATTTTGATGTTTGCTTAACCTGCTTCCATCGATTTTACTGATATTGAGGATTGTGCCTTTAAATCAATACAAACTTACAATCACAATTATAAAAAAAAGAAGAAAAAAAGTGGAAAGAAAAACAGTCTCTGTATATGAAAAAAAAAAAAGGCTGTATTAACATGAGTTTCACTTTTATTAATATTTTTAAATAAAAAAAATTATTTGAAATTTTGCTATAAAGACATATTTGTAAAAACAAATAAAGTAAAAAAAAGGGGGGGACTGTTAAGACAAATTTGTAAAATACTTATAAATTTTTCATAACTTTTGGATTACATGGTTGGTACATCAATATAGTCCCACTGACCATACTGATGTACCAACCATACAATTAAATTTTTATCTGTTAAACTGCTAAAAATATTGCTTTAAGTAATGATTTACATTTTTTAAAGCCTTGAATATGAATCAAATTTCATTAATTCCATTCAACATAAACTAATTTCAAAATAATAAAAACTAAGTATCTAATTTCATAATAATAAATACTAAGTATCTAATTTTATTATTTAATGTATCTTCATTTCAGCAGAATTAAATATCACTTATTTCAAGTTAAGCTACTCAAAATCTTACACAATGGTTTTTGTTGCTGGAAAAAAAAAAAGGTCTATTACCCCTTTCAAGTAAGTTCTGCTTCTTAATATACACAATGCTCATGAAAAGTGACTACATGCTTCACTTCTTTAGAAACAAAATCCAATAATTAAATAATGAGGTTAAGATTATTAAGCAAAAGAGAAGGATATCATTTGCTTTTTTCTTCTTTTTTTAGAAGTGCGTACCGTTTTCATTGATAAAGAGAGTGACATGACCTAACATAGCCCACAAAACTCCTGCAAGTCTTTTTCTGCATTAGAGTCCACTGGATCTCCTCAATGTAAGCAAAAAGTGCTCTTTCAATAATTTCAGTTTTGGGAACAAAAAATAATCATAGGAACACAAATTTATACAATAACTTCAGTGACAGAATGCATACATTTGACCAAAAATTCTTGTAAAATAACTGCTGTGAGCTAGTACATTATTTTGAAGAAGGAACTGACTGTCACATGCTGAACTGAGCCTGACTCAAAGAACCCTTTTTATAAAACACTGAAATAAATTATTACATTGACAATTAGTCTCTCTAGAGTAATCCCTAATTAATAATTCTTTTGGATACACAGAAATACACTAACATTATTTTTTCTTTCAAATTTTGAAAATAATCCCCCTCATCTATTTTGGTGATGACAGTGATTTCCATTCAGAATATCATATTAATATGTAGGATCACAGAAAAATAACATATTTTATCTTTCTGAAATGATTGTTCAAAAGATATCTCTGGTGTAATCAGCTTGATCATCTTTTAATCATCATCATCACCACCACCACCACCACAAAGAATACGGCATAAACAGTGAAGTGTTGTTCATATAGCTCAAGTCTTCCAACAAAATCTGATTAAACTTCCTTTTTATTAATACAAAATTAAATTGGCACCCTCCTCACAGCTAAACAAAGATCTTCCTACAACGTTTTCTAACTTTCACAGTAAATTTCACATTAGAAACAAAATCTGGATGTCCAGATTCCTTAATCTTCAATTTTTTTTTCTCTGCAACTTTAGAATCATGAAAACCATCTCAATATTTGTGTTTGAAACAATCCTACACATTCATATAATTTACTTGACTGTTTCAGTAGCAAATTTTCCAGGTTTAAGAGAAGATTTAGTACTTGCATTAAAGTGCTTTGAATCTCTTCAACATCAGGAAAAAAGTATTCTTTCAATAATTATTTCAGTTTTGGGACACACAAAATAATCTTAGGGACCAAAATTTGTAAAATAACTTGGGTGACATTACACATACATTTACACGAGAGTCATCCAGAAAATAAGATGATGCCAAAAGATGACCAAAAGATGCCATTGCTAAAGGACTGAAATCGAAGGCACAAGCTGGGTGGTTCATGGGTGTGGCTATCGTATTTGTAATTTTGGATTACTTACATTACATTTAAAGATGTCAGCTCTTATTTCTTCTCCCGCCAACTGCAAGATGAGGTCTATGATAAAGTTTTTGAATGAACAGAAGAGAGTGCCGATCTAAATCCATAGTCAATTGTGTTTAGTATATGGACCAGACGTAATGAGAAAGCAGATGATTCATCTTTGGTGGCTTATGCTTCATTGATGATGGTCCTGTGGAGCAAGTGCGGTAGCATATTCTGCAGAATCATCACTTTATGGTTATGAAACTCCTTAGCTATTTCCCATGGATATTACAAACTGTGGTGCATGAAATCATAAGGAAACACCCATAATTCTGGAAACTGTGTGCCAAGAGAGTGCTGAAAAACCTTACATCTGAACAATGCACAAAAAAACATGGGAGCAACATTGATTTTTCTGCAGTGATACCATGATGAAGGCGATGAGTAATTCAACAGAGTTGTTACAGGGTGACATGGGTTGCTCACTTCAGCCTAGAAACCAAGTAATAGTCAATGCACTGGCATCATAGTGGATCTCCATAATGGATGAAAGACAAGCAGATTGTATTCCCATGGAAATTTTGCTGAGGGGCTACTGTGAATGCTGAATGTTACTGTGCAATCCTAGAGAACTTGTGATGAGCCATTCAGAACAAGAGGTATGGAGTGCTCAGTGCTGGTGATGTGTTGCTCCATGACAATGCTTGCCTGCAAATGGCGAATTCCACAAAAAATCTGTTGCAGAAGTTTCACTAGGAGACGTTTGATCATCCACCCTACAGTGCTGATACTGCTCCCAGTGACTTGCACCTGAAGAAATTCCGGTCTGGGCATCGAGATATTTGTAATCGCATTCTTATTGGTCAAAAAGAATTATAGCTTTCTGTCATGTCTGATGCATTCTGAAACTTAATTCTATTTTATTTGTTTATATTTTCTTTGTGTTATTTTTGATTGTTTGTTTTCTGTGTCTTGCTTGTGAGTCTCTAAACCATGATCTGCTGTAAAGTTATATATATAACCTCTGAAAACTTTTTCGCTCTGTTTCTTCTTTTTGCTGTGTAATAAATGTTTGTTTTTAGAACCACAGCATTTTAAATGTTCAACAGCAGAGCATGGTTTTTCAAAAGTTAAAATGTGCTGATCTTTTTTTTTTTTTTTTTTTTTCCATTTAACTTTCTATGCCAGTGTCATATTTTATCATTCACGAGAATTTGATTTTGTTTTGGTTTTCTGTGAATCATGATTTTTGAAGTGGAAGTGAAAAAGAAGTTTTTGGTGTTGCGCATTTTGATGGCATTAGTAACCTTACTGTTTGGTGTCGAAGGGTTCAAGCAGTATTTACCGCAAAGGAATTGGATACATTTTTAGAAACAAAAGCAAGTGGGGACAGAACTGCAGATGTTTTGAAATAAAAAAAGGCTTACACCTTAATTCTTGTGCTTTTAAGTGATAATATTCTCGCTTCTCTTCAAAGTGAAGACACGGCATGTAAAATATAGAAGAAACTGCAAGCTACATATAGTGCTAAAGGAGCAGTGAGTCAAATTTTAATGCGTAAACATTTACCTACCATAAGAAAATCTAAAGCGATGTCAATGAGACAACATATCGACAACATAATGAACTTAATTAGTAATCTACGCATCTCTGAAGTGAGTGAGTTTGAAGCAGAAGTAAGTGAGTTTGTTGTTATTATTTACCTTTGAATGTCATTGCCAAAAGAATATGAAAATGTTAAGGCATCACTAGAAAATGAACCAAGTGATAATTTGACTTTGGATTTTGTTATAAACAGGCTTATTGATTCTGAGTCCTTTATGTTCAATTACAAAAGTGAAAATAATTATTCTAAACCGAATATCAACAACTCTGTTTTTATTAGTCTCGAAAAGAACTGTTTTATACTTATTAAAAGAAAAAGAAATTCTGTAGGAAAAAGAACTGCATGTGTTATAGCTGTGGGAAAACTGGCCATTTCAAAAGAGAATGTTTCGATAATCCTAATAAGTAACTCACATGTCTTCTGACAAGGAATGGTTTACCTCAATTAAGCCTAAGACTGGAACTGTTAAATGCACATCTAAATCAGCAGTTTTAGAAGTGGAAGGAATTGGTGACATTCGAGGCAAAACTAAGAATGGTGTTGAAATAATGTTAAAAGATGTTCTTTACCTTCCGAAATTAAATAAACAATTTTTGTGAAAAATATTGAAGCAGCAAGTTTGAGTATAATTTTTAAAAATGAAATAGTTTACATTGAAAACAAAAGCTAATGTTTTAGATTCGGATATTTGGACAAATGCAGAAAATATTTTAGTGATTTTTCACCAAATTTATATACAACTTTAGCAGTAAAGAATGATGATTTATGGCACAGAAGACTAGGACACTGTTGTGATCAAATTTAAAACTAATGAATCTTCCCGCAAAAGAAACATTTTGAGAAGTATGTGTTTGTGCCAAACAAAGTGCACTGCCTATAGGAAAGAGTTCTCGCAGAAAAGAATCCAAACCATTTATTACTATACACACTGATATATGTGGTCCAATAGAACCTCAAACACTCCATATGGAAAAGTATTTCAGGACTATAATTGATGACTACTCGTGATTTATGGAAATAAGACTGCTCAAAAGAAAAAGTGACATTGTTGATCAACCTATTCTTCAATTGAATCCAACTGTCACAAAACTGCTCTGTGACAATGCCAAAGAATATGTCAGTGGAGAACTTTATGAAGTTGCTAAAACAGCAGGTGCAAAAATAGATCCTGCACCTCCCTATACAACTTTTTTTAAATGGTGTTGCTGAAAGAGCAAATAGAACTGTACTGGAAAAAGCTAGAGGAATGATACTTGAGGCAAATTTACCAAAATTCCTTTGCGGTGAAGCAGTACTTATGGCTGCTTATATAAATAATCGACTTCCAAATAATTCAATTGGCAATCATGTTCCTTATTTTCTGAAGTATGAAGAAAATCCTGATTTGACATACATGCATGTATTTGGCTGTGAAGCTTATACTCTTATGCCACCATTCTAAAGAAAGAAACTAGATGAAAAATTTGACAGAATGATATACGTAGGTTATTCTACAATTTGATATCGTTTAATGATTCCAGAAACAAGACGCATCATTGTTTCCAGAAATGTTAAATTTATGAAGAAAAGAAGAAAGAAGAAAAACAAAAATACATTTACGATAGTTCTGATTTGAGTGAAAATGACAATGATAACATTAAAAATGAAGACAAATCAATTTCAAACACTGATAACAGCGAATTAAATGCTGCAAATGAGGAGGAACAAAAAAAAAAAAATCTTCATGAGAAAAGATACAACCAGTTAGGTATCCTAATCCTGAGACTTACCAAGTGATGTTTGCACAAGACATTCTGATATTTGATGATATTGTAAATCTACCAAAAGAAGAACAAGAACTATGGACTGAGAAATTAAATCTATGGAAGATAAAATTTGGGATCTACAAAATTTACCCTTTGATAAAAGAACTATTTCCTGCAAATAGGTTCTTTGTAAAAAACGAGATGAAACTTATAAAGCCAGGCTTGTTGCTCGTGGCTTCATGCAAAAAGAAGGCATAAACTATACAGGCACATTTTCTCCAGTAATTAATATGTTCTCTTTATGTTTAATCCCGGTAATTATCAATAATGAAGCTTTACAAACTTTTACTTTAGATGTCAAGACAACTTTCTTGAACGGTAAGTTAGATGAACCTTCTACATGGACTATCCCAAAGGATATGATGATATGAGTGGTAAGAAATGTAAACTTAAAAGGAGTTTATATGGTCTTAAACAGTCTCCTCAAAAATGGTATCAGAAATTTCTTAATTTTGTTATTAAATTAGATTTTAAGCAATTGAACCCTGAACCATGTATTTTTATCAGAAATCTAAATTGTAAGAAAGTAATTATGGCTCTTTATGTGGATGACTTATTAATTGCAGGTTCGAATGTAAAAGACACAAGTGTTATTATATTATTGTTATCTAAATAATTTCAAATGTCAAAATCAGAAAGTGTCTCAGAATTTTTAGGCATTAGACTGAAGTTAGAGTCCAGTTGTTTATATTTAGATCAGAAACCATATATTGAAAAATTACTTGATAAATTTAAAATGCCTGATTGTAAAACTGCCCAAACTCTCATTGAACCAAAATCCACAGCAGCTGATTTTCAGAAAGGAAATGCATTTCATGGCCCATAAAAAGAATTAATTGGATCTTTACTTTACTTAGCATATATTACAAGGCCAGATATTTTATTTGCAGTAAATTGCTTAAGCCAACTGCAGGAGCATCCTACTGATGTTGCATGGTGTGCTCTAAAGAGAATTCTTAGGTACTTGAAAAACACCTTAAATTTAAAATTGATATACAAAAAGGGTGATTTGGAAAGGGCAAACTTATGTTTGTATGTAGATGCAGATTGGGCGGTGGAGATACTCAAGATAGGAAATCAAGTAACGGTTACTTTATAATGTTTTCACACTGTCCTATTATGTGGTGCTGTAACAAGCAAAAGTATATTGTACTTTCATCAACAGAAGCTGAAATAATTGATTTATGCCAAGGTATTCAAGATGTTTTATAGATAAAAAATGTAGTAAATGAAATTTTCAGTGTTAAAAAATGTTTAATACTTTTGAAGATAAGATTTTTTAAGATTAAGAATAAATATGTATTAAAAGAATGTTAATGAAAACTTTTCAGGCAGGATGAAACATATAGATATAAAATTAAAGTTCACTCGTAAGACTATTAAAGAAAATAATATTACAATTGAATATGTACAATTAAGTTTACAAATTGCACATATGTTAACTAAGGCTCTGTCCAAAACAAAATTCTATGAACTACTATTGTCATTGAGCTGTTTAAAAAATGTGTAATTTTTCTGTCTTATCTATAATGTGCAATTAAGGGGAAGTGTTGAGATATTTGTAATTGCATTGTTATTGGTCAAAAAGAATTATAGCTTTCTGTCACGTCCGATGCATTCTAAAACAAAAAAATATCCTATTTTATTTGTTTATATTTTCTTTATGTTTGCTAAACCATGATCTGCTGTAAAGTTATATATATATATATATATAACATCTGATAACTTTTTCGCTCTCTGTGTGTTTCTTCTTTTTGCTGTGTAATAAATGTTTGTTTTTCAAACCACAGCATTTTAAATGTTCATCACTTTGCCACAGACGAAGATGAGCAGACAGCTGTAATATGCTGGCTCCATTCCCAAGCAGCAGACTTCTGCTACATTGGACTACAAAAACTAATCCCAAGTATTACAATTCTGAGAGTTCTTGTATTGAGAAGTAACTGAATCATTGCTCTATTACTCAATAAATCTTTACATGTAATTATGTTTTGTTTCTTTTTATGGGCCAAGGGAAACTTATCTTCAGGAAGATCTTTGTATTTTGGCTGAAAAGTCCTGTAAAATAACTGCTGTGAGCTGGAACATTATTTTGAAGAAGGAACCAACTGCCACATGCTGAATTGGGCCTGGCTTAGAGAACCCTCTTTATTAAATGCTGAAATAAATTACTACATTCACAATTACTACATTTTTACAACTCACTATATTCAAAGTTTGTCTTTCTACAGCAATTCATAATTAATAATTCTCTTGATTATACAGAACAAATTTTTTTCTTTTAAATTTTGAAAAGCAATCCCCCCACCCATTTTGGTGATGATAGTCACTTACATTCAGCATATCGCATTACTTTGAAATACCACAGAAAAGTACCCCGTTCATCCTCTGAGAGCAATCAACTTCAAAGAGTTTATTTTTATCTCTCTGAAATTATTGTTTGAAAGATATCTTTGATGTACTCAACTTGATCATATTTTGGCCATCAGACAAATAATATGGTACAAACAGTAAGTGCTTTTTTATAGCTCAAGCCTTCCCAACAAAATTTGATTATTCTCTTTATTATTAACAGCAGATTCAACTGCCATCTTCACAGCTAAACAATAATCTTCCTATAAAAGTTCTCTAACTTTCACATTGAATTTCCCATTATAAACAAAATTTGGATGTCCAGACCTAGCTCTACACTCAATTTTTTCTGTGGCACTTTATAATCATGAAAATCATCTCAATATTTGTGAATGAAACGTTCCTACATTCTTCTAATTTACTTGACTGTTTTGCTAGGACTTCATCCAGGTTTAAGACAAGAATTAGTACTTACGCTGTGCTGCTTATACACTAATATTATATCACTTCCCATTATACATAGTAAGAAGCATTGGAATGCTCCCAGATTATACAGAAGGTATGGCTAATGAGGTGGTAAGCATTGTTTTACCAATGATGATTTTACCTCAGACATAATAAAATTATGTCATTTAATTGTCAGGCCCAGTATATTCCTACACAAATGCTTCTAGTTACAAGATGCATATGATAGAGAATTTTATGGTAGCTGTTCTAGGAGGAAAATTGTTTTTAAAATATACAATTTAGCTTTTCACAAGGTCCTTGTAAAGCAGAATGACTAATAAGAAAAGAGATTATTATGCTTTTATGGATTAAATATGGAATTTTCTGCCCTTTTATATCCAAAACTGAGATGAGAACAATTAATAATTTTTTAAGCTCAACAAAAAGAGTTAACAAATTTTGCAATTAATATAGTTTCGTTAACTAACTATAATTTAATAGCTACTTCCTAAGGTTCAGGAAAAACTCACCAAAAACATTACAGAATATTTTATTTTGATTGCAAATATAAATTAAAAAATTATCTCAGTACATTCATTTTCTATTAGAACCAACTCCTATCTTAGAGAAGTTTTCTTCCCAATAGAAATTTGCTGGGTAAAGCAGGATGATCTGCATTACATGAAAAAATAACTTATGATGGGAAATTGGAACTTTTATGAACTGCATTTCACATGCAAAAATTGATATATTTTTTATATAGAAAAGAAATGGCAAAATATGGTCAGCATCACTTGCTAGACTAAACACAATCATTAGAAAAAGGGTCAACTTTAGCTTCATAAACTGCACACATGAAAATATGGAAAAAGACATGGAATATGAAAAGGCATGGAAAAGGTTGCATTAAATATATTAAAGTGTAATGAGGTTTTCTTAAACTGAACTATATAACAACACTTTATAAAGAGTTAAATTTTGTTTCCAAAATCGTAAAATTCTACATCCATGCTGAAACCATTCTCATAAAATTTTCTATTTTGCTTTTATGAACATTCTGCAGTCAACACTATCAAATTTATACAAAGTAATATTTTTTAATTCCAAATACCTTGTTTCCGCTAAGCTATTACCACTATATATGGACATTTTGGACACAACAGGGAATGCTCCAAACTGAAGACTTCCTAATCCATGGGCATACCTAGGCTAAAAAAGGGGGAGGAAGGGAAAAAGAAATTTTATCTACTTTCTCTTTCAAAAGTACCAAATTCTTTATATGTGAAGTTATGAACTTATGATGAAACAAAAGCATCAGCTACGCACATAAAAATATTTAAAACATTTGATTCAGCACAGCATTTGCAGCCAAACCTTGATTTAAAACTTTGTCATATTACTTTTGTTTACATACAATAGATAAACTGAAAGAATGAAATCAAAGCTGGAAATTAAAATCTCTGCCCATTGCTATGTTTTCTGCTATATTTTCCACTCTAATGAGCATAAAATTATTATATTTCTTTCCATATTTGTAAGTTTGGAATTAAGACATTTTAATTTAAGAAATTTCAGAGTTAGTCTCCAGCAATCCGTCAAATCCAGATTTGGCTGCATAAGCAAATGATAAACAGTCACTAATATAAGTAAAGCATAAATCAATTGATAACTTAACTCCATGCAATATATTGAGCAAGCATTTTAAGTGAAAGAAAAGAAATGATTAAAAAGTACAATTTTTTATAAAAAATTTGCTTTTGATAACTAAAAACTTTATTGATAGTAATACAGTAGATGATTTTAACAGTTACTTTTTATATATTTAGGATTAGGTACTTTTTTAATCAATTTAATAACATTCAAGGAAACTTTCTCATAAAATGTACTAATTACCAATGATAGATTAATTCTCACTTGTGAAACTATAGCACCAATGTTTTACACTGAAGCACACTTGTTTATTACCATCTTGATCTTTTTATGGACTTAATAGGAATGGTCTGTGTTGCAAATAATAGTTTTTTTTTTTTAATACAACAAACTGGATATTTCTTAAGTCTTCAAATGCATCTAGTCAACATTTACACATTGTCATTCGGGAAACATTCATGTTTTAAATAATGTATCATGACTACAATTTCAATGTTTACATTCAACTAATATACAGCAGCGATTCTCCATTGGAGGTACCCAAGAGAAAAATAGGTGGTATGAAAAGAAACAAAGTTTTTTTAATTATTAAATTCAAAAAATAAATATCCCAGCATCCAGTTTAAGTTTTTTTTTCTCTAACACTCATAAATTTATGTGATCCGAGTTTTGTTCAAGGTCAATAGCCACTCATAGACTTTAGCAAAATATTCTTTTACCCACAGACATAACAAAATTTGTCATAAATGATGTTTTCAAAAAGAGCAATAGAAATGGATCACTTGTTGTATTTAATCGGAAACAAAAATTCCTATAAAAAGATAACAGTATCTCATTAATTCTTTTAAGAGCTGACCAATTTATCAGCACGTTTACGCTTTATGCCGCCACCAATCGGGCTCATATTCCTCTACTTCCAATTAGGATAATTTTTTATGCCGATTTGCTGTCTCTTACAGCAGGTATTTTGTCTTCTTGTTGCTTTATATTCCCGATTTGCTGTCTCTTACAGCAGGTATTTTGTCTTCTTGTTGCTTTATATTCCCGACTTTTCTATGCAATTTAAGAATATCATTGTTTGCTTTTGAAGAATTCATAATATATTGTGAACTTAAATATTTGTGAAAAAATAATAAAACAAGCCTATATTTTCAAAATGGAAAAATAGTTATGTTTAACTAAGCCTAAAAATGATGATTCACAGGAGATGGATCCAGAACAATTTACTAGCATTAAGAATTCTGAAAAGAAATGAATAATTGTATATAGAAAATATAAAAAAGTTATTTATCATTTGGGTTTAAATGAAATGGAGTTGAAATAAACCCTCAACACAATGTGTTGTTTGCGAGGAACTATTATAAAATCAAAGTATGTCACAATCGTTCCTTAAAAGACATCTTGAATCTATGCATGCCAATTTAAACAATAAATCTGAAGAATATTTCAAGAGAAAATTATCGGAGTTCAAAAATAGTAAACAAGTAAAGAAAGGTTTTGTTATCTCAAGTGAAAAAGCTCTAAAATCTATTTACCTAGTAAGCCTAAGAATTGCCAAAACTGAG
The DNA here is from genome assembly GCA_000611955.2 of Stegodyphus mimosarum. NCBI lineage: Eukaryota > Metazoa > Arthropoda > Arachnida > Araneae > Eresidae > Stegodyphus > Stegodyphus mimosarum. The sequence continues at coordinate 63,077 of KK112826.1, read as the reverse complement.
CAGGCTCATACTTTTGGAGAAAACCTTATAATATTAACAGCAGCTAAAGATATCTTTTCTACATTATTCAATGAAAAAACAGCTAATGAACTTAATAATATTCCATTACTAAATGATACAATAAGTCAATGAATTCATGAAATGGTAAATTCCATAAAAGAGACACTAAAAAAAAAAAAAAAAAAAACACAGTAAGTATTTTGCATTGCAATTGGATGAAGGTACTGATATAATGAACTTTGATCAATTACTAGTTTACATATGTTTTGAAAAAATAAACTGCCGAAGATTATTTATTTTCTTCTTATTTAGAATCTCTTCATGATAGAACAACTGCAAATGAAATTTTCAAAGTAATTGATAATTTTATGTCTGAGAATGTTATTCCTTGGACTAAGTGCTTGCCTTATGCAGTGACAGAGGCTTTAACAGGAAAACATTCCAGTATTATTTTTCAAATAAGGAAAGTTGCACCTGAAATTAAATTTACTCACTGCTTCATTCATCATGAAGCTTTAGTAACCAAACAAACTCTGAAAACCTGAAAATAATTTTGAATTAAGCTGTGAAAATTGTTATTTCTATTAAAAGCTGAGCTTTAAATTAAAAAAAATATTTACGATTTTATGCCAAGAGATGGGCAATGAACATAAAATCGCTTTTGTTACATTCTGAAGTATAGTGGTTCTCCAGGAGCAAAGTTTTAAATCGTCTTTTTGAACTTTGATCAGAAATTCAAATTGTGCTCAGTGATTCAAAATTTGAATTGCAAAATTGCTTATTTAGTGAATTAGTGAGCTTTAGCTTAGTTAACTGATATTTTTGAAAAGTTAAACAAATTAAATTTAGGCTTAAAAGTGTTAATTTGTTTACAGAGCAAATAACAGTAATGATGGGGGAAAAAACTAATTAAAGAATTGAATAATAACATTTTAAGCTTTTTTACATTTTAAGAAAGCTTTCTAACCAAAAATAATTTGGGAATAAAAGAAAAATTAGCATCCAACATTAAAAATGATTGTTTTTCATTGATAAATAATCTCAATGTGAATTTTCCCCAGGATTATGAAAAAGAAAATTGGATTAGAAATCCATTTTGTTCAAATGTACCTGAAATTTTGTCTTGTGAAGAAAAAGAACAATTGATAGAAATTTCCTGTGATCGAACTCTAACTGAAGATTTCAAAAATAACACACTTGTTAAGTTTTTGGCTGACCCGGGGAAAAAAGAAAAAAAAGAATTTATAAGCATTTCAAATAAAGCTATTAAATTTTTATAGCCTTTTTGCCCAACATGTTTGTGTAAATGAAGATTTTCTTTCATGTTAAATTCAAAAACTAAATACAGAAAAAAATTAAAAGTGGATCCTAATTTATGGTTAAAACCAAGTGATAAGACCAGACATAAAGAAATTTATCTCTGTTAAACAGGCCCAAATTTCTCACTAAATTTTCAAATTAAAGTATTATAACTTAAATTTTGATATTTTAACTGGTAACCAATTTTTAATCTAATATTTTTTTACGTGTGCATATTTAATATAAATAGCTAATAGGTTGTGCAAATGACAAAATATATTTTTAAAAATCTTTCTATTTAGAAATTGAAAAAAAATCATTGTAAAATGTTGTGGTGATATTAAAGTTTTTCAGGTTTTTGTTTAGATGGTATGTGTTAGTCAAAAGGTTGAGAACCTCTGATCTACAGCATAAATTGCATGCTATTAAAAAAAAAAGAAATAAAGAAAAAAACAGAAAAAGAATTTCAGTAAGTTCCATGCAATCAGACTTAAGACTATGGTGAACTATGATTCTGAATATTTAAACTTCAGATGTGAATAGAATAAAAAAGAGATCCATGACCATCAAAACTGACCATAAAGTATCACATAACTGAAGGTTATTATTATTACTGTTTTCAGAGTGGTGAAAATACTTGGGGATGATATGATTTCATTTACTCTCTCCCACTTAAAAAACTGAATCAACATTGTGAGATAAATCACCTACATTTGAAAAATAATCTATTCAAATTTTTACAAAGAAAACTAAAAAAAAAGACAACTTCAAAAAGAAAAGTTCGCATGTTACCCATACTTGTCGCACATACCCATCTTATGGATTGCTAGTAAATAATATGTAACCAGTGGGTCTAACATTATGAACTCAGATTATTCCACTTGATTTAAAAAGCTGAAAAAAAGAGCAATTTCCTTTTTCAGCAATGAAAATGTTTGTAGAATCTATTAAATGCCTGAAACAAATGCAAACGAACTTAAATGCTTCTGAAAGTAAATTTTCTTCTTACAATGTATAGATAACTCAGCTGCTTATTTAGCAATGTTATACTCAAAACAATGAATTATGTGAATATATTGTCATTGTAACTACACCACACCTGTCTCCCTTTTCCCCCCTAAAAAAAAACAGATATCTAAGAATTTGCATGCTCATACTCACTTCCAACTTTCCTGCTACATACAATATTTTACTGTAATTCTGGTAAACCAGTTTATTGATAAATCATGAAAAATGGTATAAAATGTTTGCTGGTAAACTGACACTTTTAGAATTCAGTAAATAATTTATTTTAACACAACGTGTATATGTTTTTGTTCTTTCACCTTAATCCATGAAAGGTGCATGTTACATTTTAAGCAAAAATAACCAGATTCCCAGATTAAGCAGGACAGGCCTGCATTTAAATGTTCGCCATGGCCCAGGAAACATTATAAATATTCCTGGATTTTTAAATATAGTGAATAAGAATTTTGCTAGCACTGTTTCCATATGGTCATAGTGATGTTTTGACGGCATTTGAAATTTATTTAATAATAAAATAATCATGTCTTCCACATATGTTTTAAGCAGCTCACACAATCCACAAAAACACTAGTCTATGACAGAATTTCTGGATTTTTATTCAAACTACATTTTATACCTGGAAAAGAGAGAGTGAAATAAAAGCATCTGAAAAATTTTAAATGGATCATCTTTTGAAAATATTACAAAGTGTGAACATGTAGAGGAAAGCTTATCTTCCAAAAGAAAACACATTCATGAAGAATTATTTCTTAATAAATTGTTCAACAGAAGCTGTATTTCAGAAGACGCAAAATACTTGAAAAATAAAGCAATGGTCCAAGCATAAAACTGACACTGAGCAAAAAAAAGCAAGATTTTTCTCATACTCCAAACAATTATGTGTTTTCAAATCTGTAACATTAGCATAGCTACCAGGTCTCCCTCTTTTATCAACCACACTCCCAATTTTTTATCATATCTCTTGATCTCCAAGTAGATCTTCCAGTTTTTAATATTTAGCCTATTATTTCACTCTTACCAATGTGGTAGACTTAGACATTATAAAGTTCCAATTAGGTTTCACATTTATATGGAAAGGTTGTTACAGATTTGTAAGTTACCAGACAAGATAAAGTAAAAATAAATTTACTGGTAAATGATTCCCATGCTTAAATTAAAACTATTTATATTTTGCTTTCATCTACTAAGTGCTTTACATGATATCACTGACTGAAGATTTTTGATTAAAATATATTTGCAGATGAATTAGTTTTTTGTTATACTGTAAAAAGAGGAATGTTTGAAAATCAGGACTTTACACTACTTAATTATGAGTTCAATTGCTGCTGGGAATGGATGAAATATTACACAGTCCAGTCACATTAATGTGACCATCTGTCAAAAGCCAGAATAACCACCTTTCGCAGAGCGGACTGCTGCGAGACGTGCAGGAAGAGAGTCACATAGGTCCCTGAAGGTGTTCTCTGGGATGTTGAGCCATGCCGACTCTAATGCCATGGCCAGCTGCGCTAGATTACGCGGTTGAGGATCCATGGCGCGAACAACTCGATCGAGATGGTCCCACAGATGCTCGATTGGGTTTAAGTCAGGTGAGTTTGCTGGCCAGGGGAGGACGGTAAACTCATCCTGGTGCTCTTCGAACCACGCACGTACACTGGCAGCTGTATGGCACCTCGCATTGTCCTGCTGGAAGATGCCATCATCCTGAGGAAAAACAATGCGCATGTAGGGGTGAACATGGTCCGCAAGGACAGATGCGTACTTGTATTGATCCATTGTGCCTTCCACAATGATCAGTGAACCTAGAGAATGCCAGGAAAACATTCCCCAGACCATAATGCTCCCGCCTCCAGCTTGGACCGTTCCGGCAATGGTTGCAGGGTGGTTCCTTTCAGAGGTTTCACGCCTTATACGCCAACGTCCATCTGTCCGATGGAGCATAAAACGCGATTCATCCGAAAACGCAACCTGTCGCCACTCAGTGGACGTCCAGCTGCTGTACTGGCGTGCAAATTCTAGCCTTCGCCGTCGATGAACAGCAGTCAGCATAGGTGCACGAACCAGGCGTCTGCTTCGGAGGCCCAGACGCAGCAATGTTCGCTGAATAGTACTTTGGGAGACACTTTTGGTAGCCCCTTGGTTCATTTTGGTGGTCAGTTGCTCAACGGTAGCCCGTCTATCTGCCCGAACGCATCTCCGCAACCGTCGTTCGCCTCTGTCATCTATGGCCCGTGGTGCACCACATTTGCCACGTCGCTGATTTTGGACAGTCCCATTTTGCCATGCACGGTACACTTTTACCACGGCGGCACGCGAACAGTTCACAAACTCAGCCGTTTCGGAAATGCTTCCACCCTTGGCCCGAAAGCCAATGATCATGCCCTTTTGGAAGTCGGATAAATCGCTTCGTTTCTGCATTACGACAACGATTGAAATGTTTTCCGAAGCCCTCACACACCCTTTATATACGCTCAACTGCACTGTGCTGCCACCTGCCTTCTGTGATTGGTTATTTAACTCTGACATGGAAAGTACGTGGTGGTCACATTAATGTGACTGGACTGTGTAGTTCACACAGATTTTCAGTTCTTGATAATGAAGCATAAAATAAAATCTTTACCTGTAATTTTGGATCTATGGCAAAGGCAAAAGTGAGGCCACGAAAATTTAAAACAAAAACTTGCTGAGATGAATGATATTCTGAAATAAAAATATCATGATATGAATGCAAAGAATGAAACTTAAAAATGTCCAATTAGCTACTCACATAAATTGAAAATAATGAGCAACAAGAAAAGAAAAATTAAAGAATGAATAAGTAAAGAACACACATTATTTATAAATATATATTTTTCAAATATACATTTAATTTTGGATTTAATAAATTGCTGATGCTTATAAGTACTTTTGTCTAATTCTTGTTATTTAATCAAACAAAACTTAAAAAAGAAAAGGAAAAATATTACATTAGATTAGCAAAATAATTCAAGTATGAAGCTTATTCTTTGAAAACTGCAAAAGCATCTTTTAAGTATTTTTGTTAATGGATAATTTTTACCATAGTTTATGGAACTTGAATAAAATCAAACAGATTTACCATTTTTAGGTTTTTCTATTAAAAAAAATTGCATTATTAAAATAGATTACTCATACAGATATATATACATATGCATGAAAAAGAAATATGCCAATATAAAATGCCAAATTAGACAAAAAATTAGATTGGCATAAATTTTAATTACTACTGATTTTGAGGGTAATAACGTAAGGACTCTATTTTTCGGAAGGGGAAATAATACTACATTGATACATAAAAGTGATTTATTTAAAATTTCATGACAAGCTTAATTTGTCCTTTATATTTTTACTAGCATAAATGTTTTTGTAATCAGTCCAATTTCATTTCCGCAATTTTTCCGCTTTACAATTCTGCTAAAATTCTAGAAACTTAAGTTATCAAACACAGAAACTGATCTTATAAGAATTAGTATTTTTCTTCAGCAGAAATTACTTTTCTTAGCAGAAGTTAGTACTTTTTTTTTAAATATATAAAGTTTTTTAGTATAACATCAAATTTTTTAACAATTAAAATAAGATTTAATAAAAATAATTTAACCCCTTTTTTTTTTTTTTTTTTTTTTTTTTTTTTTTTTTTTGTAAAAGAAACATATTTGAATACTAATCAAACATTTGCTACAATAAAGTTAGAATTCTCATGCCTTAAGGAAACTATGCATTCCACTGGATAATTAAAAAAAATTTCAGCTTTCAAATATACATTTAAAACCGAGGTAGCATAAAACAGGCAAAATAAATAAATAATGAATAATTTTAAGCATAATAATTTAATAATAATGGTAATATAATTGCCAACTTCTCTCAGAAATATGGAAAAGCTACATATAAGGCAAGCCACATAATTCCTTCCAAACAATTTTCAGTACTTATCTGTAATGGGGTGCCACTTAGTTTCAAAACTAAACATTGGAGCAAAATCTATCTAGATGGTGGCAACCATAACAGTACATAAATATTTATGAAAAAGATAAGTATTTTATAAATAATGAATATAATAATACGCTGATGGAAAATGAAATCTCAGTACCAAGAAGAAATTAGTTTAGAGAATGAAATGTAGGCAAAGCGTTTGTCCAGGGAACATATTTACCTGATGAATGTTTCAAGGTCAAAGATTAAAGCATGCATGAGAAGAGCCATTTCAAATATAAAATGGTGCTATATTAATAATTTCTGTACTAACCATGATGATGAATATTGTGGCTGAATAGTTGGTGTTAGCCACTTACTTTAGATGATATTGATATTCTAGGCTCAGCTTTGCTGTGTGGAGCCAATTAAGCAATTTAGATAAAGTAGGAGCCAGACGTGTAGCTAACTTTAATTTATTGGAACTGTACATACTATCTTTTGTTCAAGTCACTTAGCCACAAAGTGGTGGTTAAACTGTGAGTACCGAGCAAGTGCATTTTCTGTTCTGTTTAGTTAAAATAAAAAGGTTGTTATAATCTTCATTTACAGTCATCGGTTCTTTTAAGACCTAGCAAGAATTCACTACTTCATCATTTTAGTAGGGTCTATAGTGTATGCTACCAAAACACACAAGAAGACTCTACAAGTGGCATGGATTCACAATGGCAACTAAAGACTGCATGCATTGTGCCACACAGGTGCAATATACCATTTTGTTCAATGTCCACTGCACCTGCTCAACCAAATAAGCAGTGGGTTGTGTCTTTTGGGGATGACGCTAGACTTGTCGTTTTATCTCATATGTGTTCGACAGGAGAAGGATCAGGTAACCTTACAAGGGAAGGCAACACGTCGACACTCTGTAGAGTACACTGGGTGATAATAGCAAGGGAACGAGCAATATTCTGCTGAAAAATGCACCTTGAAATATCGCTCAAGAATGGCAGTACAACTAGAGCAGTCATCAGTCTGATATACAAATTTGCTGTCAATAAGTGTGGTATAATGACAACAGTGGTCCTACTGTCATAGGAAATTGCTCCCAGACCATAACACCCTCCAATGTATCCATGCTTTAGACAGCTTGGTTCCACAAGCACTCACCAGGCTCCCTTTTAACTAGCATATGGCTATTGCTAGCACTACGACAGCAATGTCTTTTATCTGAGAACAACAAATCTCCACTCCACCCTCTATTAAGCTCTAGCTTGACACCAAAGTCACAAATTTCAGGAATTTAGAGTTAATGATACGGTCCTACAGGGTGTCTGGCTCGGAGCTGTCCCTCAAGTAATTGGTTTGTTACAGTTCGCTGTGTTGCTTGGGTGACAATAAAAACTTGAATGGCTGCTGCAGATGCAGTGTGATGTGTCACAGATATATGGCAGTCTTCCCTTTGAGTATGGGACCAAGGGACTACTCTTTGAGATGGTTTTGAGCAAGGGACAGTACCTTGCCCTGACCACTGCTGGATACATTCCTACCGAGTCTTTCTGCAATATGCCAGAAAAAAAAAATGAAATGTAGACAAAGCGTTTCATTCCTACTAAGTCTTTCTGCAATATGCCGAAAAAAAAATTTACCTTGTTGTAACCCTATTACATGGTTCAAACTCAGTAAGCTGCTAGTAATGCCTTCTTTGTCTTCTTAAAGACATTCTTAACTCAAATCCTGCACATAACAACCAATACGGAAGATATACAAAGCATCCTGCACACACTTTGAAGTTTACATCACATATTTAAAGCAAATGGTGATTTGCCTGTTTATTAGTGGCATTACTAGCACAACACATATTCAACTAGTGTAAAATTTGAATATACATAAGTCTTTCATTTCAGATGGCAAACATACCTCCAGAATTTTGCTATCTAACACAGCCCCTATTGGTGTTAAGATTTCATTTACCATCAGTAATGTTTAATTTATGCAATGCTGAATTTGTACAATTCTCTGAAGATTTTTTAAGCAAAAACAGATTGTTGTGCAAAAGGCACAAATTCTATATTGCCCATTTTAAACATTGTATAATATATATATATAAGATATAAAAAAATATGATGTCTGCGCTAAGATACGATTGGCGACCTCAAAATTAACTATTCTAAATTTAGTGTTCTCTCCAAGTTCATCTGCTCTCCTAAATTCAAGATCTTTCCACGTTACATAACAACCTAAACTTAACCAACAGCAGTTTAGCTGCACTTGTGCATCTACTTAGTATAAATACTGCTTTGAGAGCAATTAAGCGATTCCTTTTCTTGACTTCTGCCCTGCAAACTACCGACCACTAAGTGCTGGAACTGGGCTGCTGAAGGGCACATTCGAAAAAACTGCAGAACACCCCAGGGCATGGATGTGAAGACCGTGCCTATCAAAAAGGAGGGAAACTAATTCGTGGCCATCTCGCGAGGTGGAGGTTTCTAGATAATGAAAAGCCCCAGTTTAAAGCGCTTCAGATTTCTGCAATGAGTGACAGCAGTAACATACTTTTCATCATGGGACACATCAATGGAGTTCCTTGTATTATAACCATCGATACAGCAGCCAATGTTACCATCATTCGAAAAGACGTGGCGGTACAATTGAAAACCAAACTCATCTGGACGCCGCCCTGCAATACCCTCCAGACTGTGTCAGACGAAAAGATCGAAATCGAAGGAAAATTAAACGCTAACATCACATTTGGAAGTGCCGCTTACCATCACACGGCATACGTTGCAGAAATTACAGACTCTTGCATACTCGAATTGGACTTTCTAAGGAAACTCAACTTTTCCTTGGACTTTAAAAATAACGAACTGCATTCTGCCTCAGAGAACATAACCTTACTCGGAATTAATGATGAAGGAGTGAAATCTATCCACAAAATCATAGCTCAAGACGATATCACAATACCGGCAAAAACAGAAATTTTACTTCAATGTTGAAAGAAAAAGGTAACATCCCAGAAACCGTGTCTTCAGATAGCATTACATCAGAATTATTGCAGAATGTGCAATTAAACGATGAAGAAAGGAATGCTGCCGAGCGTGTCATGAAAGATCTTCAAGATGTTTTCTCCCTGTGAACCAGTTTAACTCAACATGGAATCGAAACAGACTTCAGCTGAAATCAAGCCTTAAAATTGGAGAGAAATGTTTCAGCTTTTAAAACAGATCTCAATAACACATCGAAATTGTTAAATTCATAACTTACAACTAACCATAGCAAAAGTCAACTTCTTTCACATCATAAACTGGTAAATAAATTAAAAATTAAATTATCTAATTTCGATCATAAACTCATAATCCCTCTATCATAAACTCACTCATAATCCATCTATCACTCATAAATTATCTAGTTTTCTCACATTACGCAATTTGCATGTTTTATGTACTGCATATGCCCATTAAGTTTCCTCATTTTTAAGTAATTTTTACTTTTTAGAGGATGCTCAAAATCTAAACATTTGTTGAATTAAGCCCTTTAAAAATCTCCATTTCATTTTCAGTCATGCTTTAAATTTTTTAAAAAAAGGGGGGATACTTCCATATCACACAAAAAATTAAAGAAGTTTGGAAATAAGAATAAATATTTTTAAAAAGTCTACTTAAGTAAACAAATTTAAATAAAACCACACAACTTTAAACTTACATGTATAGTACAACGAAGCTGAAAACTCACATTTGCATAGTTATGAATTGCACCAAATTTAATGCTAAAGAAAAAACACTTCCACCTGATGTGATAAGCATACCATGCAGATAGAGGGAAATTTTTAGCTTTCTTTCATGTTGTAGGACAAGAAGAGGGAAAAGGTGTTTGTCTTTGACCTTGCAAAATGCATAATAATTCCTTTTTTACAATTTCAGATTTATAGGCATGCCTTAAGATGATCCCCAACAGATTGTTAGATATAATGGGCATCAATATAAATATTTTTCCAAGCTAAGATGTAAAACTATTTATTTTCAGAAATATAAACCTAATTAAAAACACAGATCTCATACTTTTGTGCCTGAGCTTTCATTACATAACCAAGAAAAAAAAAATATATCCGAATTTATAAAATATAAATACATACTCACACACACACACAATATAACTTTTTGCTAAACAATGTTCACTTTCCTGCTACATGTACAATATTCGATACCAATAAAAACTCCGTTAATATCCACTATTCCTCTTTAATAATACTTACTACTTAAATCTTACATTATACTAACTTTCACTTATATACCTTTTTTGTTATTTAACCAATGGAAGAAAACGAACTTTCGATAAATTATTCTACGCTTATAGGTGAAATATTTTCATGGCAAAGTGAATATTTTCATGAACACCAATAAATAATGACAATTTTTAAAATACAAGGGTACTTTGAAATGAAAGGAGGCATAATGACTGGCCATATGTCGTACATTTCTGTTGATTAAAAAAAAACTTTAAAGATTCTAGTATTTACATTTTAAACTGCCATAAATTCAGTGTTACAATAAATGCATTAAATATTATACTAAACCATTACTCATCATCTGATATTAAAACAACATAACCTAAATAAACTTCTTAAATACTCACCACCTGGATGTGTAGCACCAAATGAATGATCAATCTGTTCCAGTGTGGGTGGTACTTCAGGAGAACAAAACACATTGCCACTATAAGTAAAATTCAGGAAAATTAAGATACTGTTTTCTCTTTCACACATACAATATTTTAACAGCATTTTATCTTAGAATGGAAAATTTGAATGCAATGAAAATTTTGCAAGCCTACGGGACAGTTAATATATTTTGACACTAATGCCAGATTTAGGGAAGAGACATGAATACATCCTCTTACTGTTTTAGGAATAAATAATTGCTTTTATTATTATATGACAAGCATTTGAAAAAGCACATTTCATGATGGAAGTTAATAAAATCAATCAGAAGCAACAAATGCCACATCTAGACAGGCTAATAATTAAATAATTTCTAATCTTCTTTTGCTTCTTCTTTGTTTTTCTTAACACCTATTTACTAACACCTATTTGCATTTTTTTAACATTTTGTGTGTTACCTTTATTTATTTAATATTATGTTTTTTGCACTTAAACCATAAATTCAGTTCAAAGCAATATTGCAAAATAATTTTAAATTGAGCATATCTTTAGAATTTCCGATACACAGTCTCACACACTGGAGATAAAAATGTTTTTTCTGTATAACGTTGGCCATTGCTCACTTTAAAATCCTTGAGTTTATTAATAAAAAATTCATTAAAGTTTTACAAACTATAAAATCGATAATAAAACAAATTCCAAATTTGGGCTTCCAGATGCCTATATCTGCAGTAGGATTACGTCATACAAAATTCGATGGCTCTAGGTACCATCATTTTATCACAATACGAGAATTATGCATACATTTATGCACATTCTTCATTACTTAATTTCTTTAAACATAATAGAGGGCTGCAATATTTGGTGGCAACAGTTTGAAAAGTGAACAGACATTTAATGTTTCAAACGCAAAATGCTGAAACGAAAACAATAGTCCCTCAGGGACAAAACCTCTTTGGACTAAAAATTTTGTAATTTGTATTGTTCAAAATATTGTATAATTTTTTAAAATTATATAATTAAATAAATATAATACAACAGAATGCATTATTGCTATATTATTCAATAATTAAACATTAAACAATACAGCAGAATCCACAGCTGCATAAAAAACCATCTGAAAGGAAATATAAATAAGAGAAAGTGGGTGCTCTCCATCTCACTTTCTGGCTTGTTGCAAATTCAAGTGAGTGTGAATACAAACTGAGTTACAGTTTCATACATTAGTTAGCTCCATCGAGGTCAATGGGTTATCAAGAGTGAATGGCCCTTCTAGCTGCTAGAAATGCTAGAATTGCTAGAAATTGCCCCTATATCATGTTGCAATGGAGGCTTTTCTTGCAACCTCCCATACACTTGGACATCATTCATAAGAAAAACAATAACTCCAAAAGAAACAACTAAGAAATTAA
>KK112826.1:25177-50737 GCA_000611955.2 Stegodyphus mimosarum | reverse complement strand
CCTCCTGCTCCAGCTAATGAAACAAATGAGTGATATGTGAAAGTTCCTAGTTTACTAATGTCTACATAATGGTTTTAGTGTGTTAATCTGGAATATTTTTTGTTTTAATTTCATTTTAACCATGTGTGCCTTTTAATTCTTCAATAATCGAGATGTTTCCTAAATGCCTACAGTATGCTTTATACACCCACCAAATCTGTAGCTGACATATGTCATGTCATACATAATTTAGCACCAATATCAGATGTAATGGGGTTATCACATCTAGAAAAAACTTTTCCAAGAAACATGCTTCTCCTTCTACCACTGAAGGGTGGCATCACATATATGAGAATTTCTGAAATAGAATCAAATTTTAGAAGGATGTGAGACCAAAGCTGGGCACTGAAACCATAAGATCTTTACAGAAAAGTAATCATCAATACTTTTAGCCATGAGGAGTAAGTAATACAGGCATCAAAGTTGAATGAAAGGAAAGAATTCTATTTACCATCTAAAAGCTTTTCCTTTTGCAAATCACAAAAGCATACAGAATAGCTTGTAATCAAGTTTTATGCATACTTGATGGAACTCCTCTACAAATTCTACAGGAGACAGCAAAATTCACAGTTTTACAGCTCCAAAACACATTTAGAGTATATAATCACACAATATCCCCAGAAAATAATGAAACCATTGCACTGCCCTATAGCAGATGCCCTGCATTAGATCATAAGGCTATTATTTCAGAAAATAAACAAACAAATAAGAAAAATCTATTGAAGTGATTTTTCAGTTTATTGTTATAAAAATGCAGCTCAATCAGACACCAGGCTGAACTATCTCCAGACATGATCAGTAGCAAATGCAGAACATGCTATCATATAAAGAACACAATTCACTGAGGAAATTTGCACTTAGGAGAAATATTGCAAATGAAAGGGGGGGGAACGTTTTTCCTTTAAGAATTTATATATTGTTGATGCATCAGAGGCAGATTTATGGCAGTCGCAAAATCACAATTGCAAAGTGTCCCACATTCCAAGAAGTTGTCAAATTATTTCTATATAATTAAAAAAATATTAGTTTACACATTGGGCCAAACAAGATCAGAGGCAAGGGTTCTCAATAAGTTTGCTTCATAAATCTGCTACTGCTCTGCACATGTAATTTTTTAGCAGTGATACACATCAAGGTCAGAAATCAACATGTAGCTGTCTTGGTCAGCAAAATGGTACCTCCAGAAATCTTCCTGAAATATCAGAAGATGATATTTGATAGCTTTTTATTGTAAAGGCTATTAGGTTTTCAGAAGACAAAATGTAAAAAATCAACTATGCCCTATCAGGGACTTAATGGATTTCCCAAAATGTACAAACCATTATACCACAAGGACACAAATGGGATGTATGTCATTATTTCTTACATACTCCCCTCACTTAGAGGGCAAGTAGGATAAGCAGATGAGATCGAGTCAGCTAAATCCAAGAGATAAGTTGCCATCCACTATATTTTTAGTTCAGGCATGCACCTTTGCACACACTATTCAATGTGTGCAAAGATGCAATGACGAAATGTGGGTGAAAATATCAACAGGAATTTATTCTAATTGCCAGAAGGATGTGCTAATCACTACACCACAAGCTTACATTTGACAGGAAAGCTATAATTCCTTATGGTGCAATCAATTCATTCTCCCACAATAGATGGCAAAAATCTATTAATTGGCATTTTCTGACCTAAATCCCTGCAGCTTTTTTCTTAGGGATTATCTAAAAGATAGAATGTTTGCAAACAGCCCACAAATTTTCTTCACCTTAAGGAAGCAACTGAAACAAAGATACTTCCCATTTCAGAGAAAATGTTATGCAATGTTTTCTGTAATTTCATCATTCATCTACAATGTACAAATAATTTATTGAATCTAGTCACACTACCACACCCATGGAATATATCTCTAAAAATAATCTTTAATTGCCTTCACTTGTAATTATTTCTAAATTTCAGCATTAAATGGCAAAAAGTACAGGAAAATCATCCTTTACAATGTCTACTACAGCATATTTATGCAAAAACAGAACAGCACTTTTATTATGCATCTTTCAGAAACATGACAACATTTTGTAGTATATATTCATCATAGAAACTGCTATTATAAACTAATAAACTAAAAAAGTATATTGCAAGTACATTAAATATACACAAAGTCTAAAATTTGGACACCCAATATTCAGAACGATCGTCAGATCAGATCTGTACCTTCGGGCCACCAGCCGTTCCCCCCCCCAGAAACTTTTTGTGAAATGGGAGACAGAATTTAGATTCCAAGAGTAGAATCTCATTTTAGCACATATTTAATGCGCAGTAGATATTTTTCCATAATTAAAGCAAGCAGAGATTCTTGATTCTTGATTATAGAATTTAACTTCAGCACGAAATAAAGCACATATTGAAGAAACACTTCATTAGCATGAATCTGGCCAATAATTCAGCTCTGCAGCCATCTTTTTGCTCGGTCTTTTGTCACTTTTTTGTTTAAATATCTCAAACCAAAACATTCTATCAAAGTTCATTACCGATGGCAAAATCTACTGAATAACTTATAACCCTGATGCCAATGTCAAATAATTTATTATTATTAAAATTATTTTGCTTTTATCACCCTAACTATCAACTCATGACAGCTTACATATGCACCTCAGCGGATGCAATGTAAGGACTCTGTATTGTATCAGTAATTCTTCCATTCAACCCATTCAATTGCATTCCAATTTAAGGAAAGCATTAGGGCTATCTGCTTAGTTATCATTCCACTTTTGACTGGATAGCCCCTCCCCCAAAGGACAGACTTCGTGGGTTTCACACATCTCTTTTTCAATTTGCAGCTGTTAACACAAATCTCATGTTCAAGCAGAATAGTCACATAAAGATAATTAAAATCAAGCATGCAAGTATTTGTCACAAGCCCTAAAGGAAACAACACAACTCTCATCAGTTTCTTTCCAATTTTAAGCAAAAGAACCCCAAGTGATTTAATTCAAGTCTTTCACACCCTCTTTCTTTATCATCTAACTCTCAGAACTTCTAAAT
This sequence comes from Stegodyphus mimosarum, assembly GCA_000611955.2. NCBI lineage: Eukaryota > Metazoa > Arthropoda > Arachnida > Araneae > Eresidae > Stegodyphus > Stegodyphus mimosarum. The sequence goes on along the minus strand of KK112826.1, from coordinate 47,668 downwards.
TGGTTGTCTTCATGCCATAAAGATCCTATAATCATATACATAGACACTTTATCCTGGATTTGTCCAAAGATATGTACAATCACTCTCTGCTGACCGGCATATCACTGCAGCATAGTCCGCAACTGAATAATTTAATGTGATTGAGACATAATAAAACTAAAACATATAACAACCAGGTTTATTAAGTGCTATCAGATATTTCCAAATTTTTTAGGTGAGTCACTAAAAACATAAATACATGCATTTCATTCCATAAATAAGAAATGTAAACAGAAAAAAATGGCAATGTTATATGGCAACTTTAAACTCATTTAGATTTATAAATTTCAAATCAATTATATACATATATCAATAAGTGACTTCTAATGAATCAAAGAAACTGAAAAAATACACAGGGCATACTTTTTGAAGATATGCATAAGAAATATTCAGTTTCAATAATTTATGAAAATAAGTGCAATAAAAAATATTGCAATGAAACTTAAAGGGATATGATCATTCCATTTAGTAACATGTGATCCTCTACATCATGTGATTCAACAAACAGATGACCATATTTGTTGCAGAGGTTTCATTTTGTTTTGTCAGGTTCATGCCACAGTAAATAAATGAAAGTTGTGTGGAGTTATTTTCAGACATTTTAGCAAAATTTTCTGAATTTGAATGTTATGTAATCTTAACACATGCACTCATTGTTGATGCCCTTAGATTTTGCAGGAAGATGAGAAGAACATGTTCAACTTGCTCTTTAGACAAGCGAGATCACTCAAGAGTCTTTTTGCAGAAACAAACCCCACATTTAAATTTCATGTATTGATCATAGACTCATTTCCTGTTTAGAAGTTCTTTTTTTCCCCTGGAAACTGAATGAAATTTGTGTTGATACAGTAATAAATTCCATTTTTCTGAATTCTGAAATACAAAATGCCTTCTCTACTACAGACCTGGCCATTTTTCCTATTAAGCTCTATGAGACACAATGCTTACCTATGGCACTGCATAAGGAATCCTGGGGGAAAATTTCATACCAGTATGAATGTACAATTTCAAGTTTAATTGCAACCCTTTTCATAATGCTTTTTTTATATAAATTATTAAAACTGCACACTACTCTTGTAATAACTCCATATTTCACAAAAATATATGGGAAGTATTTTGAACTTGAGAAAATATCAGGGTTGCCACTCAAACAGCAGAATGAAATTCCCTCACTTTTCCAGGTGCGTTTAAGAAAATTCCAGTCTATCCACATAGTGCACATTGGTTGTGCTAAGAGGTAGATTATGGTACCACTTGAAAACACAAAAACTGCCAATTATATATGACATAGATATATGTAATAAAATGGCCATTATTGTAATAAGATGACTTGGTGAAAGTAAGTTGCAACGAGTTTGGTGATGGTGAAGCTTAACTGCGTAGTTAGAAAGAAGGATGCATAAAGCAAAAAACTTCCAGACATTTGGAAACTGAATTTTATTCCATGATAAGGCATCCCACAATTTTTATACAAGATAAGGTTAGATATTTTATATTTTGCATTTATATAGTCCCCAATATTACTATTATAACTATAATAGGAGTTGTTTTCTCCACTGAAGAATGAAATTATATGATAATATGAAATCATATATGAAATTATATGATCAATGATATTTTGTTAAATATAGCTATATTAAATGGTTAAGACTGATTACTACTTTTTTATTTTACTGCAAAATGGCAAATAGGGCATTTATTACAAAGAAAAGAAAAAAAGATTTAAAAGATTTTGTGGTAAAGTGCTAGTATACTGTTCAGCCTTGGCATGATTTTGAAAATTGTCACCAATACCAAAATCACCCATTTACTACTCATCATAATGTCGCCAAACCCCATATGTACCGTATTCTAGGATTAAACCAATTTTCTTTTATATGAGAATGGGAAGGTATTTTCTTTCATTCAACATGCACTGCACATGTGCATGCAAGTCTCTCGATTCTAGAGGTTACTGAAAATCAAAGTTGCTGGAAACTTGCTTTGCCTTTCTAAAAGACAATCTGCTTGGGGCTCTACACCAGCTGCCTGAATGATACTCATGCAATAATTAATTCGCTAAGAGAGTGATCGCTTCCAACTTTGGAGCAAAAGTCTCTTGTTTGGGGATTGCTGTATGAAATTCTCTGACTTTTCCAGATTCTGACTAAAATATTTAAGTTCCCTGACTTTCGTGGTTGATTTTTGAATTACCCGACTTTTCCCGGTTTTCCAGGTAGTGTGGCAAACTTGAAATATTAACCTAATCACATTTTTTAAAACTATGTGAGATGAAGCTCAAATGTAAAAGTTTGACTATAATGCATCTACTGTTTGCTCAAAATGTCAAGTTCAGATGAATATTTAAAATGATCTGAATGTGCCAAATTTGATTAGCTTATTTAGAGACCCCATCTAAGCATTTACAAAATATCCAGTATTTAATATACAGTACAAAGTCCGAGATCCGGACTCGGGACTTTGGGAATTCTGGATTTGAGATTTTTCCAGGTATTAGATCATAAATTTAAATCTAGTAAGATGGCATGTAGGAATTTTACAATTAAAAATATGAAATTGTGATTTATGAAATAAAGAGCATTTATGACCTAAAGGGTATCAAAATTTACAAAGAAAAAGCTGAATATTTATTTGTTTACTCTACTAAATATTTCTTTCAATGTTAAGTTGTTTAAGTTGCTTTGTTTTTTGTGCTAATACTTTCTCTTTAATTCTATAAACAGACATAATTTCTTGTTCAGTTACAAAATTCCACTGTTCAAATTCTGTAATTGCTGCGCCGAGAATTCCGACTAACTTGTTAATCAAAACTTATTTGATTTCAGTAAACTCTCTCTCACTTTCTTCAGTATTGGTAGCGGCGTTTTCTGGATCTAGAATCATAGCTATGAATTTTACCGTCCGTTAATTGATTGATGATTGGAGCATTGTCATTGCAATGAAAAACTTCTGTTATTTATCTGTTTATGTTAGATCACCTTCTCCACATTTCTTTACAAAATAAATTCGCCTTTGGTTTAGAGTCTGCGACATTCACTGAAATTCCTCATAATCAATAAAGATAATTTTAGCCTAGCTTAATAGCATTTGCTATACATTATTGGCTATGTATCATAAGATTGGCGAAGAAAGACAAGCTGTTCTGCTAAATTTTGTCTTGCTTCTATCACGTACTGAATTAAGCGTGAATTGTATTAGTTATTTATTATACCTATTTCTATTTCTTGCACATGCTGAAGGCTAATCCGAGTCCTGAATAAATAAACTGTCACATATACTGAAGGGTTATCTACAGCTAGCGCTGGATACCGCCTAATATAGCCTATCCAGATCCTAAATTCTGCTACAAAGCACCTCCAAGTTCTAAATTTTTGCCGCACCTTTGGATTCCAAAGCTTTCAGTAAATTATAAAAATTCAGTCATCCCTCAATTTTGCCGCTCGGTGCTTCTCCAAATCCCAAAAATTATGTCTTCCTCAAATTCTGCCACCCGCTGTGGCCATAGGAGCCCTAATGCCAGTTCTGGGTTTATGTGAATAACATATCAGTTATTCTTCACTCAAATAGCAGTAAATGTAATCTTCTGGCCTGTGAGTTTCATTAACAAAATCTGTTTTTGCATACGAAAAGCAATTTTTTTAAAATTTTTCCTCGTCAACATTTCTTAGCGCATTTAACTTAAATCTGTAACCATCAACAAGCGTTATGTCAGTATAAAAGGTTGCCATACTCTTGTTATTCGATTACTAATATATAAAAAAAACTTTTAGACTTAACTGCATGAGTCATTACTCAAGTTGTCATGCATTGATAAACATGCGGTAATGAAAGCAAAATATAATAAATAATTATTTGCCAGATCAAGGTCAGGGTACCCATCACGGGTATAAAATACTAGTAGGTGTAACAATGTTCATACGCAGAATGTTTGAGCTTGAAACGTCTGCCAAACAGATAGCAGCTATGGAGCCAAATTATTAATCTCACAAATTTATGCTTAAATGATTATTTCTTCAATAACGAGGTATTTTATTTAGTGCCTAAGTGAAATTCAGAACGGGGACTCTCCACATGTTTTATCATAAAAAGAAATATCAAATGCGCATGCCCGCATTCAAAAAAAAAAAAAAAAAAAAAGATTGTGGCTTTGAGGTCCGGATTTTAGATCACTCTGGGTACTGGACGTCCGGATCTCAGACTTTGTACGGTAGCACTTTTAAGCAGTTAATACTGAAGTTTCTCATGGTTACCATCCCTTGTCGATAATACTTGTGCTGAACATCACTCAAGAGGAAATTAAAATCATCCGAGACCATAAGATGTCTTAGAAGACAGTTTCCCCATCCATTTGTAATGCTATTAATGTTGATCTGGCTATTGCTTCAAACCCAGAAATCGAATACAAATATCAAATGTATTTAAGAGTCATAATAATAAATGGTTATAGAATTGAAGCAAAGTACTTAAAAAAAAATACATTTCAGATGAAGGAAAGTAAACTTACCAGTACTTTAATTTTGTTTTGTTCATGCAATATACTTCAATAATCTAAAAAGAAATCAAAGGTTTAAAATTTTACAATGGTGCCAATAAATAATGGAACTCGAATAAATACAAAAATATAAATTAGCAATGCCTGCACATTTTAGTATAGTCATTATCTTACTGTTTTAAAAATTAATTTCAGGTAAACTGAAGAATATAAATTATGGTAATTATTACATAGGATAGTTTAATAAGAGATATCTAGAACAAAATCTCTGCAACAGGGAAATTTTTAACTTTTTTTAACCCTTAGGAGGCATAAAGCTTTTTACAAGCCATTAATAAAATAATACCTATCATTTTTAGCATGTTAACTTTGGATGCACTACATATTTTCATAGTTAGAATGAATGAAAATTTTCATTAAAAAAAATTAAATATTTCACAAAGCAAAGTAAAAAACAGCAATAAGCATAACTAGATTGCATGCATATATATGATACTTAAAAATATGTTTAGAAACTACTGACTATTTTCCAACTTTTTTCGTTTATTCAAAAATAACACATTAATCTTCTAAATCTGGCTTAAAATATCTTATTTTAGACTTCAGGATAGTGCGATCGCAAACATTTTTCTCCCTTTCAGAATTTTTCCTAATGACAAGTCGTTTTTGAGCAGTGTTTTGTTCCCTTCACGATGGTTGTCTGATGCTATCTGTGCTCTTTTTTAGGTTGCTATATTGTGATTTTCTTAACTTTCTTCACTTCTCATCTGTATATTCCATTATTATCAACTGCTTATTCAACTACATTCCCCCCCCCCTCCAGATAACAAATTTTGGGAAAAAAATTTAATGTTTTTAGCTTTTTCCCTCCCATTAACTATGCACTTCTCAAGAATAATTGTTATTTATCCCGTTAATACTAAACTGAGACATACTGAAGAAAATTTTTGTAAAAGTTTCAATTATGGTGCTTTCCCTCAGACTCAATGTTAAGATTCAGATCATTTTGCAATTTTACCCAAATGACAGTGCCTATTTTAAAGGCAACCAACATCATTACCCTGTTGCATCAGGTACTGAATCTGTTGAAATTTCTTTCAAAAAGTTCGAGTAAATTTTTCCTTTTTGGCTGTCTGTGCACAACAAAAAAATAAGTAACAATCTTTTAAAAGTTAAATTCGAGATTTTTCTTTACTTAGAACAAAATGAACAAATAGTACAGATATACAATACATAGCGAAGCACAGAATCATAAAAGTTCTTTCTATTAAATTATATAGAATGATAAAAACTGTATTTACATTTGCCTGCATAACTTGGTCTTTTAGTTCTAAATGAGGAAGAATCACCAATTTATATGCTTTCAAAATCTGCTTATGTCTACTTATTTTCTTCACTTCCCCGCCCAGCAATTTTACAAATTACACACATTAATAAATAATTTGTAAAATTTTACAAATTATTTATTTTTTCACCTTTCTCATTTTTTTCATACGTGCAGTATTTACTAGAATATACCATCCCCTTCTTTGCTATACTTTTGTTCTGAAGTTTGGTAGAATCTTATAATCGAGATTGCAGAATAAGATAAAGAAATTTAATTACTGGATTATATAAAATAATCGCACTATTTAAATGCTCAATAAGCCTCACACACAATATCTAACTGCCACTAATTATGATAGCCTCATCAAGTTGATCAAATTCAGTTTAAATCCCTATCTACTAAATTGGCTAATATTAGGTTAATCGACTAAGGCATAGCAAATGGAGGGCTATATGTAGGCTTGCCAGATTTCTGAAATGTTCAACTGGGACACTTGAATGCCCCATCCCAGTGTCGCGAGTATTCAAGGGTACACACACTTTGCGGGTTTTTAGAGTGCTTTAGAAGGTAGTTTATTCTCAATGCTATGCATAAATGGTTAATAATAAATGACATATAAATTAAAACATTATATTTCTTACATGTTAATATTTATAAATTGCTTGTAAGAAGAAACACTTTGAGTGAGGAACAAAAATTTGAACAATATTTACATCTTTTCATTGTTCTAGGACTTTTTTTAGTAAGTCGTTTTTGTTTTTAATCTTGTAAGAATAGTCACAAGCTGAACTAATATTAATTTTACATGTCATCAAGCCTTTAACCGTAGATTCCTTTATCAAACCCCTGTCGTCAGTCCATACGTTGTTCATCAAAGAGAATACTCTCTCAAGTGGTGCTGATGTCCCATGTAAACAGAAGGCATACTCAACAACCTTGATCAGACTGGGGGCTGCTATGTGATTCTCTTTAAAGTGATCAAACTGCCTGAGCCAATTTTCTTCTTGAAATCTCCGGTAGTCTCTTCTTCCTTCCACTGTTCCCAGTTTGAGTGCAAATACCCTTTAGCAAACACAGCTCCGTCAAACAGCCGATCATTGCTTATTTTCATATCGGGTACATCAAAAAGACAGCTATTAATAATTTCAGCAGAAGTTTCGGTGTTTTCTCGATCAACAGCATTTGTTTTGGTCAGATTGACCCATGAAAACTGTTCGGCGTTTCCAAAACTATTCGCTCAGAGGTCCAAGTACGCAATGCATCTTTTATAAAAGCCATGACATTCTTATTTCACCCTGGTACAAACTTGCTCATCTAGCTTTCTGAAGATGTTCTTTGCGTCCTAGGCTATACTTGAGTCGATGGAAAACATTGTTTTTTCCTGCTCTTTTCATACCACCGAAGTTAGCGTTGCAGTTATTTCCACAAAAGCCAACTATTTTGTTATTCAAATCGTTTAGCAACAAGACAGAATATAAGTGAATTGTAAGAATTTCATATGTTTCACCCGCGACAGATTTGAAATCTAACAGCAATACTTGCACACCTGAATTAGTATTAAAGTAGTGAAAACAATGGGCACAAAGTTCTACATCCTTTCTGTTGATGCATCCTTACTTACAATTACGTAGTTTGACTTGGTCAAGTCTTCTTAAACACTTCTTGAGCTAAAGGAGCTATTACATTTAAAACTATTGCCTCACACTTAGTTATTCCGAGTGAGAATTTACGGTAAAAAAACTTAAGAAATTAGTTTTGATAAGCAAGAATTTGAATTGAAACTAGACTATGGCTTGCTATGTGGTAAGCAAAGGTTGCTTCTTTCGCCATTGAGTTTTTGTCGTTAGAGCTCGCAGTCGTAATAAAAATGGTCAGTTTTGATGAGCTAGCAGTACATCCTAAACTCTTTTTGTGTTTACTCAACTGCAAATGATCTTTTATATCGAATCGACCACCGTGAGCAACCAAAAGCTCAGAATTACAATGTCAACATTTAACTCTATCGTCTTGATCTTGATTACCAGTACCAGTACATACTTTCTTCAATAAAAGGAATTTATTCTGTAAATCCTAGATGAATTTACACGATCGTTTTGGCATTTTAACAGAAAGTGCATAAACGTAAAGCATAAATAAAACAGCGCTAGCTCACTAACATAACAGGCACTGTCGGCAGGGACTGACAATTAACTGACTGATTTTATCTTTATTGCAAGCGCTAAAGCTACACCCCTTAGTCTCCAATACTGCACTCACTTAGAAAGCCTCTGGCATTGCGCATAGGTATGACAAGACGATACGATGACAATGTTATCTATTAGCAGATCATTATTCATAATCACATCTATAAAATCAAATTTAATTTTTACCGGGACGTGAAGTAAACAGGACAGGACAGCGGGATTTTGTTTGAAAACCGGGACGTCTGGCATGCCTAGGTATATGCCTATGGGTAAGGAGGCCTTCATGGAAGACATTTTAGGGGAAACTGCTTCACACTCACATTGTGTATGGAGAAAACTACAAAAACTCCCATGGAGACTGCCCACTCACTAGAATTTGAATCAGGTCAACTACCAGTGTTCAGTGACTTTACTTTTTGGACACTGATGGCTGCTATACTACTTACTGCTTTGTCTGAAAGCAAACAAGCATTAAACTATCATTAATCTCTCTTTACTTTTTAATTATATAGCATAGTAAAATATTATATTTAATTGTTTAGCTCGTCTTTTAATTCTTATCAGAGCCTCTCTCTCATTAAAAATCACCTACATTTTCTTTTATAAAAATTTATCCCAAAATGTAAAGGTGGTCATATTTTTGATATATTTGTGCTTGAATTTAAAAATATGATAAGCTATTTCATATTTTAACTTCTTTTAATTTTGTAACACATTATTAGTTTGAGACTTTTTTTTAAAGATATTGATATAACAATTACTATCTCTGATCAGTCTAGGTAATCTTTTATACATAGACATGCATTTTTGTTTTCACACAGAGTTTTTATAATCATAATGGCATTATTAAAAATTGGGAAATGAGAGTAGTGCTTTACAATACATAAAGCTTTTACCAGCTCTGCCTATTCTGATTAGCGATAATTATTTTTCATCGGTAATTTAATTATCATGAGTTGAAATGGTAACAACAGTTACAAAGATTTTATTCTGATTTTTATTTTATTTTGCTATTTATACTGTAATAGAAAAATCAAAAGAAATGCTTGCATATGGTTATTTAAATCTAACAAAGTATCTTGGACTGCCGGCCAAAGGAAAGTATACCATTATGGAAGTGCCTTTAGGGAAAACTGATTTGAATATATTTTAGCATGGTAAAAAGAGCCAAAATATTCATGATCCAATGCAATTTACATCTATAATGTGAAGTATAAAATAAAACCAACTGTTCAGGATAATCTATAAAAATGTTTACATTATTTAGTTAATTATGAAATTTTATATTTAAAGTATGATCTAATTTTAAATAAAACAATCTGATTTAGGGATTTTTAAAGTGTGATGAAAAGAAATTTAAATTGACATTATCCTTACATTCTTTGTAATGTTTGTATCACAAATGCATTTCTTCCTGTCCGAGATATTTTATAGTAAAAAATAGTAGAAGTAAAAAAAATATACATAGTCACAAGTAAATGCTACACAGAAGTTCAAATGTTTTAGTAATGAAATATCTCTACTTTATTTTTAACTATACTGGCACAAGTTAAAATTCTTAGTTCTTGCCAAAATAGAGCCAAACTATTAACTGGGAACAACCATGAACTACGACCGCAGACCACCCACAGATCTCTTTGTCAGCTAAAGCAGTAACAGGGAAAGGAAAATGCTAGAACAACAGTTGTACCATAGCCAGTTTTCAAGCAAATAATTTTTCTGGTACAACAGCTGTACCACTTGTTCAAGAAGTTAAAATTAAAATTAATAATACTTTGTATGAAGTTTAATAAATTTAAAAAACCAAATATTTTTTTTAGCATGAAATGAGAAAAAGTGTTTTAAAATCAAATCTCTGAGTAATATCGCATTATACACCCAACCATGACAAGAATCAATGGATAAAGCACTATGTTACCAAAGTAGGCTACCCAGAATTTTATGAAAATGTATTTTATCTGGCAACCCACTAAATTAATGCAATTTTGGGATTTGAGAGTTATGTCTGTGATTTCTGCTTTGATTAGTGTGTGGTTTTTACTCCTTGTAACAAATCACAATGCAGCTGTGGAGTTTGTCTGTTAATGAAAAAGAAAATGTTGTGCTTTTCACAAATATGGCCTTTTGCCTAGTAATAGTAGAATGTAGAAATGCGCATCTCATGAAGTTTTATTTTACAAATGATTGAATAATCCAAGTTATCTTGGGACATTCATTTGGAAAAAAATATCTGGAAGGAAAGCAAAAACACTGTTTTGAAGAAATTTTAAAGCAGATAGCTAAAACAGCATCCACTGGCTGTTAAAATTTAAACACTGTTTAGATTGATTTTCACAATTATTGTTAAAGTAATAAAGTGCATATGAAATGATGCATTTGGCTAGCTTTTATTTATCTCCGATATTACATTAATATAGAAATCTTGCAGCTTGACTACTGATGTGCAGCTTTATTTTAATCTGTGCAACTTTTTTCTTTTACAATAAGAATTGTTTGTGTGGCTTTTATTTTTCATTCTTACTTCTATTTAAATTTTTTAATAACATTCATTGTTTAAAAAACATATACATTTTAAAAACTATATATTAATTACAAAAATTAACACATTAATATTCATGTGGACATAACAAATTTATTTACTAAAATACAACTCTAATGGTAATAGCATTCAGATTCCTATCAATTAATTAATCAATGCTACATTTATACAATTATATCTTAAATATTTTCTCTTCTGTTTCTAAAATGTAACTATATATGTTACTCAAATTTATACTGTTTTCACAACTTACATACAATTTTTTCACATTAACATGTGTAAGTGATCTTCTTTCAATTGATTTCTTCGTTTATTTTTTTATTAAATTCATTGAACTGAAACTTTGTTTACAGTCAACACTAGATGCAAAAAATGTTCCACCAATACCCATTAATTTTGAAAGTTAAAAAAAACTGTTCATTCTGTAATGAAAATATTACAGGATCCATTGTTTTTTTAACCAGTTTTGCACTTAATTTTTTCACACACTATAAATTAAGAGTTATTACATTGTTATAGCAGTGCTGTTTTACCTATTGATTTGTTATGTATTTTACAAATAATTTGTTGATTACTTCTGTGCAATGAATAAAATCACATGCACTTGATGTTGTCAAATCAAAAACTACTCATTCCTGTACTTCATTTTTACAAAATCTTACTTCTAAATGACAGTAAATTAAAATTTCTAAAAGTGAACAAAGAATCTATTTATTAAGAAAATTTCAATATTTTTCTTTAACTTCACAAGGAAGAATTTGACTGCATTACTCCATGTCACTATGGTTAATTTTTTATTCTTTAAATTTATTTTAGCATGAACAAAGTGAAATGCATCAAGTAATGTTAGATCGCATTGCTCAAACATTTTACATAATACTGGAAGTTCTTGAAAAACATCCATTCATAGTATGCAAATTTGTATGAAATTCAGTATTTTCCAGTTTCTGTAAAAAATTAATATTTTGAAACAAGATTACATCTTCAATTAATATTTTGAAATAGAAATATTTTATTAAATCTTCATAATTGTTTATTATTGCTTCCTGCACAAATTGTCTCACCTAACTTCATTTAGTAGTTTAAAGGTAATAGCTTCATTTTCTAAAGCAGTAGTAATATCTTGAAATTTATTTCACTTTCCTGCAGATTTAGGAAGTATGATGTATACCACTCTCATCAGCTTCGATAACTCTCATTAATTTAACTTGATCATTTTCAAGTATCGGAAATATGCATACCTTCATGATGAACAACACAGTGATGTGGAACGAAACGTGATACATTTTCTTTTAGTTTTGCTGCTACTTCATTTATTTGACTTAGCATAACAGCTGTTCCATCAGAATTTAACATAACCACTTTTTGTGTGTGTGTATTTTCTCTAAAAACTTGTTCTACTGTAATTGAAAAGCATCACAAGATCTTAATTTCATTATTCCACCAAAAGTATTTTATACTGTTGTTCTGTTGATATCTACATTTTAAATTTAATAAAAAATATTTGGTGAAAGAAATGTCTGTATTTTAATTGACAGTTAAAGTGTGAAAATTAGATGTTATGAGTTCTTTTATCATGTCAGTTTTTTCCACAGAATTAATAATTTCTAAAAAAATGAAAGCATAATTCTTACTTCTCTACTTTTCTGGACTTATAACAAATTTTGCCATATGATCAATTATATCCTGAGCAGTGTGTAACAAAATGTTCATTTTAATTGTTAGTAATATATTATCAACTCATATTTTCATTTTTTCAAGAATGGGTTTTTCTTTTGATGTTCATCTAGAATCTTATTTAACAAATATTTAATCCCGTTGGCAGTAAAAAGGGAAATTTTCTTCTTAACTTTGTTACGCTAGCTACATCAAATTGACTATTTAAATATTGTTTTAAAAAATCCAGTTTTTAATTACCTGCTCACTTTTTACCCCTGACAAAATAATTATTTCCATGTTCACAGGACAATAAATAAAATAACTTAATTTTCTTTGTTGCATAAAAACATTTCTCAGAATGGAATTTACAGTTTATTTTTAATGTTTGGTGTCTTTGTTTTAAATATTTCATTAAGTCACTCAATTTTAAAATCACCTGCAGTTTTTATTCTTTTCACAAAGTTTTTCATGGTTTATATATAAATACATGAACATATAGTACAATGCATAAACACCTTGTTAACTACACTTGCGAACAATGTAGCATGTGCTAATCGCTCTTTAACAACATACATTTTACTTAGCACATTAAGAGACAGAGCAAGCACACCAGCACCATTTCCTATAATTGTATGCTGCAATATAATGAAAGTATTTAATATAATTGACTTAAAAAGTAATTTAAAATTGTAATTATTATAATCATTAATTTATTATTATTACTATTATTTTGATTAGTGGCATCTTTATGTGTGTGCTAAACTTTTTAAAGGTGTACCCGTGTACAGCTTCGACGAAATTCTACTTAGATGATGTTGACAATAGTTTTCTTTTAATAAGTACGATTCTCTGTTTTTTTAAGTTTTGATGTGTACATAGAAAGCAGTGCCAATTTGCTCTGCAATGCTGAAAATTCTGCTATTTTTTTTATTTTTATTTATTATTATTTTTTTTTAAAGTTAAAATGGATTGCTGCGTACACATACAGATGACCAAGAAAATAGAAAGTTATGTTTTATTATGAGCATTTGCAGCATTTTAAATTTAATTAATTTATGATTTTATGAAATTTTGAGTGCTTCATTACGCAATTTGCTTTACACGATTTTTACTGTTTTATTAAGTGTGTTTCTTACTTTTTTAATTTCACTAGCTCATTGCCATTTTATGTAATTTTCAGCATACTGCCATTTTTTTAAAATGGCTACTGTTTTTCGTTACAATGGCAAAAAATCATGTTGCCAACAACTAGCAACTTTGCTGTATGGATGGGTGGATAATGTGATAGCACCAATATCTGAAATTTATATTTCATGTATTAAATCTCTTATATTCCTCAATCATAATGTTGCACTTTTAAAAATATCATAGAAGCAATCAAAATTCTTTTTAAAATGTACAAATTATACTTATATTCTAGTTTAAAAAAAGAAAAAAGAGAGAAAAGAAAAATTCAGATCTTTTAGTTTAATTCAGATTTTTGCATGGCAAATATAAATTAATATAACCTGATAATGAAATTCTAACAATATTTAAACTATAAATAGTAGTCCCATATACCTTTAGCCTCTGAGACAATGGATCAAATATAAGTCGAATACCATCTTGAGACAGATTTATAATCAAATCCATTACTAATGGGTTCTGAAAAATGCAATAAAATATAATTATACCTATGCAGTTAAAGTTTAAAAAATTAAAAAAGAAGAGTTTTTTTTTAAAAAACAAAAAGGTTTATTATACCAATTCACTGTAAAGTACTTGGACATTTTTGACTGACTGAAACTGTTGCTGTAAAATATGAACAACCTGGCTGAATGCCATCCCTGGAAAAAATAAACAGAGTTAATTATACTTAATTTAAAATGACTAACATTTTTTGAAGGAATATATACTTCCTCTACAGATAAACAGTCAAAATTATATTTCTAGTTTTAAAGCAGCGTTATAACAGGCATAATATAGATATATTATTATTACTACTATTTTCATTAGTACTTGGTAATTGCCCTAAAAATTGAATTATTTTTTCAGATGAAACTTTTTCAGACCATAGTAAGAGCATGGTGAAAAGATATTTATTTATCACAATAACCATCATTACATTAGATAGCCTTTTCCCAAATTAATATGAGCTCATTTATATTAATACTGCAAAATATTCTATCTTTAAAAGCATAACAAAAAACTCACTAATCAACAACAAATAGTTCAGCATAAAAATTAATTCAAATAATAGTGAAAATTTCACTGACAGTAGATTTTCTGGAACTAGTATAACAATATAAAGCATTGCTGTCACAGTAAACACAGAAGGTATTACAATGTATCCTATTCATGTGGCAATATGAAGTTGAATAGAAAAAGGGCCACCTTTTTTTTTTTATGTAAAGAAAGTTGAACATGCTTGAGTTGCCTAGTACAAACCTCATCCTTGCCTTGTATAAATCTGTAATTCATGATGCCACATCCTCTAATCATAACATGCACATACACACTCAAAAAAAAAAAAAAAAAAAAGCACAAGCAAAAAAAAATCAGCACAGCAGAGAATGGAATCTACTGGCAAACGCAAGACCACTTGTGACTATAATAAATGCAAGTGCAATAAAGCATGCTCTATATATGTCTTTTCAAAATTTCATTTGCATCTTCCTCGAGTTTCACATAAAACTTTATCACACGATGCTGTTTGAAATTCTAACACTCATTCCACTGTAACAATACTATAATTGCTTCTTGAAAACAGAACTTGAACACGTTTATGGCAGAGAGTAAAAATTCATTTTGAAGATGAAAGAGGTATTAGCGACTGCTTCTGTGTACAGTGGTACATCAATATATGTGCTGTGTGGAGGTGAAAACTTTGTTCAATATACAATCTTTATTTGAAACATAATTTGAGTCTGATAAGTCATGACTGCATACAGTTTCCTCTTTTACCTATTTTGAGATAAGACAACTTGATCATGGGCTCAATATGCCTGTTGCTATTACTCGGTAAACTACCTGGGCTATAACTCTGAATTTTTACCAATTTTGTGTTTATATATATATATATATATATATATATATATTTGTAAATTTATTAACAATGAGTTTTAAGGAAGCCAATGAGAAAGGTCCAAAGTAATTTTGCAGTATTAATATAAATGAGCTCATATTAATTTGGGAAAAGGTTATCTAATGTAATAATGGTTATTTTGATGAACAAATATCTTTTCACCCTGCTCTTACTATGGTCTGAAAAAGTTATCTGAAAAAATAATTCAATTTTTAGGGCAATTACCAAGTACTAACGAAAATAGTAGTAATAATAATATATCTATATTATGCCTATTATAAGGCTGTTTTAAAACTAGAAATATAGTTTTGACTGTGTATCTGTAGAGCTGACTGGAATGTTGGGAAGTATAAAAATGGCATGTGTATTGGAGACTTGCACACTGTATGTTGTGAACAACAGCATACTGTATGTTGTGTATGTGAATCTATTGCATACTGTATGTTGTGAACAACAGCATCTATGACTGTGATAAAAGAAAAAAAAAATCTGAAAGGTTTCAGATTTTAAATTACGTCAAAAGAGGCTTTTTTTAGCATTTTGTGTGCTACCTTTATTTATTAAATATCATGTTCCTCACACTTAAACCACAAAATTCAGTTCAACAGCAATATAGCAAAACAATTTTAAAATCAGCATATCTTTAGTATTTCCAATACAAAGTTCTGCACGCTGGAGGAAAAAAGTCTTCCCTTTGCTCGCTTTTAAATCGTTGAGTTTATTCATCAAAAATTTGTTAAAGGTTTACAACATATTAACTAGATAATAAAACAAATTCAAAATTTGGGCTTCCAGATGCGCATTTGGGTGGAAACATATGTTATTCAAAATTGGATGGCTTTAGGTACCATTGCTTTATTACATCTGGAGAAATATATATACATTTATCCAGATTCTTCATTACTTAATTTCTTTAAATATAATACAGGGCGGTAACATTTGGTGGCAACAATTTGAAAAGTGATACAGCCGTTTATAGTGATTCAACGCAAAATAAAAACAATAGTCCTTCATGGACAAACCCCTTTGGACTAAAAAATGTAGAATCAGAGGCTCCAGTGTAGAATTGGGTGTCCCTTCGATTGGCAACAAATTTTGTTCAATTTTGGCAATGAAACCCCATTTCTGGTTACCATGATAGTTTTAACTTGGTTTCAGCTTCCTGATTTTTTTAAGTGAAAATAGATCGATATGTACATGGACAAAGTCAAGACAGTGTGCAATGACAAGTTTACAATTCTCCGACTTTTTTTAAGTGAAAATAGATCGATGTGTACATGGACAATGAGTTTATGCAATTCTTTGACTTCTTATTTTGGTTCTTTGTAGCAGCCACCTTGAAATTGTGCCTTCATGGCGCTGATCTTGTCATCAAAAAAGAATTGCCCCACAAGAGCACCTAAGTGTACACTTTTACCAAATCAATTAACATTGCATTGGTGGGGAAATTAATTGACAAAGATCAGAGACACTGCAGCATGTTCAAAAATTGCTTTCGGTCTGGATGACATCAAAACGATTATGTACAATATACAAGGGTTGTAAATAAAGTAGTGGCAATATAGCCCAGAAAGTCACAGAACATTGGGAATGTGCAGACAAGTTATCACAGCATTTAGGTGGTGCTGTTGTCACTGTACAGAGCACATAAAACCATTGATCCAGTACAGGGGGCAGTTGCAGCGTGGCGTTGAAGTGGCCAGTGTCATTTCTACTACTCAAAATCATTTCTACAAAAAGCGATCCACAGCCACGGATTAAAACTGAAACTGATGGTGACAAATATGCATCGCAATATTATCAAGGATTATCTGACAGCTGAGGTGAGAATGCATTACTGTATAAGACGGTTATACGATGGGTTAAAGTGGTTAGTGCAAGTAGGACTGAGACTGCAGATTTGCACTGCACAGGTCGGCCATCCATTTCTCAACATCATGCTGACATTGTCAGTGGTCTCCTTTCCACAGACTGTTGATGGACTGTCCAGGAATTATCAGTTGAAGTTGAGCTCAGTCATCAAATGATGTGACACATATTGCAGCAAAGCCTTAGCATGAGGAAAATTGTTTCCCCAGTGGGTTCCACGTAGACCTGCTGACATACAGAAATGCACTGGCTTGTATCCGCATCAAATAATGCAATTATAGAGACATATTTCTGCTGCGTACTGTCACCATTAATGAGACATGAGCTTGAATTAAAGTGTCAATCTTATGAATGACATCACCTAGGTTCGTCACATCCACAGAAGTTTCATCAGGACCCACTCAAGTTAAGGTTATGCTGATTGTGGCATACGACTATGAGGGAGTCATTCTTAAGCATGACATGCCTCAAAGAAAATCTGTCAACATAGACTATTAATGCCAATTTCTACAGCACCATCTGTGCTTGGCTATACAACACAAACGTGCACGTTTATTGTGAGACAATCTTCTTATCATGTTGCATGACAATGCTTGTTGTAATGTTGTAAATGATCTTTTGAGATAGTGGTCTTGGGAGGGGTTGGAATATCCTCCATACTCACCTGACATAAATCCTTGTGACTACAACCTCTTTTCTAAGTTGAAAGAACCTCTTTACAGCACCCAATTTCCTGACATGCCATCTGTGATCTGAGCAGTAGAGCACTCCATCACTATGGTCAACAGATCACACCTTGCCAATGGTATCCTATGGCTTCATGACATCTGGCAAAACGTACAAGACTTTGCTGGTGATTATACTGAAGAAATGTAATGCAATTTTTCTTGTACGTTCATAAAAAAATGTTTTCAGGTATGCTGCCATTACTGTATTTATGACCTCATATATTTCACCCATTTGTATTTTAGTATTAAAGAGTAAGAATTAGCTTTTTTTTTATGAGAAGAGATCAGTTATTTTCCCTTTATTTTTCTCAACGTAAAAGTTCATTTGGCATAAGTCCACTTAGGCGCCAAGAATCCAGAACCAATTAATTATGTATGAGGTTTCACTATACATGGAAAGTTTTAAGGCTGTTTATTAAAGAACAGTGAAAGCAGTTTGTTTTCCTGCCAAGTCTTTCATGAAAGGGTCAATTTCTGTATTATGGTGTTTACTCACGTAATAGTCGCATCCCTGTTTTGAAGCAGAAAAAATCTTCCCTGCATAATACTTGCACCTACACCTTCACAATGAAAAATTGGCAAAAAGTGTGACTATTATGCAAGTACATATAGTATACTCCCTTGGATTTCCTCCAACTCCATTCTGGTTGCCTTTCACTGATAACGCAGGTAAAAGAAATTCAAGAAGCCAGTGTAGGTGTAAAATGTATTTAAGTTCCTGAAAGAGAAAATCCTGCACATTATGGTACTGAAGGTTATTTTAGATCAGAACTTTGACACTGCAAAATGCTAAGACAAAAACCTCAGTGGTTTAAACAGCCTTCAGAACACAGACAGCAAAATATAGAAATACAATTCAATTACAAAGTAATTTTATTAAAACACCCCAAGAACATGTTTCCAAAAATAAAGTATAATTTTTAGGCTTCACCACAGTCAAAATTCTGTGAAGCATACTGTTTAAAATAGCATACTGTTTAAAATAGCATACTGTTTAAAAATAAACATGCTACTGCTTAGTAGTTAAGGAGTCACTTACCTACCAAAAAATACAGCACTGAGTGCTAGAATTTAGAGGTGGCAGAAATTTTACAGATGCACCAAGCAGCAAAATTTAGAGATGCAAAATTTTTTTAATTCAGAAGAGGTATTGGGTAGCAGCATTTAACAGCAGAAAAGTTCTTAGAAGTTAGTCCAGACAACAGATTTTAGGATCCTTAGAGATTATCCCGGGCAGCAAAATAACCTAGCACCAGCCGTTTCTATGATAGCTCAACAAATTTACTTTTCAGAAGAACTCTTGCTAAGAACATCAGTTTGTAAAAACAACAAATAAGTTTTTGCTTTAGAATTCCAACATTTGTCAGGAGTAAATGTAAACTTGCTGTTAATTAATTATGCATCTGAATTGGTTGATTTATGTAACAAAAACAAAGATAAACTGCAGAGCATAGAATTTTACATAGTGATTAAACTAATTTAGAAGGATGTGCATTATTGGATCACAATAAAAAAAATATTGTAAGCCAATGTCTTATACATCCATCTCATTTAATTCATACCAATTACGCATTCATTTCGCAAACATGATTTTCAAAAATAAATCACCCATCAGAGACCAACAAGACCACTGATCAGTTCCCAGCATACAGCCTGCTTGTTAAAAAGTTCTTTTTAGTACTTTTTTTATACGTATCATAACTATGAACCAGTTTCCCTCAGAAAATCATACTGAAAGCATCCAGTATTACTAGCATATAGTGCTACTATATATATACACACACACTGTAACGAAAAAATATATGCACCCAGAAGAAATCGAGCCACAATCACGGAACTCGGCAGGAATGTAGTCTGGTAAAAGATGTGCTTCGATAATGATATATGATTTATGTAAAATTTTGACGTCAATGAGACAAGCGCGCTATGCGCATATGATATGTGCAGATGGGAGAGTTTAAAAGCATGACTGCTTGTGCCATAGGGCTATTCAAACGAATCTGTCAACTTGGATGGACAGTAATGTGATTAGAGATGGCTCTGAGATGTAACCGGCAGCAGTACAAACAATTGTTGGACTTTGAGAAAGGGCGAATAGTAGGTCTCAAAGAAGCATGTTGGTTGAACAGCCGTATCGGCTATCACCTCGGTCAGAGTGATGACCAAGCTCAGTGTTGGTGATAATGGATCATGGAAAGGGTAGCCTGCCGTCACAGAGAGTCGGGCATACCAGGAACATAAATGAGCGTAAAAATCGCACAATCATGAGAGCGGCCACTTTCACACCAACAATGTCGCTTGTATCAATTTGACACCATTTAACACCTTCCAGGGATCTGGTGGCATAAAGGGAAACCATTCAGAGATAACTGGCTGAGGCTGGTATATGCTGCCGACATCCATTAAGATGCTTATCATTGACCCCACATCATAAGCAGTGTTGGCTGGATTTTTGCCACACTCGGGCAAGCTGGAGTGTGATTGACTAGAGACATGTGATTTCAGCGATGAATCCGAATTCTGTCTGAGTGCTGATGACTAATGCTCTAGACGTTTGCTTTAGAATCCCAACATTTGTCAGGAGTGAATGTAAACACACATGTGCAGGCAGCCGGGCCAACTATCTGATCCGGCATTTGTTGTCAAGCAGAAAATGGTGATTACACAAGGTGTGACAGAGTGGGGAGCGATTTGTTGGGTTACACGATCACCTTTAGTCCAGTCATTCGTCTGAATTAGCATTGCCTCTTTAAGAGTTACAGAGAAAAGAAAATTCCAACCAGTTTTCCACCCTAAAACGTTCTTAATAATGGAAAGCGAAAAAAAAACATGAAAGTAGTAACTTTAGTACAGGTAGTAATCACCATCCAAATCTATGATCTTCTACCAACATTTTGGTAGTTTTTTTTCAAAGCCTTCAGCCAGGAACTAGGTGGCCGCGAGTCCAGAAAGAGATGAACCTCCTTTTAGACGTCCTGTGCAGAACAGAAGATAGCACCAGCAAGATGTAGCTGCAAGTGTGAATAAAAAGTCCAAACTAGCGATGTCAGGGCTATATGGTAGGAATGGCAAAATATCCCATTTGAGTCCGTACAGTGAATGCAGACACATGTGGTCTTGAAATATCTTTATGGAACATTACCTTTTCGCACCAGAACTCAGTTTGGCATTTTTCATTGATAGCAGCATCAACATGCACTAGCATATTGCTGTATACCTTACTGTTAAGGGTTTCATCTTTTTTCAGATACTCTTTGTGGATAATAACACAGCAATCCCACCAGAAACAAAGCATGTTCTTTTTGTATCAAATTGTGCTATGCAACGCTGCCAACAGGCTCAGACTAACCCCCTTTTGGCCTGTGTTGTTGAAGTAAATCCACTTTTCATCACAAGTGACGATCCAGTCCAGAATTTTGTCCTTGCAGTGATATTCCAGCAGATTAGTGAGGGCCCGAACATATCTATCCTTATCTGCTTCAGTCAGCTAATACAGCACCCAGAGACTGAACGTCTATATCAAGTCCATGTGATGCACAGCGCAACTAATGGACATGGCACTAACGTCTAACTCCTTATCAAACTCTTGAGTGGTTGCAAACTTATCTTCTTCCACAAATTCTCACAGGTAGGCCTCATCAACATCAGTAAGCTGGCCAGATTGCTTCAGAGTCCTTGTTTTTGAACTTTCGGTACCAAACCTTCACAGTGTCATATGATGCAACATAAGTACCTTAAGCTGTACACATGATTTGGTGACATTCTGTAGCTGAGTTTTTGCAACAGAACCAGAAGTAAATAATGGTTCTAATCTGGTAGTATGATAGTTTCATTTCAGACACCTTGTACTTAATGATAATGATCACAACACAGTGTTCTAAAGCAAGTCTCTTTCTTTAAAATGCCAAAAATCTTTTGACAAAATAAGATTAAACATGTCAACATGAACTGCTTGAGATAATTTACTAAGATGATATTTGCGGTGACTGGAAAACTTTCATTACAACCTCAGGCAAACACAATATTGACAGAAAAGTGAAACTGATATGATAGTATGATGTATATCTTTCTTTGTTTCACAAATAGAAGAATACTATTGGAATAGGAATTGTTCTGCATCTTTTTCTCCTAATGTCACTTAAAGAAAAAAAAAAAAGGCTCAAATGCGCTTTAGCCCACTGCTTGGCGGCGATTGTTTTTGAATGAGCAATAAACGCGCCAACATGGGTAACTCTGTATATCCGCGAACATGGCTGACTGGGTATTTTGAAGCTACGGAAACATGTAGCTTTCGCGCATGCGTATTTCCTATTTTATAAAGAACGGTTTTATTGGTAATGTGAGATGACGTAGCGGTTTATTCGAAATGCTTACGTGTTAATTTGAGTAGTTAGTTCAGTTCTCGTTTTATTCTTTGAATGCGGTGTTTTTCTATTGAGTGTTTGCTATTTTCGTACGTATATTTCGCTAAATACCAAGTAGCTATGGATTTAGCTGTGATGCTGAGAGAGGTGAGTGAATGTACATGTACATTTATTACTTTATTGGAAGTGCAAGGGAAACGTGATTGATTGGTGTATGAAAGCTGGTT
>KK112826.1:0-24495 GCA_000611955.2 Stegodyphus mimosarum | reverse complement strand
CACCCAAAAAAAAAAAAAAAAGACATTAGTTATGGCAAGTTTGGCATGTTTTAAAAAAACCAACTCTGCAAATCATTGCATTTTACTGGTTGAAATTTTGAATGAAATATGTAAACATGAAAAGAAATTAATATTAAAAAAAAAAAAGATCGCATTTTAAAGCAAATTCATATGCATGTCATGAGATTAACCATATTAAGAATTTTGAATTCTACCTATCAGGTGTTTGAAAACAGCAAACAAAAAAAGTTCTCTCTCTTCAGGAAGTTAAGAAAATACACAAAAAATAATAGAAAAACATATTTGTTCTCATCCAAGTTAAAAATTTAGCAAAGTAAAAACGAAGCTAAAATTCGAAATAGTGAGCATTTCAACCACATAAATAATTGTTAATAGGAGAAAAAAAGTTGTCGAAAAATATTTTGATGTGTGATTTGTATTGTTAACAATAAATTATAATTTCCAATAAACAAGGGGAATAAATTGTTCACATCTAAGCTGAAACATAAAGAGCAAAAAGAATGATAAAATTCAAAATGACACCCATTTCAATCATGTGCTTAACAACAAACAAAGGAAATATACCGAAAAATGTTTATGATCATGATTCATATTTAAATGCAAATGATGTATTAATCACTTCATAAACTATAAATACCGAAAAAACGACACTCCTTTTGACTGCCACGAAGAACCGCAGATATATGACATTCCATTCACTCAAATAAGTCACCTCTATTCGTTTAATTAATTTCATATTTCCACACTCACAACATACATACACATTTAAAATCAGCTCTTCTTGCATCCTATCAAAAACTTTCATATTTAGCTTGCAATCTTATCAGATACGTAAAATCAACACTTTTGACACCAGTCATATTACACACACAATCATCAGTCATCAGTGCTAGATACAGAAAAATTACAATTTCAAAATGTCCAGTTACATAGTATAAACATCACTCCTAAATCTAGAAAAACAAGTTTCACCAGAAGGAGATGTTGCCAAATTTGGTGATGCACAACTTGGTGACAGCGTCATATAATCTAGCAGATGTTTCTTTAGAACAAAGCCCATAACATTTATATGCTTATATAAAAAATGCCTTTGAGAAAGTGTTACACTAAACTAGCTCTTATTCACTTTATGAACATCAAAAGTCCATGCAACCAGCCCAGTTGGTACTTCAGTTTGATCAAATTATTAAAGGTCCTAGATTTAATAATGTGATCCAAACTGCTTAGCTGAAAAAATAGCTAGCTTTTATTTTTAGCAAAAGAGATAGCTTTTATGTTTCCAGTTTTGTAGCTAACAGAATTATACGTAAATACCTTTTTTTCCTCAATTCATTCTGTACATGTTCAGTATGATTTAAGTCCAGAGAATACGGAAGAGTTTTGATAACTTTGGGTCAATTGCATACTAACATAAGCAAACATTTAGGGTTGTGCGTTTAGGATCGTTAATTTAATAGAATTTGAATATATTTTGCATTCAAGTTTTCTTGAAGATGCTTTCAGGTTTTCATTAAGAACATTTATATACTTATACTGATTCATATTATTCTGTATAAAAATTAAATTTCTCATCCTAGAGAAGTGACACATTAACTTATTATGTTTCCATCCTTGTACTTAATAATAAGCAAAAGCATTTTCAGATTTACATCAAAGCTTTACATGCTTACATCAAAGATTTTTTTTGGGTATTTTGAACACTTTTCTGATCTTAAGGATGGTGATTTGTTAACTTTCTGTTATAACTTATCATTAATTAACCACTTTGCAATGCTCACTTTAGATATGAAACCATTAGCACACTTTATTAAACATGTAAGAACTTGAAAATGTAGAATATAATTCTTTAGATATATTTTAATTCAAAATAGTTTTGGTTTGGTTAATTACGGCAAAGTCTCAAGGGCTTTCTGCCTAAGGGAAGAGATGGCTTCGTGGAGGACTTTCTAAGGAAAACAGGCTGTATATACACATTACACATGGGGAATACCACGAAAGCAGCCATGCAGCCAGCCGGTTCACAGGATTCGAACCTTGGACTGAACTACCAGTGTTCAGCGACTTTACAGCTACAACAATCAAATTTTGAACAACATACATTTCAACCCAAATAAGGGCATCTGGAAGCCCATATTTGGAATTTGTTCTATTATCTATTTCATATTTTGTAATAAACTTTAATGAATTTTTGATTAAGAAAAACAAAAGTGAGCAATGGCAACACTGTATGGGGTTGCGGGGAGGAACATTTTTGTCTCCAGGGCGCAAGACCGTGTATCAGAAATTCTAAAGATATACTCACTTTTATATTATTTTGTGATATTTCTATTTAACTGAATTTTATGGTTTAATTGTGAAGAACATGATATTTAATAAATAAAGTTACCCACAAAACATTAAAAGAAAGCCCCTTTGGGCATAACGTAAAATCTGAAAGTCTTCAGATTTTTTTTTTTTCCTTATATATTTTAAACAGGCGAGTTTTAGAATAAGGAGAAAATGGAATATTAGAAAGTTTTAAAATAAGGAGAAAATGGAATATTAGAAAATAATTCAATGTTTCAATATTAGCACAAGATCTATGCAAAAAAATTCCAAAAGTACAGTGTGAGCCCCATTGTATGTGACATAAATATATTTTGTCTTTTTTTACCACATTAATTTTTCTTGAGACTAAGGATCTCATATGGTTTCATTTAAGTTTGGGCAAACACATAATAGATCTAATTCCTCCCCCCCCCCAATGGCGGACACTTGCCTATGATGGGGTTTGGGCCAGAAGTGGTGGCCATTTGATTGTGGAGGCATCTACTATGAAGGAACACATAATTTTACATCCAAGCCTTCCCTGGGATTCGAACCCAGGACCTTAGGTATCGCAGTCAGGCTCCCCTAACCACTATACCGTCTGGGCGCCAGTTACCTAAAATTTTAAAAGGCTTGAAAAATGTCAACTTTTTTCAATAAATTTAGTGTTAGTGCCAAATTGTTCTACAAGGAGCTGATGCAAGAAATTCCAGTAATTAGCTTACCAATAAAACATAGAAAATACAAGATCTTTCACCATATAACAAATGTAAGATTTAATGAGAAGTTCTACAAATGGAAAACATTTAAGAAAATTTTATCCTAAATCTTAAACGCCTTTAAAAATCACCTCTTAACTTTAGAACCTGAGGATCAACTGATGTGAAAAAAAGAAAATTATGTGCCGCAGCCTCTGGCATAACGTGTATCACATAATTAAATATATTTATTACTTTATGTAAGTTCTGTAATATTTCTTTATTATTATTATTATTTATTTATTTATTTTTAGTGTGTGTGGGGGGAGAAGGTCCATTCAGTTTTATTTGTATTTTCTGTTTCGCAAAATGTAAAACATTTAAACAGAATTTTATATTTTGCTTTCATAAGATCAAATGCAAAACCTTTGTTAAAATTTTCATAAATCATCACTGCTTTCTACATATGAAGAATGTGGATGTATGCAGACAATTTCTATTGCATCATTTTTTTAAATAAAAAAGATATGTACAGAGTTCACCTATTTAATATTAAACAATAATGAAATTTAAAAAATATATTGATTATTAAAACTACTAAAAACCAGTTATAAAGCCAAAAAAAGCTCAAGCAGTCCACAATGCATAAATACATTTTTAGTTAATTACAAAAGTAATTTCTCACCATTCTTAAACTTTAAGGTAGTTTAAAATCATGCAACAATTAATAATCTCCTGAATATAA
The DNA here is from genome assembly GCA_000611955.2 of Stegodyphus mimosarum. Lineage (NCBI taxonomy): Eukaryota > Metazoa > Arthropoda > Arachnida > Araneae > Eresidae > Stegodyphus > Stegodyphus mimosarum. Next base: position 20,724 of record KK112826.1, on the reverse strand, counting down.
TTAGGAAAAATACATTTCAAAATAACTTAAAAATAATTATTTTTTCCCGATCTTAAATAAACTAAAAATACCGAAATGAAAAGTCTAATAGCCAAAAATTTTAATTATACTTGAGAAGAAAATGATCTTTCTAAGTTATATGATGTGCTATATAAATGTAGTTAAATGGTTCCCCAGAATAAAGAACTTCGGACCCCTAATAAACGTCGTATCCTATTTCCCAAACAACATACTTATGGATAAAAAAAAAATTATCTTTGCGCGCTTGTAAAATAAATAACTTTAAAAATCACCGATTTTACATATTTGTAAGCCCAAAAAGGGGAAGCGAATTAAGGTAATATTTGTCCCCACATTTAGTAAAACACAGCATGCAACAACGTGACTTCTCGTTCTAATAACTTTTTGTAACTTAACAAAGTAATTGCTTCAAATAATGATAGTTAAAAAAAAAAAAAAAAGATTAGAAATGCAATATTTATTATTAAGAACTAACTTATGTAAATCAGCAGAACAATGAGCACAAAATCTTATTTAATGCTACACCTGCATTGTTTGCTACAGCTGATAACACTGTGCAGGTGACAATACAATGTCAGCTGTGCGCAGCGAAATGTTTTTTTCAAAACAAAGTCTTACCCAAAACCAGCTCCCACTGTTCATTCCCTAGGGAACGTTCAGGTACAACTTCCAGCTCCAGCATTTTTTTACTAACATAAACTTGCTTTCTTAATACGTTGTATCATCTGTTCATGATTTCATGGTCTTGGAATAAAAGTTAGTTACACTTATGTATCTCAGATGAACAATTGACTACACATTCATTACTTAGTCAGCCATCTTACATGACTACTATACAACATCCAATCACACACGCAATATTTTCCAAGCATGCGCAAAGCTTTTCCTGCTCTGTAGAACAAGACACGCAGTTCTGTTGGTAAACATTACAGCTAATCCTCGGGTTCATCTTTGCGCGGTAGATATGTTTATTATTAAATGGCAGATTAGAAATGTAAAATTATACTTGTGATATTAAAATTCTCATTATGCTACTCCAAAACTTGAAAAGCCAAAATTTATGATTCTTAGATTACTTTGATACTGGTAAATTACTGTTATTTGTAAAATATATTCCTGTATCCAAAAAAGAAAAGTATCCTAATATTTGAAGATTGGAAACACTTTGGAAGTTAAAAAAAAAAAATGATTTTCTAAAATAAGGACTCAGATAGTTTCTCATTAGTCAAAGGTTAGTTAAAATATTTTACAATTGTGAATTCTACCATTGTTTTACGTCAAGTATTCTTTATACCCTCCAAATATTCAACCATTGTGATATAAGAATTTACAATATACATGTATAGCAATATTTCATTATCAAGTGTTCAAGAATATTAAACTACTTCTAATATCAACTTCAAAAGCCTACTCAGAATAAGTAATGTTGAAGAAAAAAGCATTAGGGATATCCTTAGCTAACAAACAAGTACAAATTGAACGAATCATTTATATGAATTCCCTTTCGATGACTTGTTTTTGATAACTTGTTTAAGCTAACTACATCCAACTTTTAAAAAAAATCATATAGGGTGCTCACAGAAGATGAAAAAGAAAGAACTCGACATCTGAAATCTCGCTTTTGTGTAAACAACACGCTACACATCCATACAAAAAGCATGATTTATAAACTCTTTCGTTTTTAGCAACGCACAAAGAACATTGATGCTATATCGCGAACAATCTCCTACCTCTAACTGTGACTTTAACTTTAGAGGAACACTAAGTTTTGATTTAAGTGTAGCCGGGTTAGAAACCAAAGCTGTATGTAAGTAAAGCGTCGGCACTTCAATGGGAGAAATTGCGCTTCGTAACGACCGCAGCGCTCGTAGCGGTGGCGATGTGTAAACACAACCAGTAAAACTGCGCATGCTCCTTTTCTTTTCAGTCATTGGTTGTTTTGATTTGGTTGTTTGTTTGATTCACGGAGTATATTATACTCCGTGGTTTGATTCTACCGAAATCTCGTTAGCTTCTAACGTGCTTTGGTTGTGTTATTTATAACTTATTAATTTTGTACTTTTTAATTACAAAAGGCTCTTTTCAGAACCAATTTTTTTTTAAAAATTTTCTCTAATGGCGTATCGATACTGCGGATTACGGATTGCAAGAGTAAGATTTCGTCGAAATGTGATGGAATACATTTCTACACGTTTCCTTGAGACGATGCGTTCTACACGTTTCCTTGAGACGAAGCGTACTTAAGGAAGTAATAAAGTATAAGAGTTTTACGGAAGTAATAAAGACGAGTTTTAGGACATGTGTTGTTGAAATTAAAGGTAAAAAAATCTGATAATTAAAAGAATTATTCCGCTATATTTTATAATAACGCAGGTACAAGTTTTAAATAATATTTTAAAACATCTTTTTTTTTATTCCCTTTCAGAAATATTCAGAGAAAGTTATGTACTATTTAATGTATTTCACTATTAAAATAAAAAAACGCTAATTTGAAATGGATCGAATCGAGCATTAATTACAAATTGACTTAGATTTTTTTCATTTAAAAGATGCCTCAGAAGTTAAAAAAAATCATGTCATATTTGAGAAAGTATTTTAGGTAGAAGCTCTGTAAGTGGAGAAGAAATAATGCATAATTTTAATGTTAATAACAATAAACTTTGCTTAAAAATGTATTCTTTTCGTATACTTAGGACTTTGAAATACTGTACAAATAGAAAATATACACATTTATATATATAATTACGACGCAATTGCAAAATATTTACATCCAATCGTGTCAAAACTCATTGCGGCCTCGCCATCTTACTTCCAACCTCCATGACGTCACTGCAGGGGAAAGGAGGAGGGGAAGAGATTTAGTTTACATCGCCACCACTGCAGTGGATTGGCGCTGCAATTTGGCGTCATGTTATAGTATGGGAGTGCCGACGCTTTACTTACATACAGCTTTGTTAGAAACTGACGAAAATTTTGCTGTGAGGTGTTTGGAGGCAGCGTCTTAGCATAGCTGCGTAATTTTTTTAATGTATGTGTCAATAAACGCTTACCTGCCTAAGAAATTATATCACACATTTCCTCTGCAACATCTCGCCCATCAACTGAAGATTCTCTTCAATCAAACGAAAGAAGGAAACTGTTTATTCACCACTGTTTATTTTCTACAAGACAGAAGTAAAAGAAGGGATAAAGCATCCAGATAAGTATCCTTCCTTTCTCTAAATTTAATTTAACCTATATCTTGAAAGTGCCCTTAAATTCATTTAGTCATTATTTTCATTAGTTTCTAGCATTATACGATAGTTAGTATATTGCTTTAAATCATGTGGTTCCTTTTCTCGTAACTATTCCGTAGAGACGCTACGTTCCTTATCAGCAGTCAATCAACAGTTACCCTTCGAAGGCCCCGTTACTTGCTTAGGAATTTCTTGAGAGGAAAAATAGGGATTTTGGGCATAGATAAGTGCAGTAGACTGTTATCTTTGTTACTAGGATCTCTTTCAGTTCTCATACTTAGAATTATATGCTAACATAAATACAGTGGGCCTGAATTTGTTAAACTAATGCCTTAATAAATTATGAGGGTTAAATTAATGAATAAATATTATGTGTAACAAATAAAAAAAAATTTAATTAGCAATCGTATTTTAGGAAAATTTTCTGTTTCTTTTCCTTTTCTTTCTATAGGCCTTTTTTTTTAATTTTTTTTCCTATTACATTTGGGCCATTTATTTTTATTTTATTTTATCCCGACTTTTCTTTCTGGCCGTTTGAACTCGTACAAAGTGTACGTGATTCATTTTTACTGTCCTCTGAAACACGAAATTGTCCCCCTTTCTATATACCTTTCCTTCGCACCTAAGCTTGATTTTTCGCCCATCGGTGCAGAAAGACTTAGCGGGTGCAAAACAAGACATCTGTCTTCTTTGTCTGTCTGTCTGTCTTAAGTGTAGCCGCGTGAACTGTAGTGTGTACGTAGTATCTTTCTGTATCTGCTTTAGAAATGTGCTTGTATCTTTAATTTCTTCATTAAATGTTTCGGATATAAAGTTTTTATAGCGTATTTTGATGACCGTAGGATTTTTAGCAAATATATTCACCATCATCGAACTCGTTTACTGAAGCGGTCGAAGAAGCCTGCAGAAAGGTGAGTAATCACCGTTTCTTTATTGAACTCTTAATTTTTTGACAAACATATGGCATCCCTGCCGGGATGGTGTAATATTTTGCTATTATTGAAAAATCTAATGTGTTCATCAAATATATTGATTCAGTATTGAATATTTGAAACATTTTGATCAGTCAAAAATGAGTGAAGAAATTATAACTAAATTGAAAAAGAAACGCGGCACATCTAGATCAGCAGTTACTAAAATTCTTAATAAGATAGAATCGGATCTGTCCGAAGATAAAATTAATGTAAATGAATTGGAAGAAAATTTAGAACTGCTGAATTGTAAAGTCGATATTCTGAAGTCTGTTGACAGTGAGTTAGAAGCGGTTTTAAAACCGGAAGAAATAGAATCTCACTTACAAAATGTTGATGAATATCTAGATAAGATAATTTTGTGCAGATTTAGAGCGAACAAGAAAATTAATGAAGTTAAAAATCAAAATTTATTGATTAATTCACCTTTGAAAAGTACACAAAATTTAAATGAAGAAATTCCTATGAGAGAACATGTTTCCAAAGCAAGTGTTAATGTCAAACTTCCTAAGCTCACAATCACTAAATTTTATGGTGACATTAGTCAGTGGCTCACATTTTGGAGCTCATATGAATCTGCAGTGCATGAAAACGAAACTCTAACAAAAATTGATAAATTTAATTATCTGAAAGCTCATTTATGTGGTTCCGCATTAAATACTATTAATGGTTTCTCGATTACATCTGATAATTATGATAAGGCTGTCAAATTATTAATTGACAGATATGGAAGAAAAGATGTTTTAATAAATACTCACATGAGTAATTTGTTAAATATTTCCCCTCTTAAACATTCGAATGATGTCAGAAGCTTTCGAAATTTACTAGATAACTGTCAAACACAAATTCGCAGTTTAGAATCTCTTGGAATTTCTTCAGACACTTATGGTAACTTGTTATCTCCTGTGATTTTAAAATGTTTACCCTCAGATCTAATTTTTGAATTTAATAAATATACAGGAAACTCTGAATATAAAGTTGAAGATTTAATCACCTTTTTGAACACTCAGTTAAGCGCGAGAGAGAAAATTGGCACTTTGCCAGATAACTCTCGAAACGCAGTCGAAAGATGTGTTAATGCTGATTCATTGGGAAAATATAAACAAAAATGTAATCGAATGGGTAAAGAAAAAATTCCAACTTCCGCTGATCTATTGAGTTCAGAGGTGAATGAAAATATGAAAAGTACTTGTGTATTTTGCAATAAATTTCATGATTCTGAAAGATGTGATTATGCACGCAATATTAGCATTGAAGAAAGAAAATCTATTTTAATGAAAAAAGGGGTTTGTTTCAGGTGTTTGAAACAAAATAAACATTTATCAAGACAGTGTAAAGTAAAGGTAATTTGTGAACTATGTAAGGGACGACATTTTGATATTATGTGTTTTTCAACTCAAAATAATTGTCTTAATAAAACAGAAGCTAAATGTGAAAAAGAAATAAATGAACATACTGTTTTATCAAATTCTTGCACAAAGGAAGTGTATTTGCAAACTTTAATTGTTAATATAACAGAAAATGGGAAAGAATATTTGGTGCGCATAATCATAGATTCAGGGAGTCAGAAGAGCTACATAAGCAAATTTCTGGCTGAAAAATTGGGTTTGAAGTTCCTAGGAGAAGAAACAGTGGTACATGGTCTATTTGGGGGTGTTGAAAAAATAGAAAAACACAAAAGGTATCTTGTGAAGCTATCTAGTATTGATAAAAAATATCAGGTACAATTTGAGGCTATGGATCAAAAGAAAATTTGCTCGAATATTCCTAGAATTGGAGACAGAGACTGTATAGCAGCCTTAAAGGAACTTGGAATATTTGTGAGCGATATTGCTTTAAATGAGAATTCATGTCTATTTGAGAAGAATTCAAATGAAATACATGTCCTTATTGGAGCAGATTTAGCTGGGAAATTATATACAGGGGAAATAAAACATTTGTCTAAGGGGTTGGTAGCCATGAATACCAATTTAGGCTGGACAATTTTGGGTAAGGGTAGCAATGAAAACATAAATGACAGTTCCTTGTTAGTACTCTCGTTGCATGTAAGCAATGCTCAAATATCGGATCTTTGGAGTTTAGATTCTTTGGGAATAACTGACCCTATTGAAAAGAAAACAAAAACAGAATTAGAAGAGCTTGCTTTTAAACATTTTAAGGAAACTGTTGAAAGAGATGAAGAAGGTAGATATCAAGTAAGAATTCCCTGGTTGGAAGGCCATCCTCCATTGTTAGACAATAAAGATTTATGTAGGAAAAGACTTAATAACACAGTGAGATCCCTTCATTCTTCGTGTAAGCTAGAAGCCTATCAACAGGTATTTAGTGAGTGGGAAAAGGAAAATATTATTGAACGAATAAATTCGAGTGAGGATTCGAATAAAGAGGAGAACTTAAGTATTCACTTTTTGCCACATCGAGCGGTCATAAAAGAAAATTCCACAACTAAAATAAGACCAGTTTTTGACGGATCAGCTAAAACTCGTAATTCGGTGTCTCTCAACGATTGTATCGAAAAGGGACCTAATTTGATTGAACTCATTCCTTCAGTCCTGAACCGTTTCAGATGGGGAAAGATAGGAGTTATAGCGGATATCCGAAAGGCTTTTTTACAAATAGGCTTACATGAAAATGACAGAAATTTTCTCAGGTTTTTATGGTGGCAAGATGGAAACCCAGCTTCTGAAATTTGCTACAGACATCGTCGTGTAGTATTTGGCCTTTCCTGTAGTCCTTTCCTTCTAGCTGCTGTATTGACACACCATTTTGATCAAACAACTGAGGAAGAGGAACTAGCGAGAAAAATTAAAGATTCGATGTACGTCGACAATTGCGTAACTAGTGTGGATTCTTTTGAAGAGCTTAATCTTTTCCGGTCAGGATCTCAGAAGTTGTTGAGTTCAGCTAAATTTGATCTACGGGGCTGGGTGCACACTCGTCCACCTTCTCCCATAGATAACTGCGAAGGAAAAGAAGAAGTTTCAGTTTTAGGACTATCTTGGAATCCTCATGATGATACGTTGTCGATTGATTTAAAGACATTTACCGATCAAGAGACAATTTCAATAACTAAAAGAAAGATCCTTTCGTTGGTTCATACAATTTTTGATCCTATTGGTTTCAGTTGTCCCTTCACACTAATACCAAAGTTATTGTTGCAAGAGTGTTGGAGACTTAAAATCTCGTGGGACTCGGAATTGCCATCAGAGATTGCAACAAAATACCAGAAATGGAAAAATCAACTGTCAGAGCTCAAGAAGATTAAAATTCCTCGAAGACTATCAGTTTTAGAACTTCAGCATGAAAATTTATCGTTACATGTGTTTTGCGACGCATGCCAGTCTTCATATGCAACGTGTATTTTCTTGAGAGTCGAAGCAAAGAATGCAGTAACTTGTCAGCTAGTGCAAGCAAGATCCAAGGTTGCTCCTCTTAAAAGGGCAAGTATACCCCGTTTAGAACTACTTGCTTGCAGTATTGGTGCTAGATTAGCCAACACTGTTAAAAGGGACTTGAGATTAGACGATATAGAAACGTTCTTCTGGTCTGATTCGATGGATGTCCTTTACTGGATAAAGAAGAAAGATAATTGGGGTGTGTTTGTTTCTAATAGGGTGACAGAAATCAGAAATTTAACATCAACTGATCAATGGAATTATGTACCAGGAGTACAAAATCCGGCCGATCTTCCGTCTCGAGGGTCTTCGGCGCAAAAACTAGCTAAAGGAAAATGGTGGGAAGGTCCTACCTGGCTAAGATATTCAAGAGACGAATGGCCAAATTTCGAACTCATACCAAATGAAGAAACTATAAATTCAGAAAGGAAGAAGATTATAGTATCATCTGTAAACGAAGAGAAACTAGATTTCTTTTATCGGGTATCTTCCTACAAGAAGATAATTAGAATTACAGCATGGATTTATAGATTCTTCAAGAATTCTAGACGACCTGTCGATAAAAGTCAAGGGTCATTAACGGCGAGTGAAATTCAGAAAGCAGAAAATATTATTTTAAAGAAAGTCCAAGAAGACTTTTTACTTGGGAAAGAAGACAAACGACTACGGTCCCTTACCACAATTACCGATTCAGAAGGATTATTAAGAGTGAAGACAAAAGTTTTTATGCGGAAAGATGAAGAAAATTTTAGACTTCCTGTAGTATTACCTTCCGATCACCACGTTGTTAAAAGTTTAATAATGTGGAAACATCAAGATCTGGGACATGCCGGCGTTCAGTATTTAATGTCAGCATTGAGAGAAGATTATTGGATATTGAAGAGTAGAAAAACAATAAAGAAAATAATAAAGACATGCACTGTCTGTAAAAGGTACAATGCAAAACCTGTTAATGTCTCTGCAGGATTTTTACCAGAAGATCGTATTCGAGAAGCTTTTGTTTTTGAAGTCATAGGAGTAGATCTTTGTGGTCCTCTGTATTTAAGAAATGGATCTAAGAGTTGGGCAGTACTGTTTACTTGTGCCGTTTATCGGGCTGTCCACATTGAACTAGTAACATCATTGTCTACGGACAGTTTCATTCTAGCTTTGAGAAGATTTATTTCGAGAAGAGGTCGTCCTAGCGTTATCTATTCAGACAATGGAACAAATTTGGTGGGAACAGCTAACGAATTGAAATCAATTGACTGGTCCAAATTACAGGAGTTAACATCGTTTAAGAGAATTACCTGGAAATTCAACCCACCGTCAGCACCCTGGTGGGGTGGCTTCTGGGAGCGTCTGATTGGCATGTTAAAAAACATACTTAGACGTGTCCTAGGAAATGCTCGTCTAGATTATGAAGACCTATACACAGTACTCTGCGATGCTGAAAATGTCATGAATAATAGACCATTGACTTATATATCTGAAAATAGCAATGATCTTATACCATTAACACCTATGATGTTCTTGCAAGAAATAAAAGAATCAGGTGTTCCAGATTTAGATCTAATTAATTCCAAAAAGGCTAATAAGCGTTATGCTTATAGACAGAGAATTAGACAACAGCTCAGAAAACGATTTAGAATCGAATATTTAGGGCAGTTGAGAGAATATAACAAGACCGTAAAAGAATACAATTTAGAAGAAGGAGATATCGTCCTTCTTGGAGATGATAACGTGAAAAGAAACAACTGGTGTTTAGCCAAGGTGATTAAAATGTATCCAGGTAAAGATGGGAAAGTACGTGTGACAGAAATCAAGAACAAACATGGAACTTATTTGAGACCTGTCCAGAAATTATATAATTTAGAACTTAAAGACAATGACAAACTGTTAAAGAAGAATAATCCCGATGTCGTGACCAGTTACTGTAGGTCAACTCCTTCTGCAAATCCTTCAAGGGATCCTGAACATCTTAATAATAATGAGGTTGTCACTCATATGTCACGATTTGGACGTCCCTTAAAAAAGATACAACGAATGAACTTGTTACTTTGAATTTGTTGAGCTTCAGATATAAATCTCTGAATCTCAAAAGGGGGGAGAATATCGCGAACAATCTCCTACCTCTAACTGTGACTTTAACTTTAGAGGAACTCTAAGTTTTGATTTCGATGTAGCCGCGTGAACTGTAGTGTATGCGTAGTATCTTTCTGTATCTGCTTTAGAAATGTGCTTGTATCTTTAATTTCTTCATTAAATGTTTCGGATATAAAGTTTTTATAGCGTATTTTGATGACCGTAGGATTTTTAGCAAATATATTCACCATCATCGAACTCGTTTACTGAAGCGGTCGAAGAAGCCTGCAAAAAGGTGAGTAATCACCGTTTCTTTATTGAACTCTTAATTTTTTGACAACAGATGCAGTCCTTCCATTTATAGGCATAAATTATAGCAACCAACTGAAAATCAGCGCAAGAATCCAGGACCCTACGTAACTGATAATAATGCGATAAAAAGGCTATCCATTTCGAAGACTGACAGGAATGCTTCCTCAACTTCTGGCAGATTATTAATACTAGATTGATTTTGCAGGTAGACCTCTCCATTTCTCGAACTTTGCAATGTTAGTTGAATACGTTTCAGAGGATTTGCAACACAAAGCTAATTTTTGAAAAAAACCTGTAGTATCTGGCTCTTTGTTTTCTGATATAGCCAATCGCGATTTTCTGGATGTTCTCATGTATTAAAACCTGATTTCCAAGTGGATATATTATACTTCTAATTATGTATTTCCTTACAAATAGGAAATTTACAGTTACTGTTGGTAAAGCACAATAAGATTTGCAAGAAATCACAGTTGGAGTTCCACAGGGCTCTATATTAGACTCTGTCCTCCACCTCTTCTATGTGATGGACGTTCCAAAACCAATAAATTATACAAACTATTTTATGAACTGTTATGCTAGTGTTGCCGACTTGGCAGTCAAATCAGCAAACGCGAACCGTGCGATCCGAAAGATCCAACAATTAATGGCAATAATTGAAGACTGTTGGACAAAATGAAGAACATTCATCAATGTCCATAAATCTCAATGGTTAATTATTTGTAAAAAGTACATGAATATTTTACCTAAGAAAAACCTGACTCTTCTTGAAGAAATTATTCCAAAAGTTCGCAAAGCTTGGTATCACTTTCAGTAGCAAACTTAATTGGAAGGATCACACCGAAAATATTAAGAATACAGCAACAGAAGTCATCAACGTCCTTTCTCCAATTATTGGCAATTATTCCAAATTAGACTTAAGGAAAAAATTCTCATTTATATCTCAGTTGTGCGTCCAGTCCTTACCTATGCTTCAACAACTTGGACTAAACAAGAATGACCTACTCAAACTCTAACAAGTAGTAAACAGTAAACGTTTGCGCATCATTACTAACGTACATTTCTGAGTGCATCGTACTGCAGCCTTTAAGATGTTCAAGGCTGTTGCCAACGACAGGCGTATCTTGCGTTCCTTGCCACGAGGAATTTCGTGGGCTTTTGTTGGCTTTAGGTCAGACAAGTAAGCATTACTCGACAACAACTTCTAAGGGCGTAGACAAAGATCGCGGGAGGACCTCAATATTGAAGCTATTGATATGTTTCTCAACAAAATCAATAGAAATTTCTACAAATAAGCTACTTCTCGTAACCATCTCACGAATTTTAACATGTTTCAATATGAAATTCTACAAGAGGACACCGAATTACATCCTTATACTGCACACCTCTTAAGAGATTTTAAATTTCCAACATAAAATGTATACATGCACCCCTATATTTGTATATGTTGTATACAAATTTATACAAATGTAAAAATATATATTTCTGTCTCTATATGAAGTTTTTATTTGTATTTTGTGTATCCTATACTATGACATTAATCTCATATTCCAATCCATTAAGACTCTAGTTTGATCTCTTAAACCTAGGAGAAAATGTTCTCCTCTCTTCCACATTTGTGAAATTTTCTGTTCTGGAAATCTCCCTTAATGTATTTTTATGTGAAATGCCTTTAAGACAACATTTTTTATTGAGCCAGACACACTGCGAAACTCGAAATATCACGCCATAACGTTTGCTATACCGATAGCGGATATCATAGGTATAATGAAACGCATAGCTTAACTAATAGTGTTTTTTCGAAGCTCCGCCTGTTCGACTACATGCGCCATTTTGTGGTTTTCGCGAATGTAGATTTTCTCGTGCTATTGCTGTGCTCTTCTATTTTAGTGAGTGTTCAAGGAGTCTACGATTATTAGTCCACTGTGTTATGAATTATGGAGGGAAATGATATCCCCCTGGCTAACCAAAATAGATACTTCGACTAAGACGCAAGAGAAACACGCCGACATGAAAAATAAAACAGGCAAATCGACAACCCTGTATTCGGCGTATATTTTGTAAAAATCTCGCAGAGGATCAAATGAATGTATTAAAATATAACTTTAACTTTTCTAAATCATTGAAACTTTCAGTTCCTCAAATCATCGCCCCTATTGAAAAAGCTTTTAAATTCTCTAAAATTTCAAAAACACAGAAAGATACAATGTGAATTATAATGTGAATTTTAACAACAATTCACTTGTTTCGAATCTCAACCAAAAAGAAAAGAAAGTTTTACCTGAAATTCATTCTAATCCCAATATTACAATTTCGAAGGCTGATAAGGGTGGACAAATTGTGTTTATGACAAAGACACATACATTAATGGGGTCACGAAACTGATAAGTGAAAGCCCATACTGTTCGATCCCTAAAGATCCCTCAACTTCTGACCTCACAAAAGTTAAAACAGCTGTTAAATCTTCTCATATACTTTCGACTCAGCTTAAGAAATCGTTCATTCCACCTATTGTTAACTGTGCTAGATTTTATGCTCTCACCAAAGTTCACAAAATTGGAATTCCTTTTCGACCTATAGTTTCGAATTTACGAACGGCATCGTACCCTTTGGCCAAATATTTAGTTTCCCCATTTTCTCCTTCACTTTCCTAAAAAAATCTTTCGAAGTCATCGATAAACTTAAAGATATTTCCTCTTTGCACTCCATTATGGTTTCGTTTGATGTTAAATCGCTGTTTACTAACGTTTCAGTTGAAGGGGCACTAAAATGTCTTGAAACTAGACTTCGAGAATTCTATTTCTCACATATTGAAATTGAAGAGTTAATTTCCCTCACTAAAGTCTCTGTTAGTCAAATTCACTTTGCTTTCCAAAATAAATATTGTCGCCAAATTGAAGGACTAGCTATGGGTAATCCCCTGAGTCCTGTACTTGCTGACATTTACATGCACTAATTTGAGGTCAAAATATTTGAAAAACTATCTTTTCGTCTGTGGATTCGCTCATAGACGACATTTTCGTTCTTTTTGATGGTGATAAGGAAGACTTACCCAGATTTTATTTGTTATAAATCCGAAACCAATCACCTTACTCGTACACGTCATGTGACTTCCTAGCCTCACTCCCTCTTACTTAGACCTCATTTCACCTCTGGACGCCACGCACATCAAATGCTATAACTAATTGCTTTTCAAACAAAAATTTTCTTAACTAATGAGTCTAACTCAATTATTGATCTCGCCCTTGGGCGTGTTGTTTTACACCTTTAATTTTCATTTATATTATTATTGGCCAATGGCATAATTTTTATGTACTGGTAATAACTCTTAAGTAGTTAACTGCCAGAAGTAAAATCGAGATTTAAGATATCTTTTCGTCCATGGATTCGCTACGTAGACGACACTTTCGCTCTTTTTGATGGTGATAAGGAAGACGTACCCCAGATTTCATCTGTTAAAAATCCGATTGACCCAGCCACCCAGTTCGCTTTTGAGACTGAATCTGATAATGCACTGCCTTTCCCTGATATTCTTATAATCCGCAATGGATCTAATTTCAACACAACTGTTTACCATAAACCCTTTTCAGTTTGCTTACCTCCCCATGCTAAGTCATATCACCCGGCTAAGCAAAAAACTGCTTCTTTTTACTATTATGTATTTCGAGCTCTCAAAGTTTGTTCCTCAGAATCTCTTCTTGCTAAGGAACTCAATTATTTAAGATCTGTTGCCCTTGAACGAGGATTTTCTCCCGTAGTCATTGATAAAGCTGTTCGAAAGTTCTTATCGCGCCATCCAAGAACGCATTCTTATGTCAGAAATAACTTAATAACCTTGTTGTGCTTCCATTTCATCCTTCTATCAGTTACAAAATTGCACGGATTTTACACAATTTTCAAGGTGTTGTCTCGCCTATAAATAAAATCCGAGGTTCGGCTTGTAAGGTTTATTATACGTTTACTAATAGTTATTTTAAGTTTTGTATCTTTCCTATCTTATTATAATTTCAGCTTACAATTTCCTGCCAGAATGCAAATTCAGAAACGCAAATAATTCAAATGAGAAAGAGTGCTATTTAAGTCGTGACTTAACCGACTTCAGGAGAGAGAGTCTGATTCCCTGACTAGCGCGCGTTTGCCTTCTGGCTACGTCTATTTTAGCTGTTATTACGCTCTGCCATATCTTAGGCCCTTGATAGGCTTCGCCGATTTAATTAATACTTAGGGGCCAACTAGTTAGATTCTGACAGCTTCGGCTATATCCTTTAAGAGCTTTAGTTAAGCAAATTTTAGTTCAAATTATTAGTATTTTAAGTTCAAGCCCGAGTGGTGGCTTTATGTAAAGTTCCAAGTCGGAACTGACTTGTAAATATGCTGAGTAATAAAGTGTTTTAATCCCTCACGTGTTCACGTGTCTCACAAGTCAAAGTCTCACGTGTTCTGTTCGCACTTGAACGATTATTCGCTTACTAAGTGTTCGTGGGGTTTGAAGTTAGAACTTTTAGACTTAAAGAGAAAACCTCACAGGCTCTTAAAGATTCTATTTCTGACTTTAATTCTTGGGGAATTTAAAGCATATCGTATCAGTGTGGCTTAAGTTACATTGGCCAAAAAACAGAGCATTAAAGTTTCGCATAAAAGAACATGAATCTTACGTCCGAAAAGGCGAAATTAACAAATCTTCAATAGCTAATCATAGTTGGAAATTCAATCACAATTTTGATTTTGGTTCTGCTAAAATTATCCAGAAAGCCGGTTCCATTAGGGAATTGGATTTTCTTGAAACTGTTCACATTCGCAAAAATTTATCCTATTTAGTCAATGACTTCAATTCCAATCGAGTCTTGCCTAATGCCTTCAAATTTCTACTAACTTAACACTTCATTTTTAGTTACTATTTTTGCCAATAGATGGCGCTATCGACTCTTCTGGTGGTGGCCAGTTGGTATATGATCGACACTCGCTTTCACGCTTTTGCAGAATGTTTTGCTTCTGATGAAGGAGGACCCGTTTTGCCCTCGAAATCGATTGGGATTTTACAAACTCTACGCCGAATATAAGGTTGTCGATTTGCCTGTTTTAGATACTTCTACTGTTGTTCATAACGACGTGGATGGCTTACCCGAAGAAGTGTGTGCGTTCGCTGTTCATATTTTGGATAACAACTGGAGTGAAATTTTAAATAAATATACCTACACTTTAGATGATAATGTGGGTGCGTTGCACAATGCTGAAAAAATTAAATTAAATATTGAAATCAGTGAATCTGTGTTTACTAAGTTAATCAACGACGCGGATACGGAACAAGCTGAACAGGATCTACTTATTAAATTCCACAGACAACGTCGTGGCATTGCCGAAGTACTGTTGCAACTTTACAAAGGTAAGTGAGCGTTCTTTGGTGCTTTAAATCCCAGTTATGCAAATGTTTTTCTTAATGATTTTGTTCTTGAAAATATTTATCAGCATGTTGAAGAAAGTTCTAATGGTTGTAATGCTAATAATAATGTCAGCAATGGCAATGTTAATAATGATAATAGTAATTCTGATATAAATACTCCTGTTAAACCTAGAAATTTTTCTAAAAAGAATAAAAGAGGTATTAAATGGATGCTGAAGGTTATAAGCAGCCTAGAAATGCGACCAGACCTTCAAAGATAGTTAAATCTAACACTGATATACCAGTGCAGAATAAATTTGAAAATTTAACTATCGAGTCGGAAAAAATTCTAACATGGATACTCAACCTGATACTGATAGTGTAATTGTTCAACCACCACGGGTGAAACCTATAATGACTAAACCTGAAGTTAAGTTTTCCGATTTTTTTGAAAATTTTAAGAGCTGAGACAAAGTTAGATTTTGCTAAAAGAGTTAACGGAGAGTTCCTTAAAATATTTCCAAAGTCCGAAGAGGACCACAGAGCAATTATTAGGTACCTGGACGAAAAAACGTCGACCACTATATTAACTAGTAAGACGGAAAGGACAGTAAAATTAGTCCTTAGGGGACACCACATAGACTTCCTGGTGGACGAAATTCATGACGAATTAGGGATACATTAAAATAAGGGATTCAGAGTCAGAAAGATCACTCAAACGTATCGGTTAAAAAGCAGAGCACACATGCCTCTATTTCAGGTGCAGCTATGATTAAAAAATATATGACCTTACATAATTTATGTAGCTTTATGTTACTGTAATCTCTTACAAAGTGAAAGGAAGTGATTTGCTGTGTCACAATTGACAACACTTCAATACCTCCTCAGAATTATGCAAATTAGAGACCGGATGTGTAAAGTGCGCTGGGCCTCACAAAACCGAAGACTGTTCTGCTAAAAGAATCGAAAGTGTAAACTGTTGCTACTCTTTACAAACCGGACATACCGCGAACTATCGTGGATGTCCGAAATTCCCCTCTGTTAACTTAATTAAACCTTCTGCCAAAGATAATAGTGGAAATATGAATATAACAAAAGCAGAAAATGGTAAATCCTCAATTGTAAAACCAGGTGTATCTTATGCTTATATTTTGCAAAAGAAGAATGTGTCAAATGCAAACAAAACACAAGCTAAATCCAATGTTGATGATAAAAAATCTAAAGATCTGGACCTAGGTGCATTTACGGATGTATTTAAATTTATGAAAGAACTAACTATGCTCAAAGGTTTCTTATTATTTAATGTGTTTAAAAAAATTGAAGCCAAACTACGAGAGCTGTAGGCTACCGAAAATGCTATAGACAAATTTTCATGTTATTTACACTATTTGAGGAAATTTTCAGTTCTGATGTTAATGTAAATCATGTGTAATAATGCTTATAAGTTTATCAATGTGGTTAAATGGAACGCAAATGCACAAGCCCTCAAAATCAATGAATTGCGGAACTTCTTAGATGAGTACAGCCCGATATCATGTTCCTACAAGAACATAAACTTGGAAACTCCTATCTATGTATCTAACTACAGTGTCTACAGGTCAAACAGAGATACGTATAGGGAAGACAGCCTAGAGGAGGTGAAACGACGTTCCTTGTCAAACACTGCATTTTCCCATTACTCAATTACAGTTCCACGGCTTTCGGTTATAGAGGCCTCAGCTATTACATCCACAACAAACATCTTCATAACATACACTTTTATCTCCATGTACATTCCACCATCTCGCAATAATGTCTAAGTCGCTGCCTTGAACATGCTACTCTCACTTGAAACCATGTTATTATAGGTCTAGATTTAAATGCACGACACCGCGCGTGGAACTGCTATAATTCAAATCCCACAGGAAATGTAATATTTAACTTTTCCAATTCGGCGCTATTATCCACAGCAGCTCCAAAATCCCCAACACGGTATACAGCTGGTTCTACACGAATTATAGATTTCTTCCTGCTCAGAAATACCAGAGATTCAGAGATCCGCTGGATATTTCTGTGCTGGATGATAACCTGGTTAGAATAATTCTCGACATCAGTAGTTATACCCCATCAGACACCAGAGCCTTTACAACTGACTGGCAATTATATACATAAGGTCTAAACAACATACTTTACACCCTTCCAACGATACATTCGGGGAATGACACTGAAAGTCTGATCAAGAAATTTACTGATACAAATGACACTGAAAGTCTGATCAAGGAATTTACTGATACAACTGCAAAGCGGCATGAATATGCAAAAAAAGAAGTGCCACTCAAGAAACGCACCAGATCAAAGGAACTACAACAACTTATTAAGCAGCGAAATGTAGCAAGGAGGCATTTTCAGAGCACAAGACAAACAAACAGGTACTAAATCGTCTGAACACAGTCAAGTTTCATACTAACGAACCAGCACCACTCGACTAGACAAACAATCTTAACTCGCTCTTCACTGATGTTAACTCACTGTGGAGAGCTATACGAAGGTATACGAAGTGCTACAATAAAATTCCGCCCCTTAAAGGGCCCCAAAGCATCTACTGCACTTAAAATGAGAAAGCAGAACGCTTAGCTCAGCACCTGGAATCTCAGTTTCGCACAAACAACGTTCATGGCACAACAACAGAACATTTAGTTACCAGCTTCTATTCGACCTACAGATCAAATCCATACGCAGTCTTACCGTCGGAAGCTATATCAAAAAGCTGAAAAAGAATAAAAGCCGTAGCTTTGATAATATTACTAACACCATGATAAAGAACTCCCCAATGAAAACAATGTTTATCTTCATTAAACGTCAACGTGATTCTAGAACGGCAATACTTCCTGAACGTCTGGAAATTAGCCACCATCATTCCGATCCTCAAGCCCAAGAAGCCTGCTACAGGACGAGAGTCATAGAGACCAATAAATCTTCTGTCGTCTCCCAGCAAAATTGTCGAAGCTGTTCTACTCATAAGAATAAACACCTACCTGGACGCTAACTACATCATTTTACCATATCAGTTCGGTTTTAGAAGAAACCTCTCTACAACTAACCATATCTAGAGAGTAGTTGAGATGATCACCGAAGGATTCCAAACCAAGAAGATCACAGGGGAAATCTTCCTAGACATAGCTAAACTTTCGACTGTGTATGGCTGGGTACACTAATATATAAGAGGCACAAGTGCACTAATATATAAAATGCACAATCTGGGTTTCGCAGATTACATCACAAACATAATTAAGTCCTACCTGACAGGTAGACACTTTGTCTTTCGTATTTCTGGCACGTATTCCATCCGTCATGCTATATTAGCCGGTGTCCCCCAAGACTCCCTTTTGGGTCCCACGCTCTTCAATATTTATATGAACGACATTCCCAGAATACCCAACACCCCATTAGCATCTGTATGCAGACGATACAGCGATCCTGACACAAAGCGCATTTCTTAGTCCAGTATTTCAACGCTTGCAACAGCACATCCAAACACTTGAGACTTGGCTGCAAAAATGGAAAATTCTGGTAAACATGAACAAGACCCAAGCCATCCTGTTCACCAAACAGAAAAAGATAAAAAAGAATCTCAAATTTTATCGAAAAACTATCCGCTAGGCCAAGCAGGTCCCTTATCTCAGTAATTCTCTCACATCGACCCCACATATTACAGATATTATTCAGAAGTTTAGAGCTCGTAAAGCACAACTCTTCCCCTTAATTGCTCGAAACAGCGTTATATCTATAACAAGTATTCATTTACTTATTGCATATTCAATATTTACTGTGTTTACCTTTAATTATTTAGATATCATATTGCGAGCTAACCTCTAACAGTTTTATATTTAGTTATATTTAATCTTGTTTCTCCTTCCATGCACTTACCTTTAAAAAACACCAAAGTACTTGTGCATTACCTATGCTTGTCTATTATGTACTGCATTAATATTATGCTTTCAATATCCACATCAGTTCGGCGGCTTTCTGGATAAACAGCTTATTACCGTACTCATCACAAATGATTGTCTTTTGCTCTATTCTTATAAATAATTATCAAAAGCCTTTATAAAAACTTACATTTTAATTTTCATTATTTGAAGTATTGATTAGGAAAATCTAATTGCTCTATTAGGGGTAAGGCCTCGTACCTAGGTACCCTGCTGAGTACACGATTACCCAGCGGAAGATTTACCCAATAGACCGCCATTCAACTTACGGCGAGTATTTTTAGATATGTCAGTACTGTTGCAATGTGTACTGTCGTCTTTGCAATCCTTACCCATAATTTATCTTAAAATACTTAGATTTCTCTCGTCAGGATCATATCACGATATGTGAAAGGTTTAATTTGTTTTGAAAATCTTTTGCTTGACAAAGAGTTGTAATATCCGCAATTCCAGAACTCTGACACGTCTATTGGCTGACAGTAGAAACTTGAAAAACGATATTTTGTCGTCAATACTACATTGTTTAAAGGATGTTTCGATTGAAAAATTTATTTTTTATTATTTTAACAAAAAAAAATTATTCTTCATTGTTGCGGGTATTTTGCTTAACTTAAAAAGGAAGTACAGGCCAAGTTTTATGATCACAGTGTAATTCAGAAGTTTACAAGGAACCTGATTTGTGCTTCCATCGTATTCCTGGTTCGAAAAATGCCAAACAAGACAATGTTATTGCAAAAATAAGAAAGGAATTGCGAATTGGAAACGAATTGCAGATTATATGAAAGTGTGTTCGACACATTTCGAAGAAGCTGATTACATTTTTCCTCTTAAGGAACATTGTGTTTAATTTGCAGAATTCTTTTTTCGTACGTATATATGTGTGTGTGCTTTGAAAGTAAAACCACATGCATATTTGCATGCTGAAGTATAAATCATTACAGCTCATTCATTTCTTAAATATTATTAATATACACACATATGTATTAGGTTACTATTCATATTTTATCTGTAGAAATTTCAATTAATGTAAGCATGATTTAAATGAAAATTTTTAATATGAAACAAAAGAATTAAGTTTTGAAACATTAATAATGAGTTTCGAATTTCAAATTCTAGTAATGTTAAAATTTCTATGTATCAGTCATTTCCCCTTAAACTGTTTAGAACAGCTTACAGTGGTTGAGGTTATTTTGCATAAAAAAATTTCAAGTTCATAAAGCAGCTAAGATATTCTGGTATGAGCAGAAGTATAAAAAGAATTACAAGTATGTAATCGTTTCCATTATAGAGCAACATGTGCCAACAAGTTTCCTGTAGAAAGATATTGTTACGAAAAATTCGGCGGTTGCGCCTGTATGTAAGCTTTCCGGCATAGCACTA
>KK112825.1:62925-74073 GCA_000611955.2 Stegodyphus mimosarum | reverse complement strand
TCGAGTCAACCGATGTACCCGTTACTCGGTAACGAATACATGCGGTTTGCTCCAGCTCTAATAGATAAGTTATCTTTCGAGACGGCGTTACTTAGACTGGAAGAACAAAATTCCCGAAGGTGATGGCTTCACGCCTCAGCAGTTCCTCACTTGCCCGAGAGCATAAAGGCGACTATCTCGGTATCGCTGGAAAGCGTATGTCCCTCCCACTCCGTTTCATTGGTAGCATCGCTCGGTGCTGTGCTGTCGCTTCACAGTCAAGTGGAGCTCGTTACTTTCCGGACAAACCCTGTATCATTTAAACCCTAATTTAATTCATACCTGTCAGACAGCTTATATCAACTCAAACGGAATTATCAGTAAAATTCTGTAATAATAATTCTGAATGTTAGACAACTTGCAAGGTTTAATATAAGTTATCAAATAATTATATAATAATGACAGTCTTATCTAGATTAATATTAAGTTCAGTAACATGAACTTAATATTAATCTAGATAAGAAAATACCATAAAACCCGGCGGTCATACGAAATGACCGCTGATCTAGATATTACAAATTGTAATTAAAATGATTTGTGCAAAGGTGTCTGCAAATTCAAACTGAATTACCCAGTGCAGGCGGCGAGGAGTCCCCTTTGCTTACTGCCCAACGGGGTTTCCCCCTTCTTCTTGCGTAATTGCTTAAAGTAGAGTGCAATGAAGGAAACCAGAGGCGGTACATTTCTTTCTCTGCTCATCTGCTCAGTAGTTTCTTTTTGTCGAGAAAGCCTCTTTTTTTTTTTTTTTTTTTTTTTTTTCATTTTGCAACATGATAAATATCAGGTTAATGAATGTACATGTTATATATGTGCATAATATAAAATCTGAAAAGGCATTATCGAGAAAAAAGTTCGCAGTAAAGCTAAGTGAAGATGCTCTTGCTGCATGGATGAAGAAGCATTGCAACATACCAATTTTGCCTCGATCAACAAGAACAATTATAAGGGAGCTGTTAAAATTAGATTTGAGCATTCAACCTTTTGAATAATCTGACAGTAAATAAAGGAAAAATTATGCATTTTGCCTGTACACTTTGGGCACAATGAATCCCAACTTTTGTCAAACATGTTCCAAAGTAACGCGCAGAGAACAACATGATAGTATGTGCAAAGACTGCTCTGAGAATAAATAAATGATACTTTCTTGCTAACATAAAGTTCCAGGGTCCTGAAATTATCAGCGAGTAGTATACTTTTATTTTAATTAACTTTTAAAATAGGTTTTTAACACGCTTACGCACAATTCGTCACAGAGACAAATGGTTACCATTCCCATAAGTTTTTCAAAGGGTAGCATTCTAGGGTTAAGTGGAATTATAGTAATACTGTTTTGAAATTGTATTCAGTTGATGCTGCATAAATTACGGTCTTTCTTTGATTATTAACCCAAAGGGGCAGTTTGTCCAGAATGGCTATTAATTTCGTTTTGGCATTTTGCGGTGGTTGAACGTCTTAAATGGTGTTTCACTTTTCAAATTGTTTCTACCAAATATTAGAGCCCTGCATTAAGTTTAAAGAAATTAAATAATGAAGAATCTTCATGAATATATGTTTCTCACATAATGAAAAAACAATGGTACCTAGAGACATCAAATTTTGAATAATGTAGTCCTCCACTTAAATATGATCTGGAAGCCCTAATTTGGAATTTGTTTTATTATCTATTTCATATTTTGTAAAACTTTAATGGATTTTTTATTAACAAACTGAATGATTTCTACCGGGGGAAAAGACATTTTTATCTCGCGTGCAAGACTATCAAAAATTCAAAAGTTTTTTTCTTTTTTTTAATATTTTATGATATTGCTGTTGAATTGAATTTTATGGTTTAATTACGAAGAACAATATGTTTAACCCCTTATTTGTCACAAAATTTTGACAAAAGTTATTCAGAAATCATATTTTTTTAGTAATGTTTATAAAATAAAAAATAAATTCATATAAAAAACACTGTATTTTCCTTAAATTTAACAGTTTTTTTAAATATGTAAAATTTTTTATTAACTCACCTTATTTTACTTTATATTTGGCTTTCCTCTTACATCAAAGCTAGGAAGAAAAGTGTTAATACAGACCTTTGAGATTGCATGTCAATTTTGGAGATAGAAAAGTCATGTACGTTTAAATAATGCACACTATTATCTGCAAATGGGGATACTTTTATTCAACATTAATAATAGCTGTAATATTTTTTCAAAAATATAATAATTTTTCTGCATTTGGTAAAGTTTGAAACATGGTATGCAGAGTCCTACCTACATTACAATCTTTAATACCTTGTTTCTCTCCTAATTCATTTTCATTTGCATTCTTCTTTGATGAACATACTTTACATTCTGAGTACAAGCTCTTTTATAATAACAGAAATCTTTAATTAAATCTGAAAACTAGAATGAAAAAGAACCTCAGTGAAGAAGAAATTAATTATTTTATATAAGAGAAAAAATTATTCTTTAAAGTTACATTGTTGAAACATTAACAAATTATGGCATGAAGCAGAGACTGCTGGGAACATTAATTTGTTTTTTGAAAAAATTTAATTAGAAACAATACTAAAGAGAAGGAAACTGATGTAACTTATCCAAAATATCTGAATAAATGTAAATTAGCCAAAATATCTGGAAAAGTTTTTTAATTAAAAAGATGCATAAATATATTGTTATCAGTTGTTGCTGCAAAATATAAATGTTTTGTAGCTTTGAATGTATACTACACTGACATCAGTTTAGAAATCAATTTCATAATAACTGCTGAAAATGCTCTTAGTGCTTTTTTAATGGATATTTTTTAAGAATAAAAAAATGTATTATAATTGTAACCATGTAAATCTATTATGACTAAGGATATCTGATTATGTAATTTAATTATTTATGAATAACTGTTTGCCTTTAGAAATTTTCTCTACACATTAAGGTGAGTTACTGCCTCTATTGTGGATGAAGATGTAACCCCAAAATAGAAAAATTAAGACAACTTTATTTGGTAAAAATATATATAGGTGTGCCCCTTGGCGAAAATTGGTCATTTTTGGTGATACATGGACATGGTGTTTGTGCAATTCTTTGACTTCTTATTTTGACTTTGTGAAAAATTGCACATTATTTTGGCTTTTTGCAATTTTTCACAAAGCCAAAATAACAAGACAAAGAATTGTACAAACTCAGTACCCATGTACACATTGACCTATTTTCACTTAAAAAGCATCAGAGAATTGCACAAACTTAGTATTGCATACTTCCTTGCCTTTGTCCACGTACAGATCGATCTATTTTCACTTAAAAAGTCGAAAGGAGCAGCCAAGTCTACACTAGAGCCAAACAAAAACTATATAATCTCAATAAACTACATTTTAAATCAAATAATGAAATAATATAAAAAGGAAATTCAGCTTAGCACTACACAAAGAAAATATTCACTTACCTTATTTAGGAATTTCGGTATCTTCAAACAAATTCCTTAAATCCAAAAACTTCCTAAAATTATCTGAACTAGAATCTGTATACTGGCATTGCCATGTAAATTCACAAAGATAAGAATAAAAAATATCCTCCGTATAGTGCCGGTATCCTCTGGCATTCATTGTACACATTTCCTTCATACAAACAGGACACTTATAATGACTACTAAGTTCAAAGTTAAGTACTACTAAGTTCTACTTACCACAGTGGTAAGTACTACTAAGTTCTACTTACCACATTCAACCATTTTACTGTGTAAATCACAAAATAACCAATGTACTTCCTAGCCAATATCCAACACACAAACATGCCATTGCAAATCTTTTCCAATCTTCACCGCAATCACGCAACCAATTACATCATAATAAGGTTTCCATAAAATTGAACTATTCAGGTTACCATAACTGAAGTAACAACTTGGCGATAAATGAAACAACAACTTAGTGATAATCCAAGGGGTGCCTTTAATTATATTAGAACCCTTTATTCCTTACAGATAATGAGACTTAAAATAATACAAAACAACCTTTCACCTCTGGTGCTTCAGCGGCTTATTGGAATTGTGTGTTAAATACTGTATATTAACTGGGTTACAACTCCACCAAATCTACATGAAACTATGATCCTAACTGGGTCAGACAGAGTGCAGCTAACTTTCAACACTCGCCAACTGTACCAACATCAGGCATTCGCATCTGTTGTGACAACTGGCTCTCTGTCTTTAACCAAGAAATTTCTGTGGCAATAGCCAATCTTCAAGTGGATGATTGTTTTAGTTTATGCAGTCCTCAGTACAGGATTTACGTATAAGCTACACAAGCTGTAGCTTAGGCCCCCCACTTCCTTGGAGAGCCTCCAGCCCCCCCGCCAAAAAAATAAAATATAGTATAACAGATTTATAAAGGGAACCATATCTCAAATAGCTTAGGGCCTTATCAAGTCTACATCCGGCTCTGGCGGTCCTATTTGCTGATAGGTCCTTAATTTTTTTTTTCATTTATGGTCCTTAAGAGTACTTAATTTTCATGTGCAGAAATGTATACAAACCCCGAAGAAAAAAAAGATGTACTCAGTGCAAAAAAATAAATAAATAAAACACTACCAAACATTGTCAATATAACAAAAACACTCTGACCTAAGCTCCTGTACTGTATATATGCATATACCTGGATTGTCATATAAATAAATTCTTTTGATGTTAAAGTTGGCCTGTTTTGGCAACTTAGCACATTGCATTGTAAATATTTTTCATGGGGGTTTGGGGAATCAGAAAGTAATGGACATTTTTTTAGGATTGTTTTATCAAATTAACTGCTTTTGTAAAAACATTTATTCATTAGTTGTTAGAGTTCATTAGTGATACTGGCATTAAAATAAGACACAAAAAATTATATAAAATTTAAAATATATAAATTTTAATGAATCATTTAGTTGCTAATTTTACTTAATAATAGTTTTTAAAAATTAATTTGTAAAACTTTCCTATTAAAATATTGGGTACTTTCTCATTAAAATGACCCCTATGATTAATAGCTGAAACTGACAAACTTAAAATTGCCATTTTTCAGTGTGACTCTTTTAAATATCATGAAACTTAGAAAAAAAAAAGAAATTGAGAAATGAATGGTTCATGATGCTTAAATAAAAGGTTTACATAATGGTTGCTTTAGAAAGAAAGCGTGAAATCTTTTTACCAATTCATTTGCTTTATTTCTTGCTTTTTCTCCCCTTTTGTGTTCAGATTAGTTTTGCTGAGGTGTAAAGAAATAAGCTGCAAAGTAATTTAAGGCAATTTAATTGTTGCAAAATTTCAATCATTTGATAAAATCATTCGATAATATTTGAACTGTTCACTTAGTAGTCCTCAAATGATAAAATTTTTGGATAGTATTGGTTAGAGATGTGCTATTCATTCACAAACTGATAGCAAGTAAACACTAATTCCTCAGAAAGGAGTGGTAACTCTTTTAGAGTTCAACCACCGAGAGGTCTTGTTGGAAGCATGTTCAGTTCCCATTTTAGGGAAGAAAGGCATGCTTATCCTCTAATGTAGAAAGTGAGTTTAATTTTTAATCATTTCCCAGCTTTTTGAAATATTTTTATTATTCTATAATTTTATTGTTAGTTATATATAGAAAGGAGGTTTTGGGAATCTCAAAACTACAGTTGAAAGAAATCAATCTAGAGAGCTTGTGGTTTGGTTGAGGCGATTCTTTCAATCCCACTGCTTGTTCGATTGTTTTTGCTCTTTGTTTTGCTCATTATCCCTGATCCCCCACTAGTTTGATTTTTTCTGCCCTTCACTCTGTCCTCAATAATCTGCCTTCAATCATTCCCAGTTCTTGATCGTTTCCATCGAGGATATTGTCAGTGAACCTTGATGGAAAAGAGTCATAAAAAAGAATGGATCCAAGTCAGTGACCAGGGTTTAATTACCATTAATCAAGTTCTTAGCATATTCATACAGGAGTTAAAACAGATTCAGTAATTTTCCTTTTATTATGCTTTGTGTTTTTTAATTTCTAGTTTATAATGATACAACTTTGTAGGGATTTCATTGAGTCTATTATAGTGCATTGGTTTCTTATTATTTGGATTTCTGAGATATAATGAGGTCGGAATTTGGTAGCACGATATATGTAGAGCTTCTTATCATGAATACCAAAAGTATGTATGGGTGGCAGAGTCACTTGAATGCAGTTGTTACCACCAAAAGAACAAGGCCTTGGTGCTGGGATCGCGACATTACTAGTAGTGGATGAAGGCAGTTGGTAAAGGAAAGAACGTACTCGCACCTTGTTAATGCTGTGTTAAGTTAGAAATGAGACTGTTTTGCTTCTTTAAAATCACCTTCCTCCCCAATATTGACATTAATAGTCTATTAATTGAGCACATTTCCTTTTAGATTGTCGAATTTGAGACATTACTAATAATGAATTATTATAAATTTGCTTTTAAATTTTAGGTTGGTTGTAAATAATTGATGTTTTTGTTGCAATACATGTACTTGGTAAACACATCTGTAGCACAGCAAATGCTACATGGTTTATAAACAGCTTGATATTTAAACATTTGTTTCCATTCAAACATTATTTATTTAAAACATTGCAGTTTTTCAGTATAACAAATGTAATTTAATTTATGCAGTTTTAAACTTTTGTGTGCCAACATCAATATCAGCACATTATTAGGTCAATCAAGAATAATACTAATCATACACTAAAAAAAGAACTGCAGAATTACTTAATTACATAAAAATTTTTTAATGTTTCAGAAACATCCAGAATCTGTATTAATTGGACTTCTAAAAAAATTTATATACGTAGAGATAAACAGAATATAAAATAGTGAAGAAACTGAAGATATCTGATGAATAATGAATGCCTTCCATTTTACAAGTAAAATTTGAAAGTTTTATAATGTCTACAGTTTCCTGCTTATCACTATCATCATTATTTACAGTTGTGAATGCACAAACAGCTGATGCACAAAGACGTAAGAAAAGAAATTTTGGAACCATGGAACAAATTATCAACATGAAGAAATTTTTCTTCTGCAATTTTTTGCTTGCATCTCGAAATAGTAACTTTACCCTCCCAATAAATTGGTAGCCAGTTTTGCACTTTTGCTCAGTATATGATATTTCATGTTCTCAAGGGGGGAAAAAATTACTCCTTGTTTAAGTCAATAATGCAAAAGCATGAAAAAAGTGCTGTTTATTTTCTACCAACAGAAATTTTTTAATGGTCAGCATTTCCGAGTGAAAGAAAGTGACGAAGGAACAATAGTGTGCAATTTAAATTGAGCATGAGAATCAAGTGTTGCATGTTATAAACACTACAAAAAACTACTGTTTTTTTTTTTCAACTGATTATAAATTTAAAATAATAAACATTTTAGGCAAAGTAAAATATTGAATCATAGAGATATTATGTGGACAGCTTTAATCAAAAAAGTCTGAAAATTAAATATGTTGCATATCAAAAATTTAACAATTAAGTTTGCCAATTCTGAGGACTCACTTGCCACTTTGACAGGAATGTACCAAATTTTATTAAAAATATGTAGAATTGCCTGATAAATTCTGCAGTTGGAAGTCTTATAACTAAAGTGAACATTGGTTTATTATGTTCTGAATAATTTTATAACTAATTAGAAATCTGAATAATTTAACTTTAAACTTTGTTTAAGTTAATACGAAATAAAGTGAATAATATCTTCTTTTAAAATTAAATTGCATAATGCCAAAAATTGGTAAGACTATTAATGTCATAAATATATTGGTAGAGGCACCTTTTGCTTTTATCATCAACTGCTGTCATGATGTATGTTGTTTTGGTCTAAAATATGTGAGGTTATGAACATTGTTGTGAATGAAAATATATTTTTTTTTGCCTAGGCACTTTTTACTTTCATCATGAAATGCTGTCACACTTAATGTAATAATTATTGTTGTAAAAGATAAATGTTGATCCAAAATATTTGAGATTGTGATCTTTGTTATTAATGATGATAATTTAAAAAAAAAAAATTTTCCCCCTCTTTCTTGACAGGCAGGGCCTTTGGAGAATGTTGTCATACCAAAAGAGAAGGATGGACGTAGACGGAATTATGGTTTCATTACTTTTAAACATGCTATATCAGTCCCTTATGCTGTTGCTTTAATGAATGGCATTTCATTGTATGGAAGAGCCCTTCGTCTCAATGCCAGGAATGATGCACAACCTGAACATAATCCATACCTAGAGAAGCTTATGCAGTACAGAAATTCAACTCCCCAGGCCTCACCATCATATAACAACAGGAGTTATGGGCATGACAAGAGAGGGTCGTATGATGATAGAAGAGATTCATATGATGATAGATCACGACATTATGACTCTAGGAGATACGAATCGAGAACAGAGCATGACAGAAAAGATTTTGACACACGTAACTCACCACATGGCATGGCTTCCTCTCCTGTATCGTATCCTGTTTTTAATAGTTCATATTATTCATCACATAGCCCTCAACATATTCCACAGTCTATTAATCCATTTTTTCAACCACAAAATGCCCCGAGGAGATATGATAGAAGCAGTTCGAGATCGCAAAATAGATATTAAATTTTAGTTTATATATCTGTGTCTCTCTGTATGTGGAATGATTAAAATAATTGTTTTTATTTTCAACAGCGCATACAGAATACAGTATATTTTGTGGTAAATCCGTTTAGATCTGTATATATGGAAAATTACATACATGTGTTAAATTACAAATATTTCAACTTTTCTAGTAAAAAAATCACCTTTTTAACTAATTTTGAAACCATAATTGACTGAAAGCAATTTATTCTTGAACCAAAAAATTTGGAGATTTTGTCATATACTTCAGAAATGTTTAATTATTAAAAATTTTTCATGATCATCAGTTAAAAAAGAAATCAGACTTTATTTATTATAAAAAATTATGCATTTTCTCACTTATCTCTTAGAGTAGAAATTTAGTGCTTTCTATTTTTTTGTTATGTTTTCATTACTAATTTTTGTTAAAATTTGAGTCTGAAGTATGATCAGGGAATTTGCAGTTGTGTCAGTACTATAAAGAATATGCACCAAGGGTCAGCTAAAGTGACTCTCAGTCAAATATTAAAAGTATCCAAATATAAAAATATCAAGAGTTTTTTTTTTTTTTTTTTACATACATGGTTTACACTTGCTTATCAAGCTATCATCGAGAATAACTGAACCCATCAGTCATTTAGTCATTTCATCACTGTAAGCATTGTCCAGAATGCACCACAAGGGTAGTTCTGTTGTTCTCAATCTTTGAAAGTCAGCCAATACTAAAATTTGAAATTTTTTTGTGCATGACATACAGTACAACATGAGCTTAAAGAAGGAGTGGCATTTTTTTTTTAATCAAGGTGCTGAAATTTTTTTGTGCATGACATACAGTACAACATGAGCTTAAAGAAGGAGTGGCATTTTTTTTTTTAATCAAGGGTGCAATGAAAAAAAGGACACTGCTGGCAAAAATAATTCTTCAGTAATAGAAAAAAAAATAACAATCACGTCTATGACGTGTAATTCGTTATATCCATTTCAGATTATTTCTTCTATAAAAAAAATATGATGCAAATGCTGATTGATCTAAACATATTTATTTAAAAATCACTTAAAATACTCAACAAATTTTGAATTTAATGTAATACTTAAGCTCAGGGATCTTTGCAGATTCAGCAGTATCTGTTCGAATAAATAATAATGTTACTTGCATTTCTTCTTCAAAGATTTGCAGGCTCTCACGTTTTAATATTGATTATATTTAATCATCATAACATAGTTTAATCATAAGTAATTATAATTTTCATTTAATAATTGAAAATCGTACCTCACAATAATATGATGTGGAAAATAATAATATGTTCAGTGTTTCCCCTAGACCTGGATACTCATCTTTAACTAAGATCCAGAATTTTTCAAGAGTATTTTCAAAGAAGTTCTATTTTAATCCATGATCTAAAGAGAGTGATATCATTTCTTTTTCTTAATTCAAAGTAAAACTGTTGAAGTTTGAAGAAATAAACTGATTGCTTCCAATGTTCAGGTTTTTAACAATGGAAAATATTTTCCAGAATTCTCTTCTTGCATGCAACTTGTCAGTCAAAGAATGTTTTATTTGTTTCCTTACATATGTAAATTGACAATACTAATATAAACAAAAGTATTGTACCAGTTATCATTTTCTATGTATTTTCCAATATTGTTGTGTTTTTTGTTTCGGGGGTGGGCGAGAAAAAACCGGTGATTTATTTCTTATCTAGAATATGATGTAAAACCTTTCTGTGTGACAGCCACCTCTTTTCTGTACAAAGAACTAAACATATATAGTCTGCTTCCATAAATAAATAAATTTTATTTAAAACAACAGCTTGAAAATTTGTCTTTTTAATGATCTAATTTTAATAAAAGAAACCGTGGAAACTTATTGATATAATCCTTTGTTTAGTTTCTTAGCCTTTGTATTTATGACCAATGTAGGATGGTTAAAATATAAAGTCACTCTATTTAGACCAATCTAGAATCCATTCTGGTTAACCTATTTCATTGAAACTTGGTATGTACATTATGCAGATCATGAGGAAAAGTTCATAAAAAATAAATTACTGGGTGAGAAGTAGGCATATGAAAACAAAATACACACACACATAAGAAGCACAAAACTTCACTTAATCACAGCGTATTTTCAAAGTGCATTCTATTTGCATCAGTCACACATTCAGAGCATGTTCAACAGTAGCAGGAATAGTTTCTGGTTCAGTTGCAGCAACATGGTGTGTTATGCTTGCTTTCAAGTTAGGCATATTTCGTAAGCTTCCTCAACAGACACGAGCTTTCAGGAATCCCCAAAAGTCACAGGGATTCAGATCCAGAGAACGAGTAGGCCAGGCAATCGAAAAATTCATTACAGTAGAAGTCCAGAAATCCGCAACGCTTGGGACCAGAGGTTGTGCGGATTTTAGGATTTTGCAGATTTCAGGACAGAAAAGCCAAATCATAATATTCAGACTAAAAGTGCAAAATAAATAAGGCATATTAGATACATTTACTTGAATTATTATGTACAATAATATACATTATTTTATTATATGCTTTAAATTATTATA
>KK112825.1:0-62521 GCA_000611955.2 Stegodyphus mimosarum | reverse complement strand
TAATAAAGCATAAAATATTTCATTTTTTTTTTACTTGTTTCAAACATTTTTCTGATAGAGGTTTGTTTTAAAACTTTAGGTGCTCCAGAGTAATTTTTTTTTTGTAAATTCTACAGGGTCATAATCTCTTGATCTGTGACACAACTCTGTTGTTCTAAATCTATTAGGTATTTTTCACCATGTTCCAAACCCTCATTAAAAGATATTTTCTCACTCCTATCAAATTCATTATCTGTGTCGGTGTCGGAGTCGTTTTCTTGGTGTGGCGACTTCAAAACAGAGCCAATGATTTCATCATTGGTTATCTGATATGCCAGTGTTGGCTCATCTGAACACATCATCCATACTAAAAACCTCTTCTGGGCTAAGATCTTTTTTTTTCCACTAATACAGAATCATTATTATTCGGTGATTATGACGTCATTATTGGATAAATATTTTTTCTTCGGTATTTCATTCTCCATTCTGCGGTTTCTGGAACCTATAAATTCAATGTTTCTATTTTTAGAGGCAGTGCGAATTTCATGTCAGCGGATTTTTGGTATTTGACTGTATTACCGTATCATCTCCAAAGTGGGCATGAAGCAGTGCCTTTACTAGTCCACCATTGTGAGAAGTACACCATCTTGCATAAAGACAGTAGTCACTAAACATTCTCGTTCTTGTAAGGCAGTAGTTACCTGCTGCAGAAGAACTCGCGCAGTAACGGGCACCTGTAATGAAACATATTTGAGGGCCATGAGGAATAAGAATGAATTTCTCAAGAACAATGGAATAAGAATAAAATGAGCAGTACCACAACATACAGTAACGTAATCAGGATACAGAGACCATTCATGCACAACATGAGGGCTTGCTCTACCCAATATGCAACAGTTTTTAGTATTAAGAACTCAGTTTTGAGTAAACTGTGACCACGAATGATCCAAGGCTATTCTGGCCAAAAGAAGGATAGCAAGATCGTACGTTTGCAGGATGCAGAACTTGGATTTTGTATGGAATCACTCAAGAATGAATTGCAGAACCTTTTATACTCTCTGCCAAGGGGCTAATCACGTGCTTGAGCTCTTGTCAATGACTTCGAAATTGGGCATTGTTTTGACCACGGCAAAAGCGACTTCTTCCACCATTCCATCGGAAATACGTTTCTATTCTCGTTTTCACTACACACACAATTCCCCACTCTCTTGAAATGTATTAATCATCTTTGCAAACCCTCTCTCTATATACAGCCTTTTTATAAGCCTTTAAGCATCGATATTCTTGCAGTATAGCCCTTCGAATAAAAGAAAATCTCATTTCCTACTAGGGACAACTATTGGGTGTGTACAGCTGTGCAAAAACTTCTATAAAAATAAGGTATTATGTAAAATGGCAAATCTTTTGGTTGGAGGCTTATCTCTGTAGAAAGCAAGTTCAAACAGGCGAAAGTTTCTGTAAGCAAGCAATCACGTGATACAAATCGTGAATAAAAAAGTCCATAATCTTGTAGTAACACGTAAAAAATATAAAAAGTCTTCTAAAAAATGCTGCAAGTCTTAAAAAAACACTAACAATAAAGATGAAATAAGTAAATAATATATAAGTCCCAATGTATTTTGTAGTTTCGAGTTCGCCTGGGATCGAATGTAAAAAGTTGTGTTTCTGTGTCGTACTACTTGGCTGCCGAGGCATTAAGAGAATTAGATAAAAACCTGTAGTGCAGCAGTTCTTATATGAAACACTAACGTGTTCCATATAAGCAAAAATTGAAAAACTTCAGTACCACCATTACATTTTACGATGATTATTTTTTACATACTCGATAGAAATATTAAAAAAATATGTATATTTTGCCATATGCATAATCTATTGGCTATTTGTATTAAATATGCATACATAAAAAATATTAGATTTAAAATTGGTTACTATTTTAATTATCAAAATTTAAGTTATAATGCTTTAATTCTAAAATTCAGTGCACAATTTTTGTACGTTTAAAAGAAATCCAATTTCTTTACGTCCGGAATTATTTTGCTTAGTTTTAACCATCAGTTAGGATCCACTTTAAATTTCTTATTTTTAAATATAATATAGAAGAAAATTCTTGTTCATGCAAATAGGTTGTGCAAAAAGGCAATAAAAATTTAATAGCTTTATTTGAAATGCCTTGAAATTCTTTTTTTCGGTTCTTTCATCAAAAGTTAACAAGTGTATTATTTTTGAAATCTCCAGTTAGAATATTCACTGGAAATTTCTGTCAATTGTTTTTCTTCACGGGAAAAAATTTCAGGTGCATTTGAATAAAATGGATTTTTATCCAATTTTCTTTTTCATAATCCTCGGGAAAATACATGTTGAAATAATTTAACAATGATTTTTAATGTCGGACGCAAATTCTTCTTTTACTTTCGGTTAGAAAACTTCCTAAAAGTGGTAAAGAACTTAAAATATTACTAACCAATTTTTATTATTTAACTTTCCAAATTATCAGCTAAATATGCTAAACTCGTCAATCATAATTCACTAAATAAAATATTTGGAATTCAAATTTTGAACCACATACCACATAGGAAAATTTGAATTTCTGATTCGAAGTTCAAAAATGCGATTTAAAATTTTGCCTCTGGATAACCACCTTACTTCGGAATGTAACAAAAGCGTTTCATGTTCATTGCCCATCTCTTGGCATAAAATTGTAAATAATCTTGAATTTAAAGCTCGGCTTTTAATTAAAATTAACAATATTTGCAGATTCATTCAAAACTATTTTCAGTTTTTCGAGCATTGTTTTGGCTATTAAAAAAATTGGAGCAGTGAGTAAATTTAGTTTCAGATGCGATTTTCTTTCTTTGAGAAATAACAGCGGAATTGTTCTTGAGAAATTCATTCTTATTCCTCATGGCCCTCTAATATGTTTCATCACAGGTGCCCGTTACTGCGCGAGTTCTTCTGCAGCAGGTAACTATTGCCTTACAAGAACGAGAATGTTTAGTGACTACTGTCTTTACACAAGATGGTGTACTTCTCAGAATGGTGGACTAGTAAAGGCACTGCTTCATGCCCACTTTCCCGAGTTAACTCCTGCCCGAGCTTCGTCACTGCATACGACAATACACTTATTTCAAGGAATATCATTCTCAGATAAAATTGTCAATTACTTTGAAAATTTTATTTGCAATTGCTCTATCATGAAGAGATTCATAAAATAAATACTTTTCGGCAATTCGTTTATCCTCTTCGAAAGCCATGTAAACTAATAACTGAATGAAGTTATATCAGTGCTTTCATCCAACTGCAATGCGAATAACTCACTGGGTTTTATTTTTTTTTAAAAGTGTCTCTTTTATGGAATTTCCTGTTTCGAATTCATGAACTGTATCATTTGATAACAGATACGTTCGTTAGCCGCTTTATCATTGAATAATGGTAAAACGATATCTTTAGCAGCTGGTAATATAAGGTTTTCTCCAATAGTGTGAGCCTGCCCAGTCTTAGTCTTAGGCTTGCTAGGTAACTAGCTTCCAAAGCTTTTTCACTTCAAGTAGCAAAACCTTTCATTACTTGTTTACTATTTTTGAACTCTGATTATTTCCTCTCAAATATTTTTCAGATTTATCCTTTAAATTAGGATGCTTAGATTCAACATGCCTTTTAAGAAACGACGGTTTCATAATTTCTTTGGTTAATAGTTCACCGCAAACAACACATTGAGGTTGATGGTCCATCTCATATCCATTCCAAGTAAACCCAAACTGATAAATAACGTTCATTATAGTGTCTATAAATAATTCGACTTCTTTTCGGTATTCTTAGTGCTAGTAGATTGTGCTGTCAATCATTATTGTTTTAGTATTTTTTCACGAATATTTAAATGCACAATATATTACGAGTTCCTCAAAAACAAATGCCGATATTTTGAAATCGCGCAGTAAAGTCAATACAAGATACCTGCTGTTAGAGACAGCAAATCGACGTTAATACGATATTTTTTTTTCTTTTTTAAGAATTAATTTTTATTTTGTATTAAATATAACATCCATTTCTATTATTCTTTTTAAAAATATCATTTACAACAAATTTTGTTATATCTATGAGTAAAAGAATATTTGTGAAAATAAAACCGGATTATTTTGCTAAAGTCTATGAGCGTTTATTGACCTTGAACAAAGCTCAGATCGTTTGAGCCAGTTGTCCTTCCTTACCTTCAGGGCTTGCTCATAGCCATATGCTGTACCCCAAGAACACATCCAAAGTCTCTTTGAATCAATGCCGAGGCGTGTGGCAGCGGTGATCTCCAACAATGGCGGCTACTCTGGCTACTGATTCTGGAAGGAACCACACTTCACAGAAGTCTATAAATTTAATCATTTGATACTTGGTCAACATGTTATCTACTAAGTAAATTTTGTTATGATATCTCTTGTCTTTCTTGGTGTTGCAATTTGGGTGGCCAGCAGTGTATATACTTGTTTTAAACAAGTCATTATTTTGATGGGACGTACTAGCAGTTAAGCGAAGTTGTTGAACACTGGTAGTTCGACGTGGGTTGTATTCCATGCGAGCGGGCTGGCTGCAGGAGCGTTTTCGTGATTTGTAATTTGTGTGTAAAGGCCCGTCCACACGAGTACGCTCGCGACGTAGTTGCCGCTATTTTTTTTTTCTCGCAGTCGTAAATTCACATTACGCAGAGGACGTAAAACTGAGTTTGCTCATGGTCACCTTTCCCCCCCACCGCGACGTGAACGAAGAGCCAATAGCTGGCTGAGTTCTTATCGATGACTGTTTTTCAAAGAAATCAGAACTGTCCACAGGAATAAAATCATCAGCATTGTTTACAGCATACTCAATTCCCTCAAACGATCGAGATTGGTAAAAATTTCAAATTCTCATTAAGGTTAAAAAACTGTATATTTATAAAGCAATAATCTGACCAATATATCCATGCGCTTCACCTATATGTAACACCATAAGAAATAGGAACCTGAATAAATTACAGTTTCTACTAATCTGCGTTACAAAATTCTCTTTAATTATTACAAATGTTCGTTATTTCATATGTAACAAGAAGCTCTATAAGTATCCCAATATTAAATACACCAAATACTGACTCCAACAATTTTAACAACTTTTAAAATAAAGCATTAGACTGTGAAAGAGTATTCAATAAAATACAATTGCGAAATTTTCGAGGACTGTTACAACTAAAGTCATACGGCACTCATTTATTGAATATTAATTAAATTACTTTTGCGGTGACTTCTTACATTATTTTTCTCAGAGTCTGATATTATAGATAGCCGAGTGGTCAGCACGCTGGATTGCAAAGGGAAAGATTGCGATTTCGAGCCTTACCCGTAGTCGTTGTAAATACAAGTTAGTTTTTCTCGTTTGAAATGTGTTTTTTAATGAATCGGTTGATCTTATTTTATTTATTTATTATTAGTTTTCATTTATCTATTATTATTATTTTTTTCAATTTAATTTAAAAAAGTGCACTGTAAATAGAATTCATCAACCCTATATATAATGATATATATGCATCTTTTGTAAAAACTATTTCTTTATTTTTACCTCATTGCATATTTTATTCTCTATGTAATTTTACATAAGCTGTCTAAAATTTGAACCTTATTCTAAATTCAAAAATAAATAAAAAGAAAAACAAAAGAAAAATTCTGAAAGCTTTCAGATTTCATATTACTCCCAAACCGGCTTCCCCTTCCTCCATTTGCAGGCACATACACGTTTTGAGAGCATTTGGGCTAATGTCACATTGTGCCAAAAATATTTAAAAACAGCATATCTTTACACATTTTATTGGATGAACTATTTTCTTCTAATTTCTTTGTGTAATAATATTTGCAGAATAATCAAATTATAGAACACTTTGCTTATTACATAAATTCCCTTACACTTACTCCCATCCTACACATTAACAAGCAAGCCAAGTGAGGGGAGAGTAAAAAATATGAAGTTGATTTTATTATATGATGAATGGTGTTTCAAGTCATTTAATTTTCTTTATATACTGTTTTATAAATTGAATTTTTTTTACAATTTTATAAATCTTAACAATCAAAACAATTTTATAAATCTTCATTTGCATAAAAACTGACTTTTGCATATAACTGTTTAATCTTACTATTCGAGTTGTTAAATTGCTTAATAAACAATACTTCACTATGAAACGAACCGAGTGTGATATTGTTCTGACCACTCTACGAAACAGAAGATAAAACACTTTAATCTTAAAGCCTTCTGTGAGTGCTGAATTGCATAGAAATTCTGATTTTAATTGTAAAAACTTTTCTTTATTGTTTTAACTGTATTTGGTGTTTTATTTTTTTCCTATATTTCTCAATTTATTAAGCTACTTTGAGGTTTTATGTATTTCTGCCTTGTTGCGAACTGAGAACAGAATTAATTGAATGAGGAGTATAAGTTTTTTAAATGAAATGCAAGAAAAATGCCTATAATTTAATATTCCGTACAAGGAAGTCCAGTGGTTAATTTTTATAAATAATGAAACCTGATTTGTATCAGACAGTGTCAAAGATAACCACAGTCATAATGATAATAAATGAAGCAAATTAAAAAAAAAAACCTGCAAGCTTTCAGATTTTATATTACACCCACAGGGGCGTTTTTTTTTTTTGCGTTACCTTTCTTTATTGAATATCATGTTCTTTGCACTTGAACCATAAAATTCAATTCAACAGCAGTGTCGCAAAATAATTTAAAAAGAACATACCTTTAGAATTTCCGTTACACAGTCTCGCGCGCTGAAGATTTATTTATTTATTTTTTGTAGAATTCCCATTGCTCGCTTTGAAATCGTCGAGTTTGTTAATAAAAAATTAGTTAAAGTTTTACAAAATATGAAATAGATAATAAAACAAATTCGAAATTTGGGCTTCCAGATGCCCATATTCTAGTGGAGGACTACGTTATTCAAATTTTGATGTGTCTCGGTAAGGTTGCTTTTTCGCAATGCGAGAAACATAGATATATTCATGCAGATTCTTCATTATTGATCTTTGAGTATAATGTAGGGCTTTACTATTTGGTGGCAACAATTTGAAAAGTAAAACGCCGTTTGTAGCGACCCAATGCAAAATGCAAAAACGAAATAGCCCTTCTTGGGAAATTGCCCCTTTGGGCTAAAAATATAGCACAAAAGTTCGGTTTACGAGGATTTTATGCAATTAACTGAAAATTCTAATATTATAATTGTTAGAAACATCGAAAATAATTGAATTACATGAAGGTAACAACACTTATAGATCGACCATTGATACATTCCTCTGGTCTACACTTATGTTTAGGAAAATGTTATACTCATTATAAAAAATAAAATACAGAATGATTTGACTATTGTACGACAAAAATTGACAGAGATATTTAAGTTCAAATTTTGTAACTTGTATTCAGGGTTTGGTTAATAGATAATTGGAATAATTCAAGGTTGATTTTTTCTCCCTCAATGATAATCTTTTGTGATTTACTAGTGATTTTAATTTATAATATTTAATACATTTCGTGCAAGGAAAGAATTTCATACTGGTAATTTACAGGTTTGCAAAGTCTAAAAATATTAATATGTTATAATTTACAAAGTCTAAAAATAATGTTAACATTCTCATGAAGTTTTATTCCTTTAGAATCATAATCTATGACATAAAAATTACAAATGTTTTTAGTTTGTAATTAATGCAAATAATATTACAAGCTAGCTTACCACTGTCTTCTAGAACAGGAATTCTATAAGATTCTGTGAATATGATCTTCATTTTGAAAACATTTATATTTATCAATACTCCTCGCAATAATCTGCATGAAAATACTCGTCACTTAATCTCTTAAAACACGGGAAATCCTTTTCTAAATTCATATTTAATTTTTAGTTGCGTACAAATGCAAAAATTTTCTCTTCAGATTGTGTATGCTCCTGAATATAACCTCAGACTTTAAATCAAATATCTCGATCAATATTTGTCGTGAGTTACGATTTTTATGTTTTATTTCTTAATAAGCAAAACAAAATTTTCCTAAATTTAGATATAGGGACCAGGGGAATATGTATAAAGTTATATTTCTTAATTTTTACAAAACTGATTTCTTCAAATTTCAAAATGCCAAAACATGAAACTTTGCGTCGAGACATTTTTGTAGCTGGAAATATATGTCTACGACCGACCGTTACGAAAATAAAGGTCGGGTTTCGTGGACACGGAGTATATATTACATATAATTATGTAAATATAGTTTATACAATAATACATATATTATATAAATTATTTATAAAACACGTGGACATGTGTTTTGATAATAAATACTTTCGCAGCATCGTGAATAAAAATGAAACAAATTAGAGATTTTTTTAAATGAACAATATTATTTAAAAACATATTTAAAATAACAATAATCATATAAGAATATATTTAAATTAGCAATATTATTTATTAATTTTCAATTAATTAACAGTATTATTTAAGCAGAATTAAAACTTTAACTCTAGAACCGCGGATGGGGTCACTTTGACCCCAAAGCAATTTTGTTTCCGATTTTCTCAAAAAGTTGCGAACGGAACTGAAAAAAATCTCTTGACTTTTCCTATTTTTATACCAATAATAATCTGTGAAAATACGATGCGTTAAATACCTATCATTTTTTGTTATTAATACTTATACCTAAAACCGCGGAATGGGTCATTTTGACCCCATTATAATCACAAGTACTAAGTTTGAAATTCAACTTTTCCCAAAA
The DNA here is from genome assembly GCA_000611955.2 of Stegodyphus mimosarum. Lineage (NCBI taxonomy): Eukaryota > Metazoa > Arthropoda > Arachnida > Araneae > Eresidae > Stegodyphus > Stegodyphus mimosarum. The sequence continues at coordinate 53,773 of KK112825.1, read as the reverse complement.
TGGGAAAAGCTTTTTCAATCCTCTTTCCATTTCCCAGATGTAAACAGAACTATACTTCAAGGTCAGTAGATTGTTACTGATAACAGAAGAGCAGCTAAGAATTTTGTTCTAGTAGCAGTAGCCTGTGTTGCAGACTCCCCTCATCCCTCCCGTTATCATTCCCTATGGGAAAAATGCTTCTGGTTAGCGTATTCGAGGAAAGTTTTCACTCCGATGTTTTTTGTTTTGGCCTATTGAATGGAATGTGGTGCAATACTACCATAGCCAATGCCGTAGTCTAACGGGCGCGCATCTGGTTCTTTATGACTGCCTAACTGGTTGTTTGCATTGCCTTGGAGACAGTTTGAGTGTACTGGTCTGTTCGATGTTTGCCACCTTGTTTACACACGGAGATGAAATTGATCTTAGGTGAAAATGGCTAGAAGAAATATGCACAAATTAACAGTTAGTGAGGCCCTCTAATATATGCGACAATTATCGGAAAATGAATCCGAAAACGATAATGACGAAATTGTTTTCAGCGATGATGAATATGTACCTCCAGATGAAGAAAATATTTCCTCGGATGAAGATACCGTACCTAATTTTCCTGTACAATGTACTAGCAGAAAAACTTTTGGGACGGATTATTTAAATAAATAATCGTAAAATGTAATAAACGTAATAAGTTTCCAGATGAAATGAACTCTGGAACTTTTGTTACAAATGATGGAACATGTTGGGAAAGCATCACCTCTGGAAGTTGTATGCGTGGAAGAATTGGCGAGCGTAATGTTTTCAAAGAAAAGATTGGCCTAACCAGTTATATAAAGCGAAATATTGAAAATGGCTATGGAATTAGTTCATGGAGGCTACTTACAGATGAGCTTATGCTTCATCATATCAAAAATTGTACAGAGTAAGAAGCTTACCGGCAAGTGGGAAAAAATGAATGGTCAACAACTTTAGACGAACTAGATGCTTTTATACCAATTTTATATGATCGAAGTATATATGGTTATTTTATATGATCGAAGTATATCATTTGACTAAAAATAAATGTTAAAAACTTAGGATAAACGTTACATCTTTCCCCACCAGAATTTAACTACTTGAAGAAAAAGGTTTCAAAACGACAGAGTGTAAATTCTACAAAAACTCCTTAAAGTTAAAAGTTTAAACTTCTAAACTTTTGCATTCTTGAAAGAATTTCATCAATAAACATTTCCCGTTTAGGACCAACTTTACAAAAATATGTAAGGTTAGACTAAAAAAAAATAATAATAATAACTTTACAAATTTTATAATTGACTGAGAACAATCTTCTGCTTCTTTTTAAGTTTGAACATGCTATTCCGTCTTGGTGCTTCAAAATTGTCTGGAAGGAAATAGTATTAGTTTTGCCTTTTACAAATCATTTCCAACTTCCTTATCATTACTCGTTATTGAAATTCTTTTGGCACTCAAACAGCTTTCATTCGCTCTTGATTTAAATCTACTTCCTCCTACGCTCTCCAGAATTTGTTCTGAATGAACTGAGCGTCTTATTTGTTGTTTTACCGCGAATATACGCTACCATCTACACAACAGCTAGGATTTGTTAGAACTTGACATTCCAGATCTCAGAAAACTCCCTAAACAAGAAATTACATCTAATGTGCTAAAAGAGAACCTAATTTAAATTTTTGAAGTAAAACCTGAAGAGCCTAACTTCACTAACACATTCAATCTATACTTTCTTTCTATTCATTCATTATGCAAAGTGTTCTGCACTATACTTTGACCGAAAACTTACATTTGTACTAGTTTAATTTTATAGTACTTATACAACAGGCCATTTCAAATTTCTAGATTCAATACAACATTTTAACATATAACATTCTAAAATTCCCTTTACATAATTAGTTGTAGTTGCTATTCAAAATTTACAATCTTTTCCTAAAATCTTAAGGTTACAATTTTCACTATCAATTGAAGTCTTTCCGACTAAAAATATTCACAAACTATTATTATCTAAAAATATTCTCGCATTCAGCTCCCTGTTCAAGATCAGGATTTTAAGCTGTTCACGAAGATGTTTGCCAAGAATATGTACCGAACACTCAGTCCTGACAACTATATGTCCAACTTCACCCTTTGGTACGCTTTATGATTTAGCTAAGGGAAAATTCTCCATCTCAGATGCTCTTCAGTCGTGATCTTCGCCTGCCATGCGATCTTTTGTTTGGTCGCCCTCCGGATGCACCTTCACCGCCTGAAGAATACATTCAAGACCTCCAAGCCCAGTTTGAAGTGATGCACAACTTTGCATGAGAGCGAGTTGACGGAGAAAATGAAAATCTGATATGATACCAGAGCTACTGGATGTTTCAATGAAGGAGACAAGGTGTGGTTGTGAATACCAACTCAACGCAAAGGACTCTGTCTGAAATTACGGTCACGTTGGGATGGTCCATACACAGTCCTAAACAGACTGAACGACGTCGTGGTTCGGATCCATAAGTCATCGAATTCTAAACCTAAAGTCGTTCATTCTGACATTTTAGCTCCTTAATATGGCCATAGAATGTAGCGTATATAATTGTAAATAGTATAAGACCATGGTCCTTTTTGTATTTAGTATTTGATTTGTTTTAGGTTACTTATTGCAATTAGTGTGTATGTTGTTTGTTATTGCACTGATGCTGTAGTTGTAAGTTTGACCTCCTGCCTGGGACACGCAGTCCTTGGGAAGGGGCCTGTGTTACGGATTTTGTATTTATTTAGAATTGTAATTAAAATTGTTTCATTTTCCCGTGCAATGCAGCGTGTGACGAATTTGAAGAGAATGCTAAATCGGAAAAGTAAAAATACAAGAGTGCGTGCATTTAATATTTAATAAATAAATATCTCGCGATTGCTGTTGCCATCCAGAAAAATCGAGGAAACAGATTTTATCAGGACCTAGATTAAAACATCTCAGCTCAGTTGTTGTTTTAAGCGGACTGTATTGTTTACTTATTGCTGTTATTGATTGTAGCGAATTCGCTGCAAGATCGAATTAACTTTCTCTGTATTTTGAATTGAATTGTATTCAACGTTTCAGTAGTTTGAAATATAACTGCTATGAGATATTGTACAAATACTTCTGAGGAAATATTTCACTATTTTGTTTTATTTTTTGTGAAAAGAATAAATTTTATTAACTTGTGGATTCAATCCATTACAAACCCGTACGCACGCAACAATATGCACAGATTTTGTAAAACTTACAAATTTTTTATTAATCAACTGTATGATTTGAAAGCGAGCACTTTTTGAAATAAAGCATTTTCATCTCCAACGTACGAGACTGTTGCCACTTGGAAAAATTAGTGTGAAAATCACTGCTTTCAGAGTTTTTAATTAATATCTTGGCTCATTAAAGTCGTGAGAAGATGGGTACATTCGAAATGGCTTCTCACAAATTTTTAGAATTGGGAATAATGTATGGCAATGCTATTTATTTCGTCGTAAACTTACAAATTTTTGATTAACGAACTCTAGGATTTGAAAGCGAGGAGTGGCAATAACTTTCGAAATAAAGCAGATTTTCATCTATCTTGTGAGACTATTGCCACTCAGAAAAATGAGGGCAAAATTATCGTTTTTACGAGTTTTTAATTAGTATATCTGATTTTGAGGTTTTTTGCTCCCTTTTTTTGAAAAAAAGTGGATGATAACCTTTTACAGGACCCAGAAAAGAATTGTAGAAAGTTTGGTGACGACAGCTATAGTAGTGATTGAGTTATTAGTGAACAAACACACTTTATATATATATAGATATTTGTGTTGTTATAAATGTGGACAGCTTTTACGGAAAAGAGCAGTAAATTTTGTAGCAGTTTTAAATTTACTGCTCTTTTGTGGATACTCTTCTTACATACTTTTTAATTACTGCTCTTTTGTGGAAAAAAGAAAATGGACACTAATATTTTTTTTTTCCTTTTTATTAAATTTTAAACCTTAGTACTTTCTACATAATTAGAAATGATGCTACAAGTCTGATCCCCTTTATGCATATGCTAATAAATCATATTATATAATTCCATCACTCCTTAAGTTGTAAGCGCTTCGCCAGTAATTCTGGTAATCTGAGGTGAATGGCATCTTTTTCCACATCTCTAATGTTTTTTCTAATATTTATGTTGCAGAGGTTTTCGAAGCTAAGACACTGCTTCGATTCATAAATAACGTAATTTAGTAGTTCAGTATTTTTCTCATTTAATGTTCCACGTCTGCTCCACTGTTCTAAAGTAGTTTCCTGATTTATAGCCCGTAAATTATGAGTAAATCAACTAGTCTTTGGCTTCCATTCTCACACGCATAGTGCAAGGGGGTATTACCCAAATGATCACATCTGTCCATGTCACTTCTAGGAACAAGAAGTTTCTGAACTACATTTTCAAACCCTGCTATAATAGCAAGGTGCAGTGCAGTTTTACCATCAACATAATCAGCATTAACATTGCATCCGCGGTCTATCAACAGCATACACAAATCTGCATATGGAGAATTTTGACTTGTAACGGAATTTGGGGCATGTTCCATTTGAAAGCGATGCATAACTAGAGCAGCAGTCAGTGGTGTTCCTAAACCACAGTGGACTTGGTTAATCTACGAAAGAGAAAATATAAAAATTTCATATAAACAAAAAACTTTGAATAATAAATATTATGAGAGAAAAATGAACAAAAAATCTAAAAACATTTGAAACTGTTTCTACATTTCTCTTGAAAAACGAAATTCGCATACTGCTAAATTTGCCACAGAAGAATAGGATTATACATTTATTTCATAAAAACATTTCATTACCAAAAAATGGGCTATTGTAGCTTTCATTACCATTAAATTTATATGTGAAAGTCTAAATTTTGAACTGGCTAATGATATCCAGATAAAGACATATATTGTTTAAAAGTTAATACTAAACATTTATAATTTAAAAACACTGATTTGATTTTGTTACTTACATTTGCACCAGCGTCTAAAAGTAGAGTGGCAATTGGCATTGCATACTCTGGGACTTTATTACATACAGCACACAATACAGGAAAACGTTCGTCTTTTGCACCCACACTACTGCCTTGTGACAAGAGAAAGCGAACTACCTCTGGGCAATTAGAATCACAAGCATGGTCTAAAGGAGTATTTCCAAACTCATCAGACAGGTCAAGAACATATGCCGGCGATTTCTCAGTTAGGAACTTGATAATTTCTGAAAAATAATTTATACCTAAGCTTTGAGCATACAGTAAAATAAAGAATAAGAAGTTTATGCAATTAAAATGATCTGGTGGGGGAATTTTATACCTTGTATATTAAAATTGAAAATGTTTGCATAACGTTTTTAAGAAGAAAAACCGGATACGTTATCCTCAGTATACCCTGACACCTACCTACAAGCTGATTATTTCCAAAATTTTTTATACCAGCACGTTACACTTTTACTCCGAAGTTAGTAATTGAATTGATCGTGTAAGAACGGCACTTTGCATAAAATATCATTTAGATTTTGATCCTATTTAATGGAGAAGGCATTAAAGTGGAAATATTTTAAAATAAATAAAATATCGCATGTAAGAGTTCTTCAGCAAAATTATGTAGCCATTCATATTTCTTCAATGAAGTACAACATTTATGCTGCCATATGTTGTCTGGTATGGAAAATGAATTTCCAAAATAAATACAGTAGGTACACCACTTAATAAAATCAAAATCCAAGAAATTAATTCAAATGAATTATAAAATAACTGCTTAATAAAATCAATGCTACTGCTTATAAAAATAAAATAGCTTTTAAGATTGTAAAGTTAAAACTCTAAGTTTGTGCTTCAGGCTATCGAGTTTGGTCAAGTCGATTCACTTTCTAACGTGGAGATGAAAATGTTAAAATTTTCTTATCTGAAATTGTCAAAGGCATCTAAAGTCTGTGTTTGAACATCAGTGATTTCATTCAAGATAAGACTCGCTTTTACATGCGGAGCTGCAAATGCTAAAATTTTCTTACCTGGATCAATCATGGCTGAGGTTAGGTCACAAGAGTTTGTCATAACTGGCTCAAACCAGTTGTGGGAAAGAGGGGGAAGTGAGGCAGAATCTGCATAAAGAATTGCCTTTTTTCGCTAACCACCCAACCACATTATGCTTTTGCAAAATGTCCAAACGCAAGGACTTAAATTGCAAAGAGGAATTGTTGAAGCAACACAATACTTTAACAAAATGCTGACAACGTGAAGCTTCTGTAACTTGGAATTTCACAATTTAAGTACATTATGTTCGTTGTTGAAAAGAAGGGAGGCACCTTCTTTGGAGACCACCATTTAAAAGCTACTAACAAGAAATATACAATAAATACAAATGGATAAATTCTTAAAATATGTTTAACATGATTATATATTGTATTTATCTCTGTAACATGTTGAAATAATTGTACTTTTGATGAATTAAGATGGCTTTTGACATACACAGAAAAATATAATGAATGTTTTATAAAAATATATGTGTATGTAGTTTACATATTAATCATCATATTGACAGAGAGCGTTAATCTCAACAGCAAGGAGACAGACTGAAACGAAATCTTGCTTGCGGCAAGCACCGCATATAAAAGTCAATCGCTTTATAAAATCTAATAAGGTTGGAACGAATGTGATCATATTTAGCAGTACCCACTGTAAATGAACAAATGAAGTTTTAATAAAACAAATTCTCGAATAATTTATGAACTAAAAGAGGAAAAATGAAATAATTCATCCTACAACATTTTTGGAAATATGAGATTAAAAAATTCTCTTTACAAAATTTATCTGCAAATTTATATCACCAATAATAAAAGTGTGGATCGCCTTTAGTAAATTTCTGAAATTAATAACTTGTACCTTTGGCAATGCATAGCAATTATTACGTTTTTCAGGTGCCCATGCATATAATACTTTTGTGAAGAGAATTAATTAGCCTTTTGTTAACTTTTCTTTATATGATAAATTATTTTATTCTTTACAGTTCTTTTATTATTTCTTAGACTTTATAAAAATGCTTTTGTTTAAATGGCACGTTTATTTAATAAAATTATTCATTTAAAAAAACAATTTTTGTTAGTTAACGATCACTATATTATTTTCAATAATTCTATAATTATTTACGACATTATGTGAAAATGTATTATTTCTAGTTTTACATTCATACTTACCTTAACTATAATTTTAAACCACCATAAAGGAATATAATACTGCACTACATAACAGAAGTAAGGCAATCAGTTTTAAAAGTGGAAAATGTATATTAGATAAGCTTTTAAAATGTGAAACATTTTAAAAAATTTCCTAAATCTATAATTTATGTAACTTTCCCCATTTCGCACTGTTTATTTCACCGAAAGTAGTTTGTCGCTTGTCAGTGTTTAAACTCTGTTGTTTTTCAGATGAATAAAATGGAATGAATATCAAATACAAAAATATTTAATTAAAAAGAGGGAAGAATTAATATTTTTAAAATGACAGATTAGCTCTATATTTAACTTGGTTTCTTTACAAGTCATTATTTTTAACATGCGCAGAGAAGAAAATAAATTTAAATATTAGAAGCATAGTGTTATATACAAATAGCACAATAACATAAAAGAACAACACGAAAAGCAACACTTCTCCACTGCTTAAAGTCATACGCAGTATTCTCTAAGAAATGTGGAAATTCGTCCAAATCTTTCTTGTTTTAAAAGAGTGCAAAGAATTTGTTCTATAGTATGTAAAAATTTCAAAATTTAAAAGCAGATATATTTTTAAAAAATATATTCCCCTAAATCATTTATAAAGAAATGAAGGGATACAGAACTTCGATTATTGCTTTTAAATCATTTAGTTTGTTAATGAATAAAACAGAGAGATTAAATTTGAAAGAAAAATTAATACCTTATGCTTTGTCAAATGGCAGCAGACTAGAAAAAGGGAAATAAATGTAGTATGGGGGTGTGTTAATGAACAGAGCTCATATGACTACATCTTGTTAATCATTAAGAATACCGAGGCTTAATTAAAGGGAAGGAAACATTTCACTTTTTAAAAGCATCGAGTTAAAATTGGGGTCGAAATAGTATACAAATGAAATTGCAAAATTTGCTCAGTTATTATCTGCGGTTGATTATGGATTAAGGATAATTTATTTGATACGATGATTATTAGGTGCAATATATGTGCATACAGACTGCAGAATTTTGGTGTATTCTCAAAATGTATTAAATAAGGCAAAAAATATGTAATTAAATTAAGGAAGAAAAGAAGGCAATTCTGTGCAAATTATTTGAATATTTCATATTAATGGTGAACTGATCTTGAATGTCAGTAATAGCAAATTAAGAATTTAAATTTCTTATCTATACTGTGTAATACATTAAGTTTTATTATGTGCATTATATTGATTTTAAATCGTACATCTGAATATTGATATAATAAACTTTTTAGTATCCTTATGAGTGGTTAGGAAGTGTTAATATTGCCTATTAAAACAAATTGGTATCTATTAGGAGTGTTGTGATTGCCGATTTGGCCGTTAGGCAGCGCTGAAGTAAATGTTTCATTTTGCATATTTTTGTGGCAACCCTGTTGCACTCTGATCTGTAGAACTGTTACATGAACCGACTGAGTCGGTAATAATGATTCTGAACTCTCGTTCTGAGAGTAATTCTAAAATAGTTAATCTTCTAAATAAACGTGTAAATAGTTTTACTTCGTGTGCTGATTTATTCACGTACGGAAGTGCTTTTATTGAACCGTGTTTTGAATCCGGTTAAGAATTTTGACTAACCTGCTTGGAAGTGCAAATGGTGCTTCATTTCTTTGGCTAAATGCGACAGGATTCTTAAATTGAAAGTTCGGAATATAAAATTTATCAGGTAAGCACATGCTTATTTATACCTTGATGTATTTTGATATATAGTATCAACGTAATGGATAGTCTTGATAAATTGAAGCGGAAACGTGCAGTTTTGCGTACCGCTACTACAAAAATGTTAATGAAAATTGAAGCTATTTTAACTGACACGTCGGAAATGACTTATAAACAGAAATTTGATCAGTTAAGTGTTCTCAAAGAGCAATTAATTGAAAAGTATGATTGTCTTAAACATCTGAATTGTGAAATCGAAAGTGGTTTAACCCTTGAAGATATTGAATCCGAAATTGAAGTTATTGAAGATTATAATGAAAAAATTATTGAATGGAAAAATAGAATTACGCGGTATTTAGAGAAAAATTTGAACTCTAACCCTCAAATTAATTCTCGTGTTTCACGTGTTTTAAGTAGTGAAAATAGTGTTCCTAGTAACAGTATTGGACCTAAATTTATGAAGCTTCCAAAGCTTACAATCGAAAAATATTATGGTGATTCTTGCTTATGGCTTGAGTTTTGGAGCCAATTTTCGAATGCTATAGATAGTAATGAGCATTTGACACCACTTGATAAATTTTGCTATTTGAAATCACTGCTTGGTGGAAGTGCAGCTAATGCTGTATCTGGGTTTTCGTTAGCTAACGAAAATTATAGTTCTGCTATCGCCCTTTTGAAAGAACGGTTTGGTAGAACTGATGTCGTTATTAACGCCCATATGAATAAGCTTTTAAATCTCAATCCAGTAAAAAATTCTTCTAACTTAAGAGCTTTGAGGGAACTTTATGACAATTGTGAAATTCAGATTCGTAATTTAAACTCTTTAGGGGTTGCATCTGGAAGTTATGGTCATTTATTATGCCCAATATTACTTAAGTTGATTCCACCAGATATTGCTTTAGAATTTAATAGAAGGCGTGCCAAAAGTTCGAACTGGGATATCAATGAACTAATCACCTTTATTAAAGAAGAAATAGAATCGCGTGAAGTTACAATGCACTTGAATAGTTCCGTAAGGATATCTCATGAAAAACCAGAAAAATATAGACACCAAAATTTTAAACGTAATATTCCTACATCATCTGCTTTGTCAACTAGTGTTAAGAATAATTGTTTCTTTTGCAGCAGTTCAGAACATAATTCTAATTTCTGTGAATCGCTTTCGATTCCTGAGAAGCGTAAAAAACTAAAGAACGATGGTAGGTGTTTTGTGTGCTTTAGGAAATTCCATATTGCTGCGAAATGTAAACTTCTAAATGAGCCTTGCAAAATATGCGGTAGTAAATTTCATCATGTTTCGATATGCATGAAATCAAATGAAAAGCCCCCTGATGTTCCTAAAAGTGAAAGTGATACCATAGTAACTTCCGTTTCTCAATGTGAAATTAAAAACTCAGATTTATTTAATGAAGTTGTATTGCAAACATGTTGCGTGAAAATATCATCCGATTTAAAGTCAAAATTTGCTTTGTGTCTTTTTGACAGTGGCAGTCAACGGACATTTATTACCAAAGAATTAACATCATACTTAAAACCCCCAGTAGTAAGGAAGGAAAAGCTGCTAGTATACTCTTTCGGCGCGCTTAAAGCAAAACAAAAAATTTATGACGTGGTCAAGGTTACCTTACAGAATGTGAAAATTCCGGAACGCAACATATGCATTGAGGCGTTGGTGACAGACACGATTTCTACCGCGATGATTTATCCGCCTACACTAAACACAGATGTCCAAAGCAAATTAAAGAAATAAGAGTTGTCTAATTGGAATACGTTATGCGGCTTACGAGTGCAGTTATTGATAGGCGCCGATTATTTATGGCAAATAAACATTCCTGGAACAGCAGAAAAAATAACAAAATCGCTATTTGTGTGTGAAAGCTTATTTGGATGGTCGCTTTGTGGTTCCATATATAATGACGAAAAGGGAAAAAATAAAGACGCATCCATTTTCAAGTTATGTGTTGAAAATGCCGAACAGGAAGATTTAAAGTTATGGGACCTTGAAGCAATTGGTATTAGTGACGATGAATTTTCAAAAATAGATAAAGAAGTCATTAATAAATTTGAAAACGATTTAAAATTCGTTAATAACAAATATGAAGCGAAATTATTGTGGAAGGACAGTAAAGAAGGGTTAGGGACTAATTTCAAAATAGCGAAGAATCGTTTCTTTGAATTAAATCGTAAGCTCGCGAAAAATGACGATCTTCTCCAACAATACAAAGACATTGTTACTGAACAAAAGGGAAATAACGTAGTTGAAGAATGTTCAGATAATGACGTTGAGAACGGTTATTTCATGCCGCATAGACCCGTTACGAGAGACGACAAATCCACCACTAAAGTGAGGATGGTATTTGATGCTTCTTCAAAAGAGAATCAGTTTAAATCTTTAAATGATTGTTTATGGCCAGGGCCCAATTTAAACCCAAACATTTTAGATATTATCATCAATTTCCGAAAACATGAAGTGGCATTTTGCGCGGATCTGGAGAAGGCTTTTCTCCAAATTGGCTTAACGCCAGAAGACCGAAATTGTTTTAAAATTTTTGTGGTTTGATGATAAGGCAGTTGACTTATTCAAAATTCTAAGATTTACGTGTGTACCATTCGGTGTTACCTGTAGCCCCTTCATTTTAGCTGCTACTATCAAATGTCATATTCAGAAGTATAAGAAAGAGCATTATAAAGTTTATGAAATGCTAGATACATCCCTGTATGTCGATGATTTAATTTCCGGTTCAAATTCTGATGAAGAAGCGTACTATTTGTCTTCTACTGCCGCTAAAATTCTTAAAGATGCTGGGATGCATTTACGTAAATGTAACTCTAATTCTATGAAACTAAGGGAAATGTGGAAAGAAAATATGTTATGCAGTGAAAAAGAAAATTCTGACCTCCATTTAAAAGTTTTAGGAATATTATGGAATACCGATTCTGATACTTTTCAACTGGATGCTCAGCCTCTTATAGATAACCTAGAGAGTATCAAATCTACAAAGCATTGTGTTTTAAAGACTATGTTAAAGGTATATGATCCCGTAGGGTTTATATCTCCATTCACCATACGAATTAAAATCTTATTGCAAGAAATTTGGAAAAGAGGTTTGGCCTGGGATGATGATTTACCCCTAGATATGGAAAATGAATGGAAGGGTTGGTGCTCTGAAACGGAACATCTTAAGAGATTAGAGATACCTAGGAAGTATTTCCAACAAGTAATGAATTTGGTAAAAGATCAGGTACAAATCCACATTTTTTGTGATGCTAGTCCTAAGGCATTTGGTGCAGTAGCCTATTTTAGGTACTTCACCAAAGATAATGAAATTAAAACAAGTTTCATCTGGGCAAAAAGTAGAGTCTCTCCTGTGAAACGAATAACGCTTCCCCGATTAGAATTAATGGGAGCCGTAATTGCCGCAAAGATGTCTAAAGTTTTAAAGAATGCACTAGACTTTAAAAATTCGAAAATAAAGTTTTGGACAGATTCAACAATAACGCTTCATTGGATAAAAGGATCTGCTACGAATTGGAAGCCCTTTGTTTCCAACAGAGTCAGAGAAATGCAATCCCTTACGGATCCTGAAAACTGGAACTGTTGTAGCGGAAAAGAAAATCCAGCTGATTTAGTGACGTGAGGTGAAAGGCTGATAACACTTATAGGAAATAAAGTCTGGTGGCAAGGTCCAGTTTGATTATCACTTCACGAACATTCATGGCCGTCAGAATTAGTGACTGAATTAAGCGAAGACGCGCTAATTGAAAGAAAGTTGAAACCTCAAATTACTCAATTATGTTGTACCATAACAACGGGAACAATTTTAGACGTTGAGAAATTTAGCAGTCTCAAAAGACTTTACCGTATCACGGCATGGATAATGCGCTTTATGCATAATTCAAATAAAAGAAACTCTAAGGTCTGCGGTCCATTGACAGCTTCAGAACTGGATAATGCAGAAATGTATTGGATTAAATGTACTCAAGAAACGGCATTTAACGTTGAAATAAACCAACTAAAATGTGGAAAATCTATTAGTAAGGAATCAAATTTATATAACCTTAATCCCGAATTAGATGAAAGTGGATTGCTTGTGCTGAAAGGTAGACTACAATTCTCTGAATTCCAAGAACGAGAAAAACACCCATGGATACTTCCTGACAAATCTAAATTTGTCAAGCTGTTGATTATGGATACCCATGAGAGGTTATATCATTTTGGAATAGCTACGACATTATCACATCTTCGAGAGAAATATTTTATCATCAAAGGAAGAAGATGCGTGAAATCGGTTCTGAAAACTTGTTTAATTTGTAAAAGATTTAATGCTACTCCAGGTAAGGAAGTAGTAGCACCATTACCAGGATAGGATTATTGAAACTCCGCCATTTGAAACAACTGGCTTAGATTTTGCTGGACCGATTTATATTAAAACTTCATCTGGTCCAGAAAAGGCTTATATTTTAGTATTTACTTGCGCGGTAATTAGGGCCATACATCTCGAATTGGTAAATAATTTGAACACTGACACCTTTATTCTAGCTCTTCGAAGGTTCGTTGCATGAAGAGGACTTTGTAAAATAGTTTACAGTGATAACACAAAAACATTTATCAAAGCTGATTCAGTACTAAAAGAAATTTGGAAGAACATTTCAAAGGAAAGAGTTCTAGATTATTTCTCAAGAAATAAAATAACATGGAAATTTATTATGCCTAGAGCCTCATGGTGGGGCGGTTTTTGGGAAAGGATGGTTCGCACCGTGAAAACTCCACTGAAAAAGATCCTTGGTAGGACTTGTCTTACGTTTGAAGAAATGGAAACGACGTTGACTGAAATTGAGGCAGTTATCAACTCTCGACCATTGTGTTATATCTACGAACAGCCTTCCGAACCAGAGCCTTTAACTCCAGCCCATTTTTTAGTAGGAAAACGACTAACATCATTGCCTCATGGATTGCCTATAATCACTGGATCTGAATCCAACAGAAGAATGCTTACCAAAAAATTGAAATACCGACAACAAGCCATTAACCATTTTTGGAAACGCTGGAGAAAAGAATATCTGTTAGAACTTCGCTCTGCGTATCGAGTCACTCCAACAGAGTCCTCATCATTTAAAGTGGGTGACATAGTGCTGATCCATGACGAAAAGTTACCAAAGCATCTTTGGAAGTACGGATGTATTAAAGAGCTGTGTTTAGGACGTGATTCAAAAGTTAGATCCTGTGTACTTCAAACACCTACAGGAATTATAAAGAGACCCATTCAGTTACTATATAAATTTGAACTGGACTTAATAGACTAATATTTGAATGGACAGTCATAAAATTATTTGCATTAATTTTCATTTATTCATATAATTCATTTATTATTTTTATTATTATAGATCCCAAATTTAGATTGTATTTAGAATTTGAATATTGCTTGTCTACTGTATGTAAGTATAATTTCGTATTTTATTTTTGTCCAAGAATTTGAAATGCTTGCCTATTTTGAAAGTGTTTAGTTCCTAAGTATTAATTTAGATTATTATATTTTGAATTAATTATTTTCTTTTAATGATGATGAACAATAGTGATTGTTCATCCGGGGGCAGTGTGTTGTGATTGCCGATTTGGCCGTTAGGCAGCGCTGAAGTAAATGTTTCATTTTGCATATTTTTGTGGCAACCCTGTTGCACTCTGATCTGTAGAACTGTTACATGAACCGACTGAGTCGGTAATAATGATTCTGAACTCTCGTTCTGAGAGTAATTCTAAAATAGTTAATCTTCTAAATAAACGTGTAAATAGTTTTACTTCGTGTGCTGATTTATTCACGTATGGAAGTGCTTTTATTGAACCGTGTTTTGAATCCGGTAAGAATTTTGACTAACCTGCTTGGAAGTGCAAATAGTGCTTCAAGGAGTATTGTATTTTTATTTAGTGGTTGAGAAGAAATCTAAAACTTAATGGAAATAGGAAAACAGCGTATTTAATGAGTGCTAAACATAAGAACCTATTATAGTTAGCTAAGGATTTTAATCTTGATATAGATCCAGAAGCGCAATTAAGCGACATAACCAGTGAAAAGTTATGAAGAGGAAAAGGTTAAGGCTACTCATGACTGTTGTCTTGAGGAAAAATGTGAAAGGAAGGCAGTTTGAACTAGAGAGGTTAAGAAATACACTCCGATCTGTCAGATATTCCGTTTCAGTGAAACATGCTAGAAATGAAGACTCATGACAAACTTCAAAGTCTATGTAACTGACATTAATATAAATTTAGCCCTTTTGAGAGACTAAGACACTTTACAGTTTATCGAAAGTTTAACTATGCGATTTGAAACCAGTTTTTTACTTTGCCAAATAATGAAAATGAGGAACAGGTGGAGCAAGTATTCCTGCCAAGTATATAACGTTGCTAGATATAGCGATAGGATACTGAAAAATTCCATTGAGAAAAAGAGCTTAAAAAATAAGTTGCATTTATGATATCTTCCAAGACCTATCGACCGCTTCAGATATCTTTTGGGTTGAGAAATGCAACTTACTTCTTTAGTAAATTGACGGTCTAATTCAAGGAATGTGAAATATATGATTCTCCTTATCTCGATAATGTCACAATTGTCATAATGGGAGAAACACTTGAAGCATGTAGCAGAGGTTTTAGTAAGGGTTTTTCTGGCTGAACTAAGACACTTTACAGTTACAATTTTCGATAAACATGTACATTTGTTTAAGATACATACAGTATCTCGGACACTAAGTTGAGGATGGAATTAGACCCAAATGTGTTACTTCTTAAAGCTCACTGGTTACAATAGCCACTATGTAAAAGATTACACCAAGACAACCTTGAAAGAAAAGACTAAGAAGGGAGAAAACTGTGAGAGAGAATTTGCAGAATTAAAAGGGAACCTCATCAGTCAAACAGCTCCTATCGACTTATCAGAAATTAAAGCACAAGCTGAATTCACTGATATGCGTGATGTAATCACATAATAACCTTGAAAATTTTTCTAGTGAAAGGAAGAACTAGTCCCTCATACTTCATACTATATTTTTCTTAATGTACAAAATTGCCCAAATAATATTTTCGGGGTTCTTATCTTAGAAAAAGCTGATGTATTTTCTTTATAATCTATGATATTTCAAAAGTTCTTTTTATTAATATATTGTTAGATGTTGAAATTTAAAAATAATACAAATCAAGCATCCCCCCCCCAAAAAAATTGAGCAATTATCGAAATTTTGGCCCAAAATAAAAAATTACGCTTAAAGGTTCAGAAAAAATTCGTTTAAAAATATTTTGTGCTCTGGTGCAAACATTTAATTTATGAGATTTTTATCTCTTCATTAATTAAATTAATATCTTCATTCATCTTCTATTCATTATTCAAAAGTTCGAAACATTGCTTTAAATCTTTTAAGAAAAAATCGAAATTGATATTTGAAAAGATCGTCTCACTACATTGTTCCTCCATTCACGAACACTGCGAGTATGAATTTTGAACTCGATAGTTTATCAGGATGTAGTTTAAAAATCGATGAAGAAGTTTTGACCATTGCAGCAAGAACAACAAGTGAGAACTAAATAAAAGTTTTAATTTTTCATGTAATAGAGAATGAAGAATTCTAAAAGTGAGCTGAATATTTGCAAAGAGTACTCAAAACTGTTTGATGATAAAACGTCAAATAGGTACTTTTTAAGCGACTGTATAAGTAAGTCAAAATTCATAGCAAATTAATTTCACACAGAAGGTGGTAAAATTTGAACAATTTCCATAAAAATTAGCTGATAGTATGCGCTTTTTTAATAGGCCCAGACATGGGGTAGGTAAAACGGAACACGAACGTCCTCCCAGTTTTAATTGTTCTAATATTCGCAAATAGTTCTAGAACTTCCTTCCCTTTCTCAAGAGCCCTGTTCTATTTTATTCTGCTTTCCAGCAAATAACTCTAGATATTCTAGAGTCTTATCTCCCCTTTTTCCAAGTATTCTAACATGTCTTTCAAGAATTTTCGAATTTTGTTATAAGAGTGGGTGAAAGAAGGACCTTTATGAAAATTTCGCCTTGACCTTCTTGAAGATCGCCACTTTCGTCTCAGTATACGAAAGCACATTCTTGAGGTAAAAATCAGAATCAAATAAACTTAGTTTTCTCAAAGCAAACATATTGTATTCTTTTTGATAGCAACTATTTTGAAAGACTGGATGAACAGTAAACCAGTCATGCTAAAAATTTCAGTCGGAATGATCAATTCTTTTTTAAGCAATGGTAGAAATGTGAATCCACATATCACTTCAACCTATGTGTATCTAAAGTTTAATGTCATCATTTGGAATAATTCTTACAAACTGGTTTACCTCGTGCTCTAGATTTCGGCAGTGTAAATTAAGAAACAATGCGTGCTTTTGTGTTTACAGTTTAAAACATCGGTATTTTACCAAACAACGAGGCTGTATACCTAAGCGGAAAGATATCATCGTCCAAAACATTTTAAGGCAAAGTGGTCCTACTCGCATCATCGTTGAGGAAAACTACAAAAATAACCCAATCACGGGGCATCTGAAAGCTAGTTTAACTTCCACTGTTTAGCAAATTTGCTGCTTGGCTTCTGTATATTCTGTGTATGTGTTTGAAAAATAAATGCTGCTTTTAAATTGTTAAGTTGGCAATTAAAAAAGAAGCTTTGTTTATATTTGAAAGATCCTTATTATAATTTGCTTTATATCTGATTTCTCGGTAAGCATTTCCTGATGGAGACATTTTCTTATTACTAACACATAATTAAATATGTACAGTACAGTCTGCGAATAAGGTTCAGCAAATTCTAATTTTCTATTGATGTAAGTAATAATAATAATTGTATAACAGTTCACAAATTTCATCAATAATTCATTTGCTACTCTCTTAATTAAATATTTGGTACATTAAAAGCTTTCCCAACATAAAAACTGTTTCAATATGAAAATGACAAAAAAAAAATGTAAACATTCAAAATATTTTTAACATTACCTAAGGATGCTTTCACGCAAGCAGTACGCACAGCTGTTTTCCCAACTTTGTCTATGCTGGTAACTTGGGCTCCATGTTCTAGAAGTAATTTAATTAACTCGTAATCTGAAATGTAGGCTGCCAGATGAAGCAGAACATTGCCTAAGGCGTCATCATAATTTGGCCGCCAATAGGCATCATCTATGAAGTTTTCTGGAAATAAAAATTGTCTAAAGTTTAAATTTCTAGAAAGTTCACAAGCACAAATTCATGTATGAATCTATAACAATAGATTGTACTTTTTAAAAAATGAAGCATTCTTATCACAGTACAATATATAACAATTGCTGAAATCTCTGAATAGGAATTCTATATAAATATTAGAAAGGACAATTTCATAATTTTATTGGTATTTATAATAAAAGAATATTAATAAAGAACATTTATTGAAAACACGTAATATTATTAGCAAAATTAAAATCTTCTGCTTGAAATTATAGCAGAAAAATGATAAAAATTCTTTCCTCCCAAATGGATAATGGAACCAACTTGAGAAGCAGAATTCTTAATTTCATACCTGGCGTTGTTAACACATAATATAGTGTGGAATACCTTTTTAAAATTACAATTATCATCAGTTCCTCATACTCAGAAATAATGCTTCATTATATCATGTACAGAGGATAACCTTCTTCTATGAGGGGGAGTCAAATGAAAACCATAATTATTTTTTAAATATTATTTATTGGTCACACAGGGTACAGAAGTAAATCACTTTTCAACATAGTCCCCTCCTCGTCCAATGTAAGTCCGCTAGCGCTTAGGAAGAGCCTGAATACCTGCAGAAAAAAAGTCTTGGGCGACGGCGCAACCACTCGTGCACCACGTTGTGTATCTCTTCATCGGAGTGGAACTTCCTGCCACCCATTGCTTCTTTGAGCGGACCAAACAGATGGAAATTGCTCGGTGCAAGGTCTGGCGAGTAAGGGGGATGTGGGAGGCATTCAAATTTCAGGTCTGTGATGGCCGCAACCGTTGCATGCGCCGTATGGGGCCGTGCATTGTCGTGTTGCAGCAGCACACCGGCTGACAGCAATCCACGTTGTTTCGTTTTGATGGCAGGCCGGAGATGGTTTTTTAGGAGGTCCGAGTACGTAGCACTCGTCACAGAGTTTCCTTGTGGCGTGTAGTGTTCCAAGATGATGTGCTTTTCGTCCCAAAAGAGGGTCAGCATAACCTTCCCTGCAGACGGCTGAGTCCAAAACTTTTTGGGTTTTGGTGATGCTCACTTTGCCTTGCTCGCTCGCTTTGTTTCAGGCTGATGGTAATGCACCCATGTTTCGTCGCTAGTGACGATTCGTGACAGGAAGGCATTACCATCATATTCAGCATGCCACAAAAGGTCTTCACACGCATCAACACGTCGCTGTTTCAGTTCAGGCGTTAGTTGTCGGGGCACCCATCTTGCAGACACCTTATGAAACTGGAGAACATCATGCACAATATGATATGCCGATCCATGACTCGTGTACACATGCTGCAATTTCGTCTATTGTCACACGGCGGTTTTCCAAAACGATGGCTTCAACGGCTGAAATGGTCTCTGGAGTCACTACGCGCCGAGCCTGGCCGGGGTGTGGAGCATCGGCCACGGACATAACACCATTTGCAAATTTCTGGCACCATTCATAGATTTGTGACTGTGACAAACATGCATCTCCATACTGAACCTTCATTCGCCTAAAAATGTCAATCGGTTTCACACCTTCACTTCGCAAAAACCGAATCACAGAACTCTGCTCCTCACTGGTGCATGTGGCTAGTGGGGC
This sequence comes from Stegodyphus mimosarum, assembly GCA_000611955.2. Classification (NCBI taxonomy): domain Eukaryota; kingdom Metazoa; phylum Arthropoda; class Arachnida; order Araneae; family Eresidae; genus Stegodyphus; species Stegodyphus mimosarum. The sequence continues at coordinate 34,086 of KK112825.1, read as the reverse complement.
TGCCATTTTGGAACTGTTGTTGTGCCGGTGTTTGTGCATCTGCCGGCTGCTGCCACCTAGGAGACACTATCGCAAACAGGCATGCCAACTTACAGCTCACTCGCGCCATATGGGGATTTTTATTTCCACTTTTATGGTTTTTATTTGACTCCCCCTCATAATTATAAATACAGATAAAATTCTTTATCTTTAAAAGAAAATTTATCCTAAAATCAGAGACATCCTTTTTAGCCCAAAAGGGCTGTTAATCTCGAAATGCGATTCTGCATGTTTTACGTTTCATTCCAGTCTGTTGCTATTTGAATATATGTAAAACATTTACCTTAAAAATTTAATCTGTTTGTTATTAACAAACTAAACTATTTAAAAGTAATAGATGTGGTTCTTAAGAGCAGTACTTTTTTATTTTTGATTCTAATCAGTTAAATAAAATTGCATTTAATTCATGATATATCTAATTACAAAGTTTAAATATTTTCATAGAATTATGTTACATATTTTTTTTATGTAATTTATCACATTTGCCTTGTTTCACCTTCCTTTCGAATCTTTTGCCATTTTGAAAAGTGTATGATACTATATTCTTAGCCCAAAGGGGCAATTTGCCCAGAAGGGCTATTAATTTTGTTTTGGCATTTTGCATTGTTCACAATAAATGAAGAATCACTTTTTAAATTGTTGCCACCAAATATTAGAGCCCTGTATTATATTTAAAGAAACTTAAGTAATGAAGACTGCATAAATGTACGTTTCTTGCAGTGTGATAAAACAGTGGTACCTAGAACCATCAAGTTTTGGACAACGTACATCTTCAAGCGAATATGGGCATCTGGAAGTCAAAATTTGGAAGTTGCTTTATTATCTACTTAATATTTTGTAAAGCATTTATTAATTCTTGATTAAGAAACTCAATTTCAAAGCAAGCAATGGCAACACTGTAAAGGGGGGGAATTATCTCCAGTGCGTGAGACTGTATCGGAAATTCTAAAGATATGCTCTTTTAAATATTTTGTGATACTGTTATTGAATTGAATTTTATGGTTTAAGTGACAAGAACATGATATTTAATAAATAAAGGTAACATACAAAACATTAAAAAATGTTCCTTTGGGCTTAATATGAAGCTTTCAATTTTTTTTTCATATTTAACCTGCGTGCTATTAATAAGGAAACTAAATTTTTAAAAGCATAATTTTTTTTTAACTTTTCAATCTATTCTTTTAACAAAATGCATTTAATTCATGATATATGTAGTTGAAAATATTAAAGAAATTTATTGAATTACATTACATATTTTTTCACCTTTTTAAATATACTGAAGATATACAGTTGCTCACAAAAGCATTCGTGCACTTACCGAGTTTCAGTGAAGTACTGCTTTATTCATTAACTAGACGCTGCGCGGCCAGCCTTCGTCTGGCTTTTAAGTGTACCGGATAAATGCCTAAAGAGAACATCAAACATTAAATTTGAAAACTGAACAGAATTTTACTCTGCATAACAATTTTATCGAAAAAGAAACAAAGAACAACGTTCAAAAAATTCAGTTGAAAATGCATTACATATAAAAAGCAAACAATGAAATGAGCAATATCCCTTAATACAAATATTAATCATCCTAATAAATAAATTAACCAACTTCCTGCTGCCTTCTCTAGACAAACGTCCAGTATCCAAGAGAAACATTAAATTTAAAAACAGCACAGAATTATCGCCCTCATTTTTCCGTGCTGATATCAGCAACAATGGCTGTGTGCCATTGTTGTTCATATAATGAGAGAAAATTATCAATTTGATACTATTTCATCTTGTCTAGATGCATCTTGTGTACCAGATTTCATAGGCCTGGGTCTATTAGCTTACGCGCAGTACGAACGAAAGACACCTACACACACAGAAAGACTCGCCCTTTTAAATATAGATCTATAAATTAATTAAACAATTTACCTTTGCAAAAAGAAACAATCTTTCAATTTCTTAAACTGTTCAATAGAGTAAAATCTCGCTTTGCTATAGCCCATTATGTCTTAAAAGGACGCGATTTCGTCAGAAAACAAAAAATTAAAAAAAAAAAAATCTAATTCGAATTTCGAAAAACTCGCTTCGAGGTGCACTGGCTCATGCAAAAAAATCATGCAAAACTTTTCAATATCTTACAAACAGTGAAATAAGCAAAAAATAACATGAAAGAAACTCAAAAAACAAAACATTTCGCGCAGAATTTTACTCTGCAGAACAACTTTATCAAAAAAGAAATCAATAAAAATGTATTATATATATAAAAAATGACAATGAAATATGCAGTATCCCTTAATACAAATATTACTTATCCTAATAAATAAATTAACCAACTTCCCTTTGCAAAATCTTAAGAACTCAAATGGTATAAACAGATTAAGAACTTAAACAGATTAAAAAATATCATGCAAAACTTTTTTATAATTAAAATTATATATAATTAAAACATAATATTACAATGAAATAAGCAATATCCCTTGATACAAATGTTAATTATCCTAATAAAGTAATTAAACAATTTACCGTTGCAAAAAGAAACAACTTTTTAATTTCTTAAACTTTTCAGTCTCTTAAAAACAGTAACATAAGAAATACGATGAAAAATTGTTGCCAAACCGAAATTTTTAAAAGAATGAAACTATTCAAAATGATGCAATTTCATCAAAAATCTATCAACAACAATAAGAAAGGAAAATTGTTGCCAAAACTACATTTTAAAATATCTGAGATGTGAGAAGTGTATTCGGAAGCTTCATTTAAAAAATTAAAAAAAAATACAAAATATTATTATTTTTCCAAAATTCCTTTTTTAAAAGGAGTCGAAAGGATTAAAGTTCAACGTGTCCAAAAATCAAAGGAAAATAAACAGCCCATTTTTTAAAATAAGTTTTTTTTAAAAACATTCCGCCGAAAAGGTGTTAAGCTCACCTTCCTAAATAAATTCGTATTTAATCGATTTATTGAAATACGAAATTTATTTTAAGTTCGTAAAATAGCTAAGTGTCTACGCTTCACGATGATGTAAAAATGAAATGTATAGAGTGAAATCTCGCTTTCCTGTAGCCCATTATGTCTCAAAATGACACCATTTGGTCACAAAACATAAAATAAAAAATATTCTAATTCGAATTTCGAAAAAATCGCTTCGAGGTGCACTGGCTCTTCTGTAGATACACCTATGTACCAAATTTCGTGGCCCCGAGTCTATTAGCTTACTCGCAAAACGAACGAAAGACACACCCACACACACACAGACTCTTTTATTATATGTAGAGATAAAAATTAAAATATTGTAGTATTTCTGTCAGTTAGCATTTTGTAGTATATCCTGCAGTATTTATGACAAGCTTTCAAACATCTGGGCAAGAGTTAGCAAGTTGTTTTGAATATTTGCATGAATGTTTCTCCATTTTTCCATCATTACGATTTTTAGTTCGGCTTTTAACTTTGTATTTCCGTACTCTCTCTCCAAATGTGCTCTGCTGGATTTAAATCTGGATGCCAAGGTGGTGTTTTCAGAACTCGTGGACAATTATAGACATCTAAAAGGCAAATGCTGAGGGCCGTGCGCTTAGGATTATTTACCCTGATAAAAAAACATTGTTTCCAGTACTCAAATTTTGGGTAGATAATTTTAAATTATCTTTTAACATTATTTAAATAAAGAGTATGGTTAATTTTGCTATCAGTAAATACTAAATTATTTAATCCTGATGCTGACACGCGCCCTTCACACTAAAACACCTCCACTGCCATGCTTTACTGTTCCAGCCAAGGTCTTGGGATTAAGTTCCTAATTTTTTTCCTCCATACAATTACACGCCCATCGGAACCAAAAAAGTTAAATTTGCTTTCATCTGCAAATAATACATGATTCCAATATGCTTTGGGCTTATTTACCATTAATTTTGAAAAGAAAAGTCTAGGCTTCTAATTTTTGCACTTCTAAAAAATTTTCTTTGAGCAGAGTGCAAATGTAATTCAGCTGAGCTGTGCATTTGTCGAACAGTTTTAAGTGAAATTAAAGTAGAAAAATGTTCAGTAAATTTTGAAGAAATCTTTACAACACTCAAAAGTGGAATTTTCACAGATTTACTAACTATAAATCTCTGATCATGTTGAGTCGCATCGAATCCTCTTTGCTGGACAACCCGTTCTTACTTTATATTAGATCCCATTTTCTTCTTTAGAAGATTTTATCAGATACTGCACCGTAGAGTGCGATAAATTTACTAATTGAGCGATATCCCGAATCGAATTTCCCTCATTATGATGAAAAATGATCAATTTTCGAATGCTATTCATTGTTTCCTTATGACTACGAGCCATCTTTAAACATTAAATAAAATATAACGAAGTGAGCAAGCAAAAAGTGAAGCCAAACAATTTTTAAATTACACCAAAATGCAAAAATAAAAAAAAGTGATAGGTGATAAAATTTTATTTATGAAATTTGACGAAAATGCTAGTGTGTACGATCACTTTTGTGGCGTGTTTTATCTTATGCCTCCTTGCATTTTCAATTTTAGAAAAAGAAAATAAGCGAGTTTTAAAAATTAAAAAGTTTGGTTTTATTAAAGTTACATGGAGATATGAAAAATATTGGGCTTTATATTCAAATTCATTTGTGGGTTACCGCACTTTTGCTGCAAATTTTAAAGTGTCCTAACACTGTATAACATTCCCATGCTAGTTTAGAAGCACTATAAAATCTTGTGCTATTCCACCTGGGCCATGTCTATGGGTAACTTCTACTGATAAACTAATATATGTAATCCCATATGCAGAACTGTTTTTCCCTTTTGTCTATGCTGGTCACATTGGCTCCCTTTTCTAGAAGCAGTCTAATTAATGCATAATCTGAATTACTGGCTGCCTCATGAAGCAGAATATTGCCTGATAAACAGAATATAGGCATCATCAAACATTGGGTACCAAACGGGGCTCCTGAAGATTACTGAAAATAAAAATTGTCCAAAGCGTATGCTTCTAGAAAGTACGTAAATATCAATTTCTGTATGATTTAGATCAAAGAACAATATATAATTACGGAAATCTCTGAATGACTATTCTACATAAATATTAGAAAGGACAGCTTCGTGATTTTCTTCTTATTTACTAAAAATGATGAATGCTAATAAGGAACATTTGTTGAAAATACGTAATATTAATATTATTGGCATAAAATAAAATCTTTGGTTTGGAAATTGTAGTAAAAAAAAGAGGTAAAAGCCCTTTTTTCCCCATAAATGGGTAATGAAACCAAATTGAGAATTCTTAATTTTTTATTTCTCATTTAACTCAAAATCAACTGATGGAATATTTTTATGAAATTCTGTCATTGGTTCCTTATACTCAGAAATAATGCTTCATTACATCAGGAACAGACAAAAAAAAAAAAAAAAAAAAGAGAGAGAGAGATAAACCTATCTGCCGTTCTACTGCCGGCCTATATCTGCCGTTCTACTGGCCTAATTGACGAAATTCAAATTGCGTTTTCCCTGTCTCGAAAGCATAACTTAGGATATGTATTAGATTTATATATAGCATTGTTTCCATATAGGTATTTTGACACAAGTCGGGCTTTTCCTGAAATCACATACTAATTTTTTTCCATATTTCAATTCTACGACTCAAATTATGCCAAGCTGCCAAATTTTGTAAAAAATGCACGAGTAGTTTTTAAAAAATTAGCTCTCAAAATTTTAGCTCCTCAATGTTATTTCAATTTGATATGTATTTATTAACATCTCTTTTTATTACACTTACTTGATTCCTTCTTTCACAGTTCGAAATTTAGGTTCACTCCAAACAAAATTCACCCATTTTTTACGAATTACTTTTAAAATTTGTATTTTTAAATAATTTTTATAAATTTTTTTTAAAAAATTTTGAATTATAACCTATAAGATTTTTACCAGAGAACTTGAAGTAGATGTACTTCTAAGTATACCTACAAATAATTAGAGCTTTTTATTCAAAATTTTCGAAGATATACTTGAATTTATGTATTGGCATGTTTTGAAACTTGGCATATTTGCTGAAAGCGATAATAGCATTTAATGTGGTTTATGCACTTTGCTGAAATTATTTGAAAGAAGTATGATGTGACTATTTTTCCTCTTATGCACAATGTAAAAAGGTAGGAAAGATGTGACTTTTTTTCCACTCAATTACAATGGATGGGATAGGAAAATAGGTTGCCACATATTAAGAAGTTCGCCAAAAGAATTATTCTTGGTGCAAACTAAAAAAATTCGTCAAATTAAATTTTTGAATTTCTCCATAAATTTTCAACCAAATTTTACAAAATTTAATATTTAGTTATAATTTGAGTCGTAGAATTGAAGTATGGAAAAAAAATTGGTATCTTATTTCAGAAAAAGACCCTTTTTGTGTCAAAATGCATATGTTAGAAAAATGCTATATATAAATCTAATATGTATCCTAAGTCGCACTTTCGAGGTATGAAAAACACAATTTGAATTTTGTCAATCGGCCCAGCAGAACGGGAGATACAGAACTGTCCCCCCCTTTTTTTTTGCGCAGTGTACAAATGATAATTTTCTTTTAATTGTAAAGAATATGGACAGATTTCTTTAAAAAGGAAATTTAATCCATATCAGACACACATCCCTTTTAGCCAAAAGGCCAATAAGTGTTGAAAAGCAATTCTGCATGCTTCACTTTAAAAGCTTTGTTTCTCTTTTCATTTGAGACTGCTGCCATTTGGAAAAAAGTAGGATATTTATCTTTCAAATTTATTCTGTGTCTTACTGATCAACTAAGCTTAAAATTAATAGATGCAGTTCTTACAAACAATACTTTTTTTTTTATTTTGGAATCTAATCAGTTAAATAAAAATTAATTGATTCACGATACATCTAATTAAAAAGATAATGCATTTTCATAGAATCATGTTATATATTTTTTCCCTTTTGAATTTCTTTTTTTTTTATCTTAATGTGTTGTTTCACTTTTCTTTCGAACCCTTTGCATTTTGAAAAGTGTATGATAATACCCTTTCATATTTAGTCTGTTATTAAAAAACTAAACATTAAGTGATAGATGTAATCCTTAATATTTTTTTTTACTTTTTAATTTGATTGATTTAAGTAAAAATTTAATTCATGATATATCTGGTTGGAAACTTTAAACATTTTTAAAGAACTGCATTACACATTTTTTACTTTTTAATGCAGAAGGTATACAGGGTGTCCCAGCTAAGACATAACAGTCTTGGAGGGGAGGGGGACGACTGGAATTGCATACAAATTCCGGGTCGGAAAAGCCTTGTTGGTGCAGTAGAAGTTATTGAATAGATGCTGGTGCTTCGTTCGTGCTTATTTCGAAGCTTCATTTTGTATTTTTTAGACATAAAGCACAAGAAAAGGACACAAAACAGGAGAAAAAAAGGTGCTTATTACTTGCTGTTCATAAGCATAAAAACAAAAGTAAAAAAGGGAAATTCAGCTCCTATCAAAGGATGTGACGACCCCTTCCGCATGTAATGCAGTCCTCACATCTTTTGCAGCATGGAAGTTCAAACATTATCTTACGTTGCAGGAATGTCTTAGATTTCTATGGCAGCTGCAAGGATGCATGCTGAATGGTCCTCGGCGCTGTCACCAGGGTTTTCGCACGCATAAGATTACACATGCACCTGGAAGAAGTAATTCTTGCACGACAGGTCTGTCGATAGGACAGTCCGATTCACTGGACCAAAGTGAGCATTCCATTGTTGGCCAAATGTTGCATTCAAATGATTACGTACAGAAAGTCTGAAATAAGCGGATGCTTCATCATGTTGGTGCAACAGGGAAGGATGTATCGTAGTTTGAAAGGTGTGTGTTGTCTAATAATTCTGGTAACACTTGATATAAAAATATCAAGTAGTCTGCACTTTTTAGGCTATCGGGCAACAGATAAGTGTCCCATAAGGCGATAATTTACTATACCAGCCCATACGTTAGCCACAAAACGTGCCTGTATAGCCCTTGTATTGCATATGGGTTCGCAATTTCCCATGCACGGTTGTTACAATTATTGAAAATACTCTCTCATGAAATACGCCTCATCTGTAAACAATACGGAGGATGGGAAATGGGGATCTGCAGCTCGTTTCTGTAAATACCAATGTGAAAAAGCCGGATGAGGTTAAAAGCCACAAATTCTTCCAGTAACCGGGCTGGATATGGATGCATGTCATTGCTATTCAGAATTCTCCAAACACTATTCCGTGAAATCCCCACTTCTTTCGCGATACCTGGTGTACTTCTAATGGGAGTGTTCTTTGCCAGACCTAGCACAGTTTCCTCGTTGGCTGGCGTTTGTGTCGTTCGATCACGATTATGTGTGTCCTTATAGAAAAAACCACTGTCACTTAATTGCTGGTCTCACATCAAGAGGGGATGCAAAGAAAAAAAATAATAGCAAAATTTTATGTTAATAAAGAGCTATTATTAACCTACATCAACAAATAAAATTTCAATTTTTACGATTCTTCTGCAATTAAAAATTGTTATAATCATGTGTCCTTATGGAAAGAAAAAATAGTAGCAACATTTTGTGTTAATAAATAGCTATTATTAACCTAGTATATTAACAAATAAAATTTCAATTTTTGCAATTCTTCTGAAATCATAAATCGTTATAAAATTGTATGTGCAAACAGGCTAATGTTACCTGGTATAGTATCATACACTCGCAGGAATAAATCCCGAGCAGATAGGCAAACTCTACCATCCGTCATCGAAGCGAAGATGTAATCCGCGTGGGAACCGTTTCTCAAAATGCCTTTAATATCTGTAGTATCAATATTCATCAAAGCCTGCAACGCAGCATCAACAAGATTTTGTATATTCTGCAAAGGAATATAGTTTTACATTTATAATAACAGAAATATACATTTTTTAAAGAAAAGGGAAGGGCAACCAGAAACGCCCGACATTACTAAATGTGAGAAAGGACAAACTTTATCTTACCTTGTTTTACTATTCACAATGCACATTACTTTTAGTAAGCTTCGAAAATTAAACTTTTCCGACATATTAAGAATACATAACTCATAAGAATTTATTTAATAATATAACCTTATTTCACTTTTAATGGCTATTTAAGCCATAAACTAATGAAATTTTTTCTGCGATATTTTAACGGGAAATTGAAAAATTGATGTGCACACCACATAAATTCCTTGTATGGAATATTGAATTATATGCATTTTTTGCTGCATTTCATTTAAAATTCTCAAATTTGATTAGAGACATATTTCTCATTCAATTAATTCAGTTCCTACTGCGTGAAAAGGAAAAATACATAAAACGTTAATTAAAAATTGAAAAATTTAAAAATGAAGACCATGCTGTTCAAATTTTTCTTATTTTTATTCACAACACATCTCACACATAAACATATTGGACAGAAATATAATCCAAATGTAATTAATCAGGTGATCCGAGAAAAAGAATAAAGAACCAGCTAACCTAGTAAGCAAAAAATATCCGTTACAGTCCGAATTCTAAATATTTGTTTACATAAACATTTATCACAAGGCCCGACGGGAAAATGATATCAGACGATTGCAAACATACAACCACCAGAGATAACATGATCATTTTATTTTCAACAATTTCAAAACGAACTTCATAGCCCTTCTGGGCTAACACAAAAACAAGCAATTCGACCACGGGCAGGAAGGCAGATTTTTTCGGTGCACAAAACTAAAAGTTTACTTTTCTGCCCACTCGGCAAAAAGACACTAAGGTCCATCACTATTCTACTACGTTTCCAATGTAGACAAATATGGCTGCTATGGTAAAAAGTTAGGCTTAGCTGCACTTAAACAACTTTTAAATTGTTGACAATTCTACAATTATTGCTTGCATATTAACTAAAGGCATAATAACCTTAATTGGAAGATAAAAACAGCATAATTCAATCACTTTTAAAGCAAAAAATGCACAATTTGCCAACATATAAGAACACAGAAAACTGAGCTCACGAGGCAAGTAATAGGGTTGGTGTTTACCTATACACTTTTTGTGTGGCCGATTGCAAAGAAAAAGAGAGGTGCACAACTTACACATCATAACAGCCCTACATACGAAATTGCAACGTTCTGAGGCTACTCATTTTTGAGTTATGCGAAATACATACATACTGAGGTCACGAAAAAATCTTTTCTAATTCTATTTAAATCCTTTTTACATCCTATTTTGGGAAAAAGAGTCCTTTATTCTGTCCTTAACGTACAGATATGATGTAAAAACTTCGTTAAATTGCATTTGATAGCAGTCAAGATGGATATTTTCGTTGAAATGTGATACCCGGAATTTTTCGTAACTACAAGTAATTTTTCGTAATTCGTACATACAAGTAATAAAATATTTTATGGAATTTAGTTAGTTACAATTATTTCGAGCAGAACACACAGCACTTTTTTCTTATTCTTTATGAGATCAAGTTTTCTCATGGTATAGAAGCAAACTATGAGCTATTCTTTTTAAGTAATAAAATAGGAATTCCAGATGAATTGGTAGTTTCATCTCTGGCTAATCACTACTACTTCTTTTAACAGTCATATATAGAGAATGTTAATGGAGATTTTGCTTTCAGAGCAGCCTCTCGAACATAAAGGAATAACCTAACAACTAGGTATGAAAGATAAAAAAAAGGTCTCATATTTCTCTTACAGGAGAACAAGGATTAAGCTAGACATATCATCCCTTTAGAAAAAGGGTTGAGCTATTTATGGCATATATTCTTTCTCTTAGTTCTCTTATAGCAGACATCAAACTCAAATATGATTTCATACCATTAGAGTTAACTGAAATTCAAAGTCCTGTATAGATATATAATATTTACATAACTACCTGTAGACACAGAAAACAAATTATTGCGATTACAGTACGATCATAGATAGCTCTTTCATTTTTTTATGATTAATTTTCTTACTGGAATATTTTTAAATTAATTTATTTTACTAGAATTCAAATGCTTTGCTATTACAGTACAACTTGTGCACAACAAGCCCTGATTTAACGAGGAATTCGAAAACACTAGGTTGGTACGATGTTAAGTCTATGGCAGCATAACTCACTTTTAATGAGAAAATCCTGGTTTTAGAGAGCAATATTTTTATGATTCATAAAATTTCTGTTATTTTCTCTCTCTCCAGCTCAGTTAATCTTTTCTTGGAAAAATTTCTGTAGCATTATTAAGTCAACCGAAAGTTAGTGATGAGTCATAAATTCTGCGAACACATGGCGGCAGTTTTTTTTTAACTTCGAGGATCAGGATTGCGATCAGGATTGAATTTTTACCACCGAGTTCTACACGTGTTATCCAGCTTATGGACCAAAGAATCATCAGAACTTTTAAATCAAACTTTCGCAGGCACTTTAGTTTGATGCTTCTCGATAGAAGAGAAAAAATCAGAACCTCGAATGCTAATTTAAAAGTATTCAAAGCAATACATTTAATAAACGATGCATAGGAAAGCATTACATCAACATACATTATCAATTGCTTCCATAAAGCTGGATTGAACATTTTTCAAGAAAGGTAAATCACTGCAGAAGAAGTAGACGTCTTGGAAAATGAGCAGAAAAGAATTAGAAAGTTACATATCTATTGATGCTAATATTATCTTTTCCAAGATATCTACTTCCGAGAACATTGTAGCTGAAATTCAAGCAGATGAAAGAAATAATGACAGCGAAGATGGTAACAACAAATGTAAAGAATTTCATCCTGAATCACCCTGAACATACTGAATAGCTTTTGAGTGGGCAGAGAATCTTCAAATATTTTTCAAGATCAGGGTAGCAAATTATGATGTTTTTTTAGCCATTTGTTTTCTCTGAAGAACAATAACACAAGAGACAATAAGGTAGTTCAAAGCAAATTAACCAGCTTGTTTTGTAATATACAGATATAAAAAAATAAACACAGTATATACAATACAATATGTATGTATGAATTTATGATTTTTTTATGAACACTTTTTTTACGAGCACTCTGTTATAACGAACAAATATCACAGTTCCCTCACACTCGTTATAAGCGAACACAACTGTAAATGCTTTGCACGAAGAAAAGAGAAGGATATTAATATCGGAAGCTGCATTGCTATCAACTAAAGTTGTAGAATTGAAGCGGTTTACACGAGGAAATACATAATAATACTGAAAATTAATTAAAAATTATATCCATTCAGTAAATGATTTATCTGTGTATCAATCATTGTCTATAAGTAAGCCTTCGTTTAAAATATTTAACAATATACAGGAAATTCAGATTGAGATATCGACCTGCAACATCACGAAGTATAAATTCTGGAAGTAATGCAGATGTAAATACATCGAAGTATATTAATGCAATTTCTGTTCGAACTCCTTAGGTGATTAATAAAACTAACAATTTATGAAAGTTTAGCATGGGGGTTAAGAATAAATTTCTAAGACCAAGATGGCTCAGTCTGAATTTCTTGCATATTGCTAAATATTCAAAACGAATGCTATGACAATGTAACACCGTAAACAACTTAGAACAATTTTTCAAAATCTCTAAAACATGTAATGAGATTATTCAGGAATTGCATTTTCTTTCCTGAAGTGGTTAATTATATTGCTCCCTAATACTATAGAAATTAAGGTGCAGAAAATGATAATCTGAGCAGAAATAAAAGGAATTACCAAAATACAGTTTTAAATATCATCGAATTAAAAAATTCTTTGTTTCTAAAACAATAAGAATTAAAAAATTATTAGAGTAGTAAAAAATATCTGAAGGTATCTATGCGATAGTCTTTCTTGCGAGTATTATTTTGATAAAAGCCTTTAAATATGGTTAACTAAAAGATGCTGCAATCTGAGACTTCAGTTTACAGTATAATATCAATTTACCATTAATGTTAAAAAATGTTTCAAACGTATAAAAATTATAACATTAAAAACCACATGCAGTCTTCTCAAAAGATGCACATATTTCTTTGAAATATGAAGGAATTTTATTATAAGAGGTTATGATAAACTTTTCTAGTTTAAGACTTAGTACTCAGAAAATTAGACAAATCACAGCATAAAATCGTTCATTTAAAATGAGCTGGGTGGAAGAGACTTAATAGTTTAAGAAGAAAAGAAGAAAATATATATATATATATATATTTTTTAAGAAAGGGAAAGAATTAGATTTTAAAGAGGAGATTTAACTACTTAAGAGAGGAAAAAAGAGGTTTTAATGATGGAGGTAGAACTGTGCATTTATTTCAAGTGATCATTTGTACATGAGATTTTCAACAAATACTACTTTTGCATGGCATTTTAAAATTTTGCTGCTTAATATCTCTTTATGAATATGATTCAAACCTGCTTGTGGTTAAGGAGAAAATATTATCTTCATTTCCTGAAAAATTCAAATTCTATGGGAAAAAAAAGATCCTAAAATTTGAGAAGTGTCCGTCGAAGATTATACATGATATCTTAGAAGTACCATGAATTTCACGTTTTAAGAATTTTAAAGAAAAGACATATGATAAAAAATTTCATATTAAAGAAATAGCAAGAGAAAGACATTCTTTAACTGAAATAAAAACGAAATAAATTAATAAGGAGTATATATGTAGACGTCAAAAAAACTCATTAAATGAAAATCTGTATTGTCGAAATCTTAAAATATAATAATGCACTGAAAGATTCCAATTCTGTCATCAATAAAACTGAATCTTAGAAAAAACTACGAAAGATCTTATAAACATGAAATCTAAATGTAAATAATTGAAAACTATAAATATGATACATTTAGGTTAAAGAGAATTTGAAACTATGGAAAATATTTTATTTAACAACACAAGTGAAATATTTTACCATTGCTTCTCAGGAAGAGATTTTAGTAGAAGAGTGACTGATCTGGCTGCTTCAAGTCTTACTGCAGGTATTACACTGACAAACACTAATGTATGCAAGAGACAAAGCCTTCAAACCCTTACTGCAGGTGTTACACTGACAAACACTAATGTATGCAAGAGACAAAGCCTTCAAACCCTTACTTCTATTGTTTGCTTTCATTAGATGAAACATATCCTTAGTGGATAACTGCACAGAGTAATTTGACGAGAAATTTAACAAATTAATTTTCATATGCAAAAAAAGAAAAAACTTTGAATGATATTTATAGGCCAAAATATAACATTTAATACTGTTTGAAATAAGAATTACTCATTTGCTATTCAAATAAACCTTATACATACATATACGGAAATAGGTGTCATTTTCTTTTCACTCGTGTTAATGCTTTCGAATTGCTTTAATCTCATGCTATACTCTTCAGTGAGTGAAAATCAATTAATTTTACCTTATTTCACCTTCACTTCCTAATCTATTTTTGTTTGATATTTCCTTCTTCATTTATTGGTATCTTTTCATAGACATTTTATACACAGTCAGACTTTGACATTTCCTTCCTTGTTCTGGTTACATTATTATACATGTGAGCAAGGGTGGACGGGATTAATTTGGCCGACCATTTTCTTATTCAGCGTCACTTAAAATTTGAAAATTTAAAGAATTAAAAATATATTTATGAAACTTCTTTAATTTATTTTTGAGATTGAAACGTACTTATAAAATAGTAAATTAATTTGTATTATAAAGAACTGATTAAAATATAAACACCATCAATTAAACTATGATCAAACTGATAAATGCAGTAACCTATTCTAGTTATTCCTTTAGAAGCAGCTACAAAAGGCATAGTTTGCAGTTTGGAATGCACCATTAAACATCAACTATACAAAAATGATGCCACTAGATATGAATGTGATTTCCCTATAGTGTAAAATAGTCTTTTTATAAGCTTTTATTTACTTAACTCTTGGTGTTTAACCGTCAGTAGAATTTTTTCGTCGATTTTTAACCTACTTCCCTGAAAAATAAGCTTATAAAAACTAATGTTCCTTGGAAGCAAAAACTTTAAAAAAACTCTAGATGAATTATCTTCTAACTTCGCTTAAATAGCACTTCTTTTTCCGTTAATCTGAATAAACACTTGCTATCTCATTTCCATTCTGGCATAAAAAGCATGGGTGAAAAGAGATACAGAAAAGTAAATGAACTTAAAATTAACTATTAAGTTAAAAATAAATAGATAAAAACCTCACAACTTATCCACTTCAAACAGTATATACACTGTGTTTATCGATAAAATGCGATGAGGTGACTATTTTTTTCACTTCGATTTAGACATTTTTATTTAATGTTTAAATGATTTTTTGCATAAATCTATGCTTAACAAACAAAGCTTATCAAAATTTTATTGTTTGCCTATGGAAGAGAGCGGGGAAAAAATCTTTTTCATGAAACGTGTATGGAAATTGAAACATAACTCCTGGCGAGTTTTTGAAAATTGCTTGAATCAAATTTTTTTACACTATTTGACATTCATGATTTTAAAATTTCATAACAGATTAAATTTATATTTGGAGAATTGGCTTACAATTTAGTATTGTGAATACCTAAGCAACAAAATCTCTTAACTTAGTTGCCTTGTCAAATGCATAAGCCCTTATCTTTTTTAATTTATCATGATCATCCCACTCTTTTATTATTTACGATATAAAATTGTAGATAAATTCTGTAAATAGAATTATTGGCTCTAGTGTAGAATTGGGTGCCCTTTCGTTTGGCGAAAATTTTTGTTCAGTTTTGGCAATGAACCCCATTTTTGGTTACCATGAGAGTTTTAACTTGGTTTCAGCTTCTCGATTTTTTTTTAAGTGAAAATAAATCGAAGTGCACATGGCAAAAGTCACAGCAGTGTGCAATGATTAGTTTGTGCAATTCTCTGATGTTAAGTGAAAATAGGTCGATGTGTACATGGACACGGAATTTGTGAAATTCTTTGACTTCTTATTTTGGTTTTGTGTAGTGGCCATCTTGAAATTACGCCTTATTGGCGCCGATCTTGGCGTCAAAAAAGGAATCACCAAAAACAAGGGGCACCCAATTGTAAACTTTTACCGAATTATTTATTCTATTATTCACATTAAGGTATATGATAAATTATTTATCGCCTTATAGTGCATTATCTATGAAATCCAAACTATATAAAAGCTTATTTTATAGAAAATGTTATTTTTAATTTAAATTTAAAAAAAACTTAAATACATTAAAACTCCTTAAAAATTTTTAAATGTCAATATAAAAACTTACAAAAAGATTATTAAAAAATTCGGTAAAAGTTTACAATTGGGTGCCCCTTGCTTTTTTGGCGATTTTTTTGACGCCAATATCGGCGCCAGGAAGGCATGGTAAAAGCTTAGAATACTTTGCGTAAACAAAATTGCGAAGGCGGAGCTAAGTGACGCCCAAAAATGGGTGGGACTAAGCTTGTGACGTCACAATGTATTCTCTATAGATATAGAAATACGAAATACGTATAATAAATTGCTTTTATTTCAAATTACCATGATGCAGTAAATTAATTCTACCAATCATTAAAACGGTAAGCATCGTCGATGCCTCTCATACTTATATTTCAAACAGTTTCAGTTTTTTCAAAGATTTTTAAGCTTTAACATTTAAACAAAAAAAAAAGTTTTTTTTTAAATTTAAATTCATATTATGGAACACTTTAATTTTATCATTTTTATAATTGATATTATTATTACTTACTGCTACGTGATGATGCAATCCCTTACATACTAATAAGCAGCCAATCTTCATTTTTTTCTAAAAATTTTAAACTTTACATTTATAAAAAAAGAAAAATATTTTTGTTCCATATCAAAATCATACACAGCTTTCATATCACTGTTTCTTAAATCCCTAAATCAAATCATATTTTCCGTAGGCATACTACATTTCAACAAACTAATAAATAAAAAAAATCTAATTTCTCACAATGAGATAAAATAAGATAAGAAAATAAATACTTCAAATTTCGAGCACTAAGCAATGCTTCACACACATATTATTAATGAATTAATATTATCAAGTGCAATTACGATAGAAAACACTACATATTAAATGATAACGTAAAAGTTATTTATAGGGTCAAAGTTTACACTTTTGGTAGTGTAGGTACAGTAGATTGTTTGGTACAGTAGATTGTCGGATTATCGATATTCATCTTAAATCGAAAAGCGTTATTAACATATCAAAACAAAACAATTTAATATAAAATTTAAATACAAAAAACGTCTATAATATAATTTACAATTAAAACAGCAATGCACATTTAATACACAAATGATACATTAAACATTGCATATAAAATATCTTACGTTACCACTCGGCATCACATACAACCTAGCTTTGCCCATGTGCGCACCGATCTGTATTCGCTCGAAAAACACCAAAGAATTGCAGAAACTCGGTGTCCATGTACACATCGATCTATTTTCACTTAAAAAAAATCAGAGAAATGCACAAACTCGGCATCGCGCACTGCCTTGTCTTTGCCCATGTACACGTCGTTCTATTTTCACTTAAAAAAACATCAGAGAATTGCACAAACTCGGCATCGCGCACTGCCTTGACATTGTCCATGTACACATCGATCTATTTTCAGTTAAAAAAACATCAGAGAATTGCATAAACTCGGCATCGCGCACTGCCTTGACTTTGCCCATGTACACATCGATCTATTTTCACTTAAAAAAACATCAGAGAATTGCACAAACTCGGCATCGCGCACTGCCTTGACTTTGCCCATGTACACATCGATCTGTTTTCACTTAAAAAAAATCAGAGAATTGCGCAAACTCGGCATCGCGCACTGCCTTGACTTTGCCCATGTACACATCCATCTATTTCAATTAAAAAAAATTCCAGAATTGCACAAACTCGGCATCGCACAACCTTGGCTTTGTCCATGTGCACAGTGATCTCTTTTCACATAAAAAAAGACAGTTGAATAAACTTTTATCATAAAAAATATCTCCCGCAGTAACATTATAAACCTAACATTTCAACTCAGTTAAAATAGAATTTAACATTTCTTCAAAAATGAAGCTACAGTTTAACTACAACTTGCTTTTACAAACAGGCGTAGCCAATATTACGTCATAAAACGCGAATTGAGCTAGATGATGTAGTTTACAATTCGTAAAAAACAGAACTTACCTAGATCGTTACTTCGACATCCTCTTCAGCATCGTCGGAGAACTGTGGCACATACAAATCTTTCACGCAATTTAAAAAGTCCCGGAACGGATCTGCTTCCGTCTGATTCCGGTAGCGCCTCCTCCACATAAATTCCGCAAAATAAGAATCGAAAATATCTTCCGACGATTGCCGGACACTGTGTTTTCGGAACTCCCGCTTTACCTGGCTCCACATACTTTCAATATTGTTAGTGTGGGCACCAGTCATTGGTTCAACAAAGTTCAACGAATGGTTGACAGATAAATGCTGGAAACCTTCACTATTCAAACAATCGTAAGATTTCCAGCAGTCTGAAATAATTGTCGTCCCAGGTAGAATTTTTCGTCTAATAACCTCCAACAAAGTCTCTTTCGATCTATCTTCCACAACCTCAAAAAAACACTTTCCACTCTCTCTTTCAATCCCACCAAACACCCATTTACCATTCACTCGTCTACCTCTATTATACTTTCTCTTACCAAACTTGCTTTCATCAACCTCCACAACCATACCAGGACCTCCAATCATTTCACTCTTTTTCACGCATACATCCATACACACTTCTCTACAAAAATTACGCCAATCAACCACAGTCTTATTCGATTTCACATTCACCTCATTCATAATCAAATTCGTACCAGCTTCATACACCCATAGATACGAAAACATTAAAATCTCAATCATACTCATATTACTCTCTTCAAACCAGGTACCTTTCCTCACTGACCTCTTACAATGATGAGCATTCACACCTTTTTCACGACAAATCCATTCGTAGCCATCCGATCTATCCTTTCTATCGATCAAACGCATATCTTTCATACAAACAGGACAAACATAACGAGAACTAATCAAACTTTCATGCATACACCAATCAATAATAGCTCTCTTACCGTTTTTCTCCAATTAAAAAAAAAACGCATATTAATTTTCCCAGACATACTACTTTGCTGGATGACGGAGAACGATAGCGTAAAATATCAAGCGGGAAACTAAAAGTAAAATGAAATACTTACGCAGTTACAAAAACAAACAATATAATTTACATAAATTACTCCCGCTATCACAAAAATAACCAATAAAATTTACACTTAATTTTACATAAATTACTCACGTAATCACAAAAACAACCAATAAAATTTATATTTAAGAAAGTAACAACGATGACGTCATATAACGTTAAAACAGAGTAACGGTAACCCTAAAGTGACGGCAATGGAAGCAAACCAAGTTAAAACTATCATAATAACCAGAAATGGCGTTTTATCGCCAAAAATTAAACAAAATTTGTCGCCAATCAAAGGGGCACCCAATTCTACACTAGAGCCAAAAAGTCATTAAAAAGAAAACTTTAAAATCCAGTTATGGTCTACAACCATCCGGTTGGAGTGCTTTGATCAAATTTAAAACTCAATAAAGAAACAATTTTATCTGGCAACAAGAAGATTGGAGTTTAAACTATTTATTTTGTTACAATAGCTTGATATCATTTGTCTTGCATATCTCAATTACTTTATGCGATTCCATTTTATCATTACTATAATTTAAAATATTACTTATCTGTTATATAGTAATTTATTAACATTTTTAATTATCGCTCTTTACATTTTGTTAATTTTAAAATTATTCACTACTTATTTTTACTATCAATTTATTTCTTTCGATTTTTCATAGGGATCTGTCTCTTCGAATTACGCGATATAACAGTATACGGTACAGCATTACTACACAGTGCTATACCGAATGCACAACTAACTGGAAAACTTCATCGTGAAATCTATTTTTCCGCTGCAAAACTTACACCATGAAACATCACCATTTATAACACCATGAAATAAAATTACCTAATAACGCTCTCCTAAATATTTTGCTGTCGAGCATTTTTATAAACATTTAAGGATTACTAGCTGTTATTTTGTAAGAGTACTAAAAAAAGAGAAATGTTCTGTGCTTCGAAACTGAAAACTGGTAGCAGTAATTGAAATTAGCTCATATGCATTCTACCCGCACACTTTAGACCATGTGGATTCCTCATGCATATATTTGAAAGGCGAAATAATTTTTCCCTTAGCTCTATTTCACACATGTTCTTAGCAAGAAGGTATTGCTAGCAAAATAAAAAGATCTGTAAGCTTTGTAATCAAGCGATCCAGTAAAATAAATGCAGAACCGTATCATGAACAATTAATTTTTCTCATTAAATTCGTCATTTCCAGCATATGTTTAAATGTAGCGATAAATATCATTGAAATAATACCCGAGTTTATTACGAGGACTGGAAAATCTTTTATAAACTTCAGACCACATTCCCATTCCTTTTTTTAAAAAAAAAAAAAAAAAAAAAAAATTGACAGCAGGAACTGTTTCAAAATTTCCGCAAACAGGATAGCAAATAAAGACCATTATTTTAAAAGTAGTAAATGATATTCCTCATATATCAACTGAAGTTTCAGTATTCTGGACATCAAAAGCAATTGAAGAAGATTTGGATGTTTTCCTCTTACACACTAAAAATATTAAAAGTATATTAGAAACCAAAACAGGGAAAAAAGTTCGAAAACCATCTCATTTCATTCAACATCTCATCTGATCATCAGTGGAATTTTCGAAAACAAGCCGAAAATTGAAAGTGTATAATGCAAAAGTATCAAGTGCAATAACATAATATATTACTGATTTTCACAATTTATATTCTAGTGATATTGTCAGTAACATAAAAATTACTTATGAAAATAACTTAAGCATGGTAGGCTGCCACTAACAACAATTTATCCCAAACCACATGGTCTCTATCATATGTTTCAGAGCATGTGGTTATTTCATGCATATAGTATTTCAATGCAGAAGCGCGATCCACCTTTTGTAAACATCTTGAAAATTCAGATTTTGTTTCATCAAAGCGATTTCGTGTCCTGGCAAAATAAATTATTTTCTTACTTGAAGTAAATGTGCACAAGTGATCCAGTGAAATCAATACATATGCACATAATATATAATTAAAACATTCCATAATTAAATAATGCCAAGAACTGCCCCGTGGCATAAATTTACGATGAAATAATGCCACAGCAAATGTTCAAAATTGTTTTAAAGAAGTTAATTTAAATGCATGATTTTATATTCTATATCTTGATTTCCTAACGATAACTTTTTAAGCTAGACGCTAATAGGAAACATTTAATTAAAAATTATCTTGGCTATTAATTCCATTTTGCTTTTGAACATTTGAAGAAACATTAGATAATAAAAATATTAAACTTTTAAAAACTGCGTAATTTTACTTTATTTTTAATTTTTGTGTTTTCAAATTATTAATTATTAGCCCAAAGGGGCAATTCGCCTAGAAGGGCTATTAATTTTGTTTTGACATTTTGCGTTGGTTCACTTTTCAAATTATTGCCACCAAATATTACAGCCCTGCATTATATTTAAAGAAATTAAATAATGAAGAATCGGCACGAATGTCTCGCACTGTGAAAAAACAACGGTACCTAAAGACATCAAATTTTGAATAACACAGTCCTCCATTCAAATATGGGCATCTGGAAGCCTAAATTTGAAATTTGTTTTATTATCTATTTCGTATTTTGTCAAACAAAAAGAACTTTTGATTAACAAACTGAGAAATTTCAAAGCGAGCAATGGCAACACAGAACAAAAAAAAAAGTCATTTCCAGCACGTGAGATTGTGTATCTTTTGTATTGGAAATTCTAAAGATACTCTCTTTTAAATATTTTGTGATATTGTTGTTGAATTAAAATTTATGGTTTAAGTGCAAAGAACATGATGATAAGTATGATATTTAATAAGTAAAGGTATAAAAACGCCCTTTTGAGTGTAATATAAAATATGAAAGCCTTATCTTTAGAAACGTTTTAAAGTTCTAGATTGTAATTGAAATTTTTTTTAATTTAAATTTTAAATTCAAGAAAAAGAATTGGAATATTCTAGAAAACTTTTAAGGATTATAGGTATCTTATTATCTTCTTAACAAACTCCATGATTTTAAGCAAAATTAAAACGTCTTCTAATTTACAGGTAGTTGGGCAGTTTTTTTCCATTTTAGTTTTTGATTTATATTTAAAAAATATAAAAATTAGAAACTTGGATGTAACATAGGGGCAAAGGGTATTCAAAGAAAGCTCTGAATTTCTTTCTATAATTGTTTTAAAAAATTTAATTGGTTTTATACACGGTAAGTAAACTTTACAATAACATACGGTTTTAGGTTAGAAGCTCGGGCTTTTTGGCACTTAAACATCTGATAATATACTATGCTTTTTCTTCAACAATCTATCACTTGTCTATATTATTCCAATTGTTTTAAAAATCCAAAAAATAAAATTAATTGGAGGAATAAATTTCCAGTTAATTTATTGATCAAATAAAATCTTTATATTACGAAATTATAAATTAATACTGCACTCTCATTCAAAAATTTCGCTTCAGACGAAAATATATGACTATCAAATAATAAACACATTATTTATGATGTGAACGCATTTAGCAATACATTTTTATGTTATAATACCAACACCCATACCTTCAGTATAATGTTAGTTCTAAAGGAGAAGAATAAAACATTTAAAAGCTAACAACGTTTTGAATTGTGGCGTCAACTAATAAAACATTAGCAAAACTCGTATTTAAAAATTGCACGCGACGGCCAATTTCTACACATACACATATTATTGAGTAATAAAATATAATATGTAAAACATACCATGCTGAACACTTTCTACGAAAATTCTTTCTGAAAGCACACAATCCCTTAACCTGTTCGCTACCGCTAAAAGGAGAAAGAAGTGCTTCCCGAGCATGGAGGTTAGAATAGAACCTAACCCTCTACTCTAGCCTCCACGTTCCCGAGGTCCGCGCGATCCGACAGACAGACAAAGAGGACAGATGTCTTGTTTTGCACCCGCTAAGTCTTTCTGCACCGATGGGCGAAAAATCAAGCTAGGGTGCGAAGGAAAGGTATATAGAAAATGGGCAATTTCGTATTTCAGAGGAGAGTGAAAAAGGAACTTCGTATATTTTATAGGAGTTCTAAAGGCCAGGAAAAAAATATGGGACAAAATAAAATTAAAAATAAATGGCCCAAAAGTAATGGAGAGGAAAAAAAAAATAAAAAGGGCCTATAGAATGAAAAGGAAAGGAAGTAAGAAAGTGTCCTAAATACGATTGCGTCCAAACAAAAGTATATATTAAGTAAGGTTACATATAGTATTGCGGTATCCAAACATAATCATACATTTTTTTTTTTTGCAAACGACATCAGACAAGATCATAAAACCATATACAGTTTGAGAGCAAATCAGCAAAATTAAATAAATAAATAACTATCAGAATTTTTTTTGGTTAATTGTTTTTTTAAGCATTATATTTATTTAATAATTTAATCATCATAGTTTACTATATATTTGTGCCAGTCTAACAAGTTGAGGCACACTTTATTAGCATATGCTAATAACTCTAAGACATGTATTCAAGGAAATATAAATTAATCTTATTATTTTCTTTATTTGTGAACTGAAAGAAAAAATTGCAATCGAAAACAGTAAAACTGCAACCTTTTACATTCATCGATGCCCAAGATCCCCTTTCCCCGTCCCGGGGGAGAGGGCGCTGTGATCACGAACGATAGAGACAGCAGCTTGGCCAGCTCCCACATTTTTATGTGTGTTTTCCGGGAAAAAGCCTTAATTAATCAAATAAATTTTAAAAAATTTTCTCCGAAGTGTCTCGCCCTCAAATGTGACAGTTTTTCTGTGCAAAAGGGGTCTCATTTTCCTCGCTGTTCATTCTTCTACAATCCGAAGGAAAACAGGAGCTTTCAGATAAGTAGCCTTATTTTCTCTAAACTAAATCAAATATATATTATTAGAGTGCCTTCAAATTCATTTATTTATTATGGTTGTAGGCCTCTGACATTAAATAATAGTTAGAAATTGCTTTATATTATATGCTTGTTTTTACTGTAACCTGTAGTGACGCTATCCTTATCAGTAGATGCCGTCTGTCAGCACTCCCCATCTCGGCCCCTTTGAGGAATTTCTCGAGACGGGGCAAGGGGATCTTGGGCATCGATAAATGTAAAAGGTTGCAGTTTTACTGTTTTCAATTGCATTTTTTTTCTCTTTCAGTTCGCAAATAAAGAATACAATAAGATTAATTTATATTTCCTTGAATACAGCTCTTAGAGTTATGAGCATATACTAATAAAGTGTGCCTCAACTTGTTAGACTAGTACAAAAAATAGTAAACTATGGTGGTTAAATTATTAAATAAATATATTATTTAAAAAAAAAATTCTGATATTTATTTATTTAATTTTGCTTATATGCTCTCGCACTGTGTATGGTTTAATGATCTTGTCTGGTGTTGTTTGAAAAAAAAAAAAGTTTGAATATATTTGCTTACCGCAATACTATATGTTACCTTACTTAATATATACTTTTGTTTGGACACAATTGTATTTAGGACATTTTCTTACTTCTTTTCCTTTTCTTTCTATAAGCCCTTTTATTTTTTTTTCTCCTCTCCATTACTTTTGGGCCATTTATTTTTGATTTTATTTTGTCCCATATTTTTTTCCTGGCTTTAGAACTCGTATAAAATATACGAAGTTCCTTTTTACTCTCCTCTGAAATACGAAATTGCCCTTTTTCTATATACCTTTCTTTCGCACCCTAGCTTGATTTTTCGCCCATCGGTGCAGAAAGACTTCGCGGGTGCAAAACAAGACATCTGTCTTCTTTGTCTGTCTGTTTCCCCGTCCCGGGGGTGGCGCTGCGATCACGGATACAGACGGTCGCATTTTTGCAACGCTCCCGAAAATCTTGCAAAATATCTTTGTCCCCTGAAGCAAATATACCATATTCCTCCTCTTTTTCAGGTCCTTTTGATGACAGCAGGAAAAGCGAAGCTGTTCACCCAAAATACTACCAACTATTTTGCCTCCAAATTGCCCACCGCCTCGGACGTAAGTGATTCCAAAACCACTCCTAATCAAGCATGTAAGTAGCATATTCTTGTCAGGAAAAATACATTAGGAGCACTTTGTTGCAAACTTCAGTGAGCCGGATACACCGCATCTTATGTGGTATCCCGGCGATAGATTTCCAGACTAGACAAGTAGCATATTTTACCCCTCAAACCTTCTCTAACATTTTAGTGGTGATTTTTACCATCTACTATGATACTTCTATATACTTTTTCCTCTCCTTTATTATCATTTAAATGCATTTTAGCCCATTACCTATATGTATTTTTCATATACCACACCCAAGCGACGCGGACTCCCTTATCTGCAAGTCTTCACTCAACAGTTTTCCCTAACTGGCCCCCTCCATACCTCTAGCACTTGATGTCAGGAATTCCTTTTGGAGAAGGAACAGATACTGGGCGTTGGTCGAAACAACTTACTTTATATTCACCGTCCGCTCTTTTCGACTGAATTGTTATCCTGAATTATAATTAAAATTTCACCTTACAGTTTCCAAAGTTGTTAGTGTTCTAAATTCTCACATCCACCTCTGGAATTCCATCATCTTCATGTCTACATAGTGATTATTTTCAACAAAGGACCAGAAACTTGACTGCAACCAGGATTACCTGCATATCATAAGCACCTGCATCAAGGTAAGAAATATTCTATTCAATATACCTCCCCCCCTTTTTTCCTCTATATTATTACAATTATTATCTCACTAAAACTGTTATTGTCATTTTAATTATTAATACGTACGACTATTCTCTTATTACATTTTTTAAAGACCTAATAATTTTAATTCCTCCCCCCTTTCATATAACTATTATTATTACTATTACTACCTTAATTATTAACTTCATTTATATAATAACTCTTTACGAAAGTATTCTTAAAAATATTTAAATAAATTCTAATATTATTACTATTGATTATTTACTTGAAATGTCATCGACTTAAAATGTCACTGTCTCTTGGCTGCAAACATCTCTTTCCAGGCTACTTCAACGATTAAATTACTTCCTTGAAACTCCTAATGCCAAATATGATTATGGACACGGCTCGAAACTAATTCATCCTTCTCTCCCGTACTATCAAATATATTGTTCTTAGCTGAAACACATAATTACTATTAATAATTGACAAACATAACACATCCAAAACTCTCTCTTTCGCCCCTATTATTATAATTTTTTTTTAAACTCCTCCCCTTACTTTTCTCCTTTATCTTGCCATTTCCCCTTCCTCAGTCACCTTCATCTAAACTCATTACAATACCCATCTCACCTTGTATGGTATAAATTAGACCTACCTCACCATCAACTTCACCAAATTTCAGAGATAAATATCTCAATACCTCTTCACTTATCCTCACCTATATCTCCCCCCTCCTCTACTCCAAACCTCAAAACCTGTTTTATATATATACAACTTATATCCGTATAAATATATGTATACAAACATTTATATATATATATTTATTATTAAACTTTAAATAAATTTTATTTGTTTTGGTTCATTAAAATTTTATTAATTCTTTCTTGTACCTTTGTATATCCCACCTTCTTCCTCTCCTCCCTCAAATTATTCAAAAACCTCTCATTTATTACTTACTATTCACTGCGACTCCTCCCCTCCACATACCCCGCCTCTTTCACCTCCTGTTTTATCTTTCGCCAAATGTCCCTTCTTCCTTCAGCCCCCTTTTGAGACATACCAAGGCACACAAGTGCAGGCCCCGAATTTTCATACCTTGGACCATTACACACGATTACTACTCCAGTCTCCCTCCGTAATATATTCTCTCGCCTTGGTTATGATCCTACCCATCCTCATGCTCCCGATACTACTTTAAAACATCCCTTTAAAACTTTCAAGCAAGAAGCACCTCTACCCTCTCCCCTTCACTTCTCCCCTCTTACCTCCACTACTGCAGTATAAGATGCCCACGGAGTAAACTCCGTGATTTTGCCGCTGCCGACTACAAATTACTTCTTTCCATATCGAACAATCTACACTCTCACACCTTCCTTCCTCCCTCCATTACTTCCTTACACTTCTTGACATACTCCTCTCCCCTCTTTCCTTTATTTATTTATTTATCCTTCTTCCACAGTTCTTTCTTCCTTTCTCTCACTCCTTCAAACACTCCTCATTGCTGTATTAAAAAGTGTTAAAACTTATCCTTCCGCAATTATATTCTATCTAGCTCCACCCACCTTCTTCACACCTTACTCCTCCCACTTCCCCTTAATGACCAGTTGCATCCCTTTCATTTCGTATAAACATTTCTTTTGGAACACCCCTCTTACTTTATTCCTTCTATCATCTTCCTCAATATTCATAAACTTTCCTTCTTGTGCATCATTAACGCAATTACACTTCAACTCTTTGACTCTTCACCTTACTTGATTTATCTAACACCATTCCTATTCCCCGGTTTCCACGCCCCTCACTATATACCCTACCACATCCTCCTCCTCCACATTTTACCCAATTCGCATCCCTCTGCCCCACATGTTTTAACATCCTCTTACTCTAGATATTTCGTAGCCAATACCAGATCTTCCCAATCGATTCCACGAAAGTTGATTTGGTTTCACCCTTAAACACCTACCTATTCTCAATATCCTTCTCCTTAACTTAAACACTACAATAAAGTACTCCTTCCTCATCATTTCATTCCCTCGACCTCCCGACACTTCTTCAGCCACTTTCGTCTCCATCATCTTCATCTTCAACAATTTGAATCTACCATGCCTACTGTTCCTTTCTCCCCCCTTTTCTTTTTTTTTCCAAATTGCGTTTCCACCTTATTACTACCGTTTCACCCAGAACATCGTGACTTCAAATATGGTTCATAGATGGAGCTACTTTTACTCCCGTAACTAGGATCACGAGAAGCAATTCTCCCACATTATGGACTTCAAAGAAATTTTCCCACATCGTGAATTTTATTTTTCCTTCTTTGGCCTTTCTCTCTCCCCCCACCCTGCTCACCCATCAGGGGTTATAAACGAGATTGTCAAGACCGTCAGACCATATGCTCCCTACAGAAAACATCCACTGCGACTCACTACCCATTACAACACTCATCCTTACTCCCTTCCACATATTCTTTCTCATAGTCGACCATTCATATTTTTTTTAATTCATCCCTGAACATGGCTCTATACGGTACTCCTGTCTCTCTCTGATGAAATTAAAATTGGCTCACTCATCCTCCTACACCTCAATAACACTCCCCCCTACTCCTTGACTTCTCTCCTTTCAGCATTCCTTTACTCACACACTTATTTATGTGTATACATCCCATCTCACTCTCACTCAGTCTCTACCTGCTGCTGCACACACCTTGTCTATGGAAAGACTCACTCATACCACAACCAGTAATGGTTCCCTACGTTCAACTTACCCGACGACGTTTTTGCCCTTCTACCCATAGATGGCGCTTAGTTCACCTCATTTCACAAAACTTCATACCTTCCCAAGATTTTAATATAAAAATTTTTTTTTAATCCGCTTTACTCCTTTTCCTCTCTTTGCACCACAACTCATCACCTTCCGGATTTTTCAAATCGTGCATCTCTAAATGCTCTAAACAAGACTATGACCAAAGTAAAATATCTGTAGCAACTAGATTTTTTTCACAGTAGTAGTGCACCAGATGCCTTCCTTATGATTTATGATCTACTATTCTCGCGACTTACAGTCCAGTCTCTCTTCCACGTGCACTAAAAATAACAAATATATAAAACTACTCTATTATACTCCATTTGTCAAATCTCCTCCCCTCTCTCTAAATTTAGAACCCCTCTATACTCCATATCTCATTTTTTTTCTTTATTAATTTAAGGAGACCTCAAAAAAAAGCAAATACTAATCAACTTACAAAATTCTCCCCTAACTATATATATATATACCAATACAGGTGATTATATTATATTACTGTCTTATCCTTTATGTATATAACTTTTCCTAGTTTTGTGCACGAGTGAATATATACTAACCTATTTTGATATCTAGTCATTTTTGCTCTGTGTGTTTTAAAGATAACAATGTGTAATTTACGTAATTGTTTTATCGTTGCATGTTCAAGTAAAGGTATTTCAGAGCATGAGTACTGTTTTTAGCACGGAACATTTGAGATTTTTGTCCTTAGAAAATTCAGAATATAATCAGTTTATAGTGTTATCGTCAGTTATTTATATATTTATATATAATTTTTTTTGCTTGCAATTTCATTCTATGGTAGTTATTGCAATTTCATGTTGTAGAATTAAGTTAAAAAGTCGCGACAAGAAAAGGGAAAAGAAGCTCGATGAACAGCGGTCCTTGTTTTAAAACTGACAGAAGGAAAGTGGTTGTAAGAAAAAACCCAAACTCTTTCGTAAATACCTTTCATACATACATTTCGATTATTCTACTGCTTACCCATGTTCAAAAACATCCTTTACATGGAAATATAATCGGAAATGTAGATAATACTTCGATGCCACTATTTAATAATATAGGCCTCTCACATTTTCGCATAGAAAACAAGAAAACACACTGAGAACCTTGCACTTGCTGAAATTTTACCTCAGTTCGCTTTGCAAGGACAACTTCTTGCCTGCACGTGGCGAGGCATATCTTTCTTCCCGCGGCTTCACTCCCTTGTACTGCAATAACCGAGACACCATATCCATATATTCAAACATGCTTGCATACACCTATCTCTCTTCAAAATCACCTCCTTTCTCCCCTTACTATGGATGTCCATTATACGGCTATTCCAACTTGATTTTACCTTTCATCCATTTCCCTACCCTACGCCAACTTTATCCAAAAAAAAAAAATAAAAAACTGCCTTTACTGATTTACGATCCCTTACCCTAAAGAGGAATGCCTCCTTTTAAAAGCGTTTCCTTATAAAAAACAAATGGAGAAAATCCTTCGCGAAAATAGATTACTACGGCTCCCATACCGCCATCTATGGTCTTAGATTGAATGCAAGCTTAAGAGCCGCCATCTGTTGGTGAGATCCGTAGTTGTAGGATTTTTACAAAACATAGACCTATGACATTATCCTGACTACTTATCCTCCTTCACAAATTAAAAATGCAATTATATTACATGTCACGCACATCTCACCTCGTCTGTTAAGTTTTTGGCAGCTCTAAATTTTTAAACATATTTCTTAAGGATACCGATTCTTGTCCTTTGTTACAATTACACAAATACTGCAAGGAACTTGGGATCCTCAATAAATAATCGGTTAAACCCTCTTCAGGCTTTTTTTTTTCAGAACTTCTCTTGAGAGTTTGACCGAACTGATACTTGAAGTTGATGGAGTAGCCTTTCTCCAGTGTGACAAATTTGTCAGGAACTACCTCAGATTCAGATAAACGGGGATTTATCTCGCTCAAAAGCACGCACTCTTGCTGCTATAACATGGTACGGGGCTCTCTCATGAGGAAATTTTCTCTATTTCCTTTAAACATTAAACATATTAAAGAGACAGTGGATGTTCCAAAGTGGGTTAGGCTCAGTACATTTCACCCTCATTTCCTTTATATCGATACATTCAAAATTCAAACACCTTCCTCCAAATTGTTTTAAGCCAAATCACTACTTAGACGTAAATGTACCCAGAGGTCCTCTAAATTATATCACTCTACTTTCTGTTATACTGATATTAGTTTCTTATACCTATACTCCGCCAAATATTACGTCCTCATTCTCCTTTTAAATACCATTCCCTCAAAATTAAAAAATTGCGCTCTGCCACATGTCTACCCTCTTAAAATACCGTAGACAAAATCCCCGTAAAGTAAAGCGTCGGCACTTCAACGGGAGAAATAGCGCTTCGTAACGTAGCGGGCATATTCAGTCACAAAGCCTACAGACCATTTCTGCTATTGTTTGCTCTGATTGGTTGAAACAGGAAAAGTAGGGTTACAGAATCTTGTGTTTGGCGACTTTTGTTTCAGCGCCTTTGCTATTTGTATATCAGCGTGGTGACCGAAAAGCGTGTGAAAGTTGGAGAAGGAACCGCAGCTCAACGGTACAGAGCACGAGACAGTAATCCTTGGACTTCTAGATCGGGGTTTCTAATCGCGTTCGTATCTTTTACAAACTCTCACTGCACGGACTTATTTTTGTTTTTATCCTCACCTTATTGAATGGCTTTGTTATTATTGGTTTTTTCGTCTTTGGGTGCAGAGTTAAAAATTTAACACTTTTATTTTCTCTATTTTTGTTAAAGGTATTTTTTTTTTATTTTTATTCACTGGTTTGTATTTTGCCATGTCACCTATGATTCCTTGCCACTGCCAATGCCTAACTATACTGATATCAAAGCCATGCTGGGAAGGAATAAACTCCTAAACAGCTATGCTTTTAAATTTTATCTTTTAGCTTTCAATTATTGCTATCTTTTAGCCATTATTTGCTTTCTTATGCCTAGTTTACTGCAATTTGCCATGTATTTGCCTTAATCCTGACAAAATAGCCATTATAATTGCCATAATATCATCTAATTCATAAAATTCTTCCTGTTTCACCCGATTAGGGTGTTGATGCACAGAGCATCATCTCTTTTTGGCAATCAGCCTAAGGTTAATAGATTAGTAAAGACTCCAAGAAGTCGATGCTAATATTGAACTAATTGAAATGAAAATGAAACTCATATTCTCTAAGTTGTTCCTGCAAGGATCTCCTGATAATTACCGTTTGTTTAGAAATAGGTTGAACATCTGCTATGGCTTCTCTCAATTCTGATATTTGACATAATAATGTCTCTGCATCCTTGGGATTTATGTCAACGATCTTAGGTTTGTTAAGGCAGTTTCCCGCGTTGTCAATACCTGACTTAGACATCAGCTGGCTAGTCGTGAATCGCGGGGAACAAAAATCATACTTACAGAAAATGCGCTGATAAAAAAACGGACACGTCTCTATGAGCTCAAGCTTCCGTATGATAATGATTAATTCTTTTTTGACTTTTGACTTTTGAAGTAGGCATGGGTAAGTGGTCTTCGGCCCGAAGGGCCCTTACCACTATAAATCTCTTCCGTGACATCATAAGCATTCTGGCGTTCATTTCGAACACCGTTGATAAGCATGGCATTGGATTGGCATTTTTTGTAGTGATTTCGTCGTTGCTCACCAGCGTAGGAGGAAGTTCATTCTGATACATAAGTAAAATCTTGGTTAAATAAGCATAATAAAAATAAAAATACAATTGCAAAATAATAAAAATAAATTCTTCTTCTTGGAGTAAAATCTTGTTTTCTTGATTAAATAAGATACGATATAAAAATATTTACAAGTCCCATAGTTCATCCTAGAATCGGCTGGGCCCGAACTCGCGATCTCTTCTTCCAAAATTTTTCTCCTGCGCAGTACCACTCAGATAGCATTTCTTTCTCATTTTTGTTAAGGTAGCTATTTAAACGAACAGTTCCAGAGCCTTAAGTGCGAAATCTATCTTATCCGATTCTGTTTGAACGTTAATGAATTTATGATACAAGTCCTTTAATTTAAAAATAAGTGATTTGAATTCATCGAGATTGGAGACTTTTGAAATTTTGGTGGGTTCGTTTCTACTATTGTTGCCGCTAGTTAGGTCTGCATAAGACGTGTAGTTAGTTTTTCTATCTTCTGGTTTATTATTTTTTCTATCTTCTGGTTTATTATTATTTAAATTTGGAAAATCTTCTTTACGTGGGATTTGCTGTCTTTTTAGTTTCTCCTGGAATTTATTGCTGGGATGTTCCGGGCAATCTGGGCTGGTGGCTGCATGGTTCCCTTGACACAGGACACATTTGGCGGGAATATTCTTGTTGTCTTTTATCGGACATTCGAATGATCTGTGTGAATTAAGGCATCTCACACATCTAGGAGAGTTGAAACAAGCTCTTTGGGTATGCCCGTATCGCTGGCAGCGAAAACACTGCACAGGACCGGGCCTACTTCTATATCCAACTATTTTGACGTTCATATCAGCGATATGAGAAATGTTAAAAATCTCCTTTTCCCTAGGCGTCCTAGGAGTCTCGAAATAAAAGATGGGAAGTGTGGTGGGAATTCCATTTCGCATTCTTTGAAGCTGGCTGATTTTTAGAACGGTGATGTTTTGATTTGTGAGATCCTCTTTGATTTCCTCAAGGGGGGTATCTATCGCTAGGCCTTTAATAACGGCTTTTAAATTCTTCTCACTTGTGAGGATGAAAGTATGAAAGGCTATGGATTTGTCAGATAAATAATTTTGAATAATGCGGAAATCTGTTTCTTCGACAAGTGTAATTTTGAAACAATGGCCTTCTATCTTTCCTTCTATTTGCTTAACGCCTAATATATCTTTAACATGTTTTCTGAATACATGCCAACTAAATTTAGAATCGGTAATGTAGATCGGCGGAATTTTAGGTTTGATATTCTTCTTATTTACATTAGTTTGGGTGTTTGAGACTGTTGAGAGTGTGTTTGGCTGATCTTCGTCCATTTTTGAGCTGGATTCGCCTAGTTTTTCTTCAATATTCACTTTCTCAAATCTTGAGCTAGTGCTCACCGGTAGTGACTCGATCGAAGAGCCGCTATCTCGTCTTGAACGCTTTCCTCGTTTTACTACTGTCCAATCGGAGGTCTTTGGTGTGCGGTTTCCCGCCAATCCAAAGATGAGGTCAAATTTTTCCTTTGGTATAGCAGCAAGAAGCCTAGCTTCTTGCGTTTTAAGTTCTTCCTGTATGGATTTGGTTATTTCAGCATTTTCCTGGCAGTCAGGTAATTTTTTCAATTCATCTATGGCTTCTCGGAGCTCTGTAACGTGCCCAATAAGGGCGTCAATCTCTTCGTGCGTTGGTGGTTTTGGCCTATTTAGGCATTTGCCCGCGTTATCAATCGGTTTGCTCATCTCAGCTGCCCGTTCGTATAAGCAAAATCATACT
>KL811970.1:0-74371 GCA_000611955.2 Stegodyphus mimosarum | reverse complement strand
TATTGTTCCATTCACACTAATAGGAACCCTTTTCAACTTAAACAGCTTATAGTTGTTTACATTTCCTAGCTTCCCCGAAGGATCCACACGAGCTATCACAACTTTGTCCGCTAGGATATCATTATCCTGACCTATCTTTACCCAGTTTACTCTAGCTTTATCCTTTTCCTCATTTCGGTTATACTGCCTAGAACCTTTAATCTGAGGACAGTTCCTTTTAAAATGCGAAGCTGAACCACATACAAAACATGTTAGACTTTTAACATTCTGTGTGTTTTTCCCTATGGTTTTTGTCTCATGCCAACCGCTTCGTCTCTCTTCGACCTTAGGTTTCTCACCTATTGCCTGATTTAGCATCTTAGTTTCACAAGCTTCCCTACGTACGTTGTAGGACTTCCCTTTAGCCGCAAAGAATATGTCACACTCCTTTCCGAGCTCTCTTGGCTTGAACCACGAGTCTTCCTGCTTTATACCTATGTGTACTGCAGTTTCCGTATCAAGGGTCTGGTAGATTTTGTCCGCTACCACCAACTGATTAAGACCTTCAAAGTCTGTCACCCCCCTTGATTTCACATAATTTTCCCACATGGCAGTAACTCTAGTACAAAACTGGACAAAGGTCTCTTCTGAACTTCGTCTTGCTTTCCTGAAATTCTCCAGGCATACCTGAGGTGACGGTTTGAATTCTTTCAACACAGTTTCCTTTATTACTTCATAATTCCCATACTTATCCTCCTTTATCAATGTTAATAAATTTGCCGCTTTATCTCCCAAAAGGTAAATCAAAATTTTGGCCTTATACTCATCAGGGACACTTTCATTGATATAAGCTCTTTCTAAACTGGAAAAGAAATAGTCCCAGCCATCTGCTCTACTTGGAACCTTTACTGTCAATAACCTGATTGTTCTCGTTAACTCTTCTACTGATCTTTCCTTCCCATTCTCCCCCCGTTCGGGTGTGGTACTCCTATTCAAGTAACGATCCTGACAATCTACCTTATACTTCTCAATGGCAATCCTCTCCTCTGCCTCTAACTTTAGTTTATATTCCCTTTCTTGTCTGTCGCGTTCTTCTTTTCTTTCTACTCTTTCGCGTTCTTTTTCTCTTTCTTCCCTTTCCTTCTCCTCCTTTGCCTCCCTATCTGTAATGATAACACTCAGAAGGTCCTTTGCTACCTGCTCCTCATAGCTTTCACTAGCAAGAATTTTTTCCCTCAAGTCCAAAATTCTAAATGTAGGCAACACTTCAACACCAAACTCTTGTGCAAGGGCGACTAGATCAGCCTTTCTATGTTTGGTCAAAAATGACATTATGGGACTTTATGTTCAACTTAATTAAAATAACAGAAAATCAAAACTGAATCTCTGTACATAAAATTTTACATCAAGTCTTGAACTTCTAGTGAATCATAAACACCTGGTATCTGCATTAAATATGCACAACATCCAAATATTCAATCAAATAAAAAAAATTAATGAGTATATATAAGCAATCAAAAATTAATGAATGCATGAGAATTAATGCAATCATATCTCATAAATAAAACACAAGCATTAGTTAAATTAATACTCATTCACTCATACAATAAAAGATAAATGCACTTTCAAAGTAATTCAAGTCTCATATGATAATCACACTGATAATTCCTGTGTTATAAAATACTTCTTTAAGTGTACCGTTACATTAACAGCAAATGTTTCATAAAAAATGATAAATAATACACTTAAACGAGAGAACCTGGTAGAAGATAATTGTTCCACTTAATATGCTTCGCAGCATTCGTAAGGCATTTACTTGAGCTTTTTCCGAGTCGACAAATATGCATCCGACCAGGTGCCACCACTGTCATGATCCTTGACCAATTCATCTTTTCCGGTTCGTTTTCATCCACTTATGAATGTTATTGGTCGACTCTATCCGCAGAAAATAAATTGGCACACTTATGCAGGTTTAACAATAACATGAACTATATTTTATTGAAGTATATATATTATCTTTTCACAAAGTATTTTTTTCACAATTACATTAAAACGCACAACTATTACATTTCACCTTTCAGTTCTTAATAATAACAGATAAAACTTAAAATTTGGAATATAAAAAAAAAAAATTAAAAAATGTTTCACACGAGCCTCCGTCTTTCTCGCATCAAGCACGTTTCTTCTTCTCGTAGCCAGATTTTGCTTTCTCTCCGCTTTCAGATAGACAGTTTTTTTTTTCATACGAGCAGGCCGTTGGCTTAACTGTTCTTCCATCAGGGCTTGGTTGGTACCTTCCTCTTAATGAGCATGTGCATGACAATAGGCTTCAAGAAAAGGGGTTTAAGTATCAAGTTCTACATATAAATGATTTAAAATTATGGCTTTCTAATTCAAACTAATTTCGACAAACAGCTAACATTCTAAACTCTAGTTCCTACTGATCTATCTTAGATATTAAGGCTTAATTGTCTTTTATATTTAGATATAACATTTGTGAAAAGTATGATTATATTCCCAACCTACTTACGACTGTCTAATCGTAATTTAATTTTATTCAGATTAATTTTGTTCAGATTCGCAGTTGATCTATACCTGTATATCATTCTGCTATCAAAAACCTTTCAGCATCTTTTGAACAGCTTTAGCACCTCTTATCATTTACACCGCCCACGAATTACTACACATCCCTCAATACATCAGACAATATACTAACATACTTCAAGAAGAAAATTTTATAAATCTTCACGTACTACATAAAATTCGAAATGAACAAGCTCTTGAGGTACAAATATGGTAAATTGTTCCTTTTATCTTTAACATATTTTAGCCTATAATTTAACGAAATACTATTATTTGAATTAGCAATGTTGCTTTCCACAGAAGATGTTTCTGACATCATGTATCACACCCATTGATATAGAATCGTTTAATATATAAAAGAAATTCATTCGCATACGACTTTAAAAATAAGAATAATAAAGAATAAAAAGAAAATGACAAGTATGACAGACGTAAAACCAAAAATTTTATTTTTTATAAATGTGTGTACTAGTACCATAATTTGGAAACGTTTTTAATACCTTGTAATAGAAAAATTGCTTGCGGCCTGTGACGTCGTTTTCGACAATTTACACATTCTCTTTTAGATGCTTGAAAAAGTATATGTATTAGGAACTGGATGGTTTCATGTATACCTTTCCTAAGGAAAATTCGGTCGCTTTTATAGGACACATAGAGAAAGTTGCAAAAACTCTGCACAAAGGGCCAGAGTTTCGGGAGTGGAACTGCATACTGTCATTGCAACCTGGGTGCGTCTTTTTGTAGTTTAAACAGTTAATACTCAAAATTGGAAATTAAAGGATTGCGGGGTAAACATCGTTGATTTTTCCACTTATTCTGGTACCACCCTCATAAACAATACTTTTTACATAGCAATCGACCTAAAAAATTTGTGAACTTTGTGCTTCGTTTCCTTGTCTAAATGGTTACCATATGCCAACTGATAAATGGATGATACCATGTCTAAGGAGCAAACCGTTAGAACTGAGAAGAATCCATGGCTGATTTTTCATATTCCTACTTGGAGAAATCTAAAAATCTCTAGAGAAATACCAGTTTTCATCTATTTTAGCCGCTCGTTCAGTTCTGCTCTCAGTTTACTGTAGATTTTCCTTTTATTTCAATAAACTTGATAAATTTATTGACCAAATATTTGATGACAAGTATCTTGCAGTGGGTAGCGATACAATACAGCACAAACTTTACGGCAAAAATATACCGGGGAAGAGATACAATAAACAAACACTAGGACAGCAGCTTTAAAAGAATATATTAAGTTTTTCCAGATCCGGCTATTGAAACGGAAAAAAAACATTTACTCTACATGTACGCTCGGAAGGAACCGAAACAAATCGCTTTTGGCCCTCCCAGTCAGTGCCCAGTGGGGAAAAAACATTCTGGAAACAACAAGCAGCACCCCTTTGGCCCGGCAACAAACACAATTACATCTCCTCCAGTTCTGAAAATTCTAGATAAAATTGCTCTGTAGAAACAAACATCGAGATGGAAAGCGGCTTCAGAACGTTGTAGGATTGTTCATGCCCACATCCTATTATATTGACTACACATATTGCAAAACAGTATTTTCTTTCCTAAGGAGATAGGGGAAGTTCTTTTTTATATGTATACAGAAAATGAAATTACATTATGACCGAAACAGGAATCTATCTCTCTGTCAGTTGTTGCCGAAATATCGATCAAAAAATGCCTGAGGCTAACATTATCTTGGACTTCAAGAACACTATTTACCAAAAGGAGGAAAAGAAGCTAAAAAGCATCTTTATTTTCCATTACTTGGAAGGGAGTTGTGGAAATACCGAACTTAATTTCATTTTTATAGCTCATAGACCGCATTTCTAAACTGAAATGATAAACTAAAGTATTCTGTTCTCGCGAGCGATATAGTTTGTGCTAGAGCTGCAGCTCTGAGCAATTTGATCTCACAGCACTGATTCAAAAAAACACTGTAACTTTAGGGGGAAAAGCATTTTAAATCTAAATATCCTGTTAGAAATTGATATTAAGTGCTCTGGGAATAAATAACAGTTCAGATACAGAATTTTCAGCATTAAATTCTGAGGAAATAACGTCATTATGCATACAAATCAGTTTCTTTAAATCGTCCTATGTGTTTCAAAACATTGCAATGATGTCATTTGGCGTACTTTGACATATTTATAAATTTTATGGATATAAAAAATAACAAAAAATATGCAAAGAAAGTTATACAAATTTTCATCTCTCTTTCAATATTAAGTCATAAGTAATTAACTAAGTATTTGGTTTCGTTAACTGTTTAGGAAAGCACACGGATGTTATTTGCTTAACGGATGCCT
The DNA here is from genome assembly GCA_000611955.2 of Stegodyphus mimosarum. Taxonomy (NCBI): domain Eukaryota; kingdom Metazoa; phylum Arthropoda; class Arachnida; order Araneae; family Eresidae; genus Stegodyphus; species Stegodyphus mimosarum. The sequence goes on along the minus strand of KL811970.1, from coordinate 69,494 downwards.
TCTTGGAGGGCTTTGAACTAGAGATGGATGATCCGCTCCGGAACCGATTCAAAGAACGGATTCAATTTACTGAAGGAATGGCCAGCGCTCCTGCGAAAACGGAAAGGCACTTCTCCAACATTTCGCCGAGAGCTGTTGTTAGGAAGCATTCCTCTTAAAGTAAACACTAACAGTCTTTCCTTCATTAGTTACCGGAAACGTCTTTGACATACTTTACTTCCTTGTACGAAAAATTAAAAGAAAGTATTGTAACCGCGAAAAATTTCCGTTACCATATTTAAACGAAAACATCTATTTTGACCGATATCGAATGCAATTTAACGCTGCTTTTGAGTGACATCCGTACGTAAGGACAGAATAAAGGACTCTTTTCCCCAAAAATATTTATAAAACTGATTTAAAATTGATTCTGAAGAGATTTTTTCGAGGTGTCTGTGCATACTTACGTACACGTAGGTACGTATGTATGTATATATCTCGCATAACTTAAAAACGAGTAGCTTAGAACATTGAAATCTTGTATATAGGTTGCTATAACATGTAGATGCACGCCTCGCATTTTGGTTGCCATCGGCCGCACCCAACGTATATAAATATATGTATATATATATATATATATATATATATATATCCACTCTATTACTGGGTTCAGTGAGCTCAGATTCTTTATTCTTATAAGTTTGTAAATTGCGCATTTTTTGCTTTAAAAGTGATTGAATAATGTTTTTATTATCTTTCGGTTATAATTTTTATGCCCTTAGTTAACCTGCATGCAATAATTGTGGAATTATCAACAATTTAAAAGTTTTTTAAGTGCAACTAAGTTTTGGTTATGATAGCGGCCATATTTGTTTACATTTGAAGCTTAGCAGAATAGTGGATTTGTTGCCAATTTAGACAAATTAAGCTTCTCAACAACAAAGTAACGTCTTCTCATATTATTAGCGCCCACCAGCGGCCGAGCGGTAAAGACGCTGAACACTTGTAGTTCGGTCCGAGGTTCGAATCCCGCGAACGGGGTGGCTGCATAGGCGTTTTCGTGGTTTTCCTCATGTGTATACGAGCCAGTTTCCCTTAGAAAGTCCTCCACGAAGGCATCCCTCCCTTTAGGCAGATAGCCCTCGTGTGCTTTGCCATAATTGAATAACCTAACCTAACCTAACCTCTCACGTTATTACGAATTAAATTATGCTTGATTCATTCTGGAATTATCATTTAAGTTATTAGCTGGTTTTTGCATACATATTGTAATTTTAATTGCAAAAATTATTTTTTAATTGTTTTAACTGTGCTTGCTATTTTGTGTTTTCCTATATCTTTCAATTTTTAATGAAAATATTTTGAATTTTCGTGTATTTTTGCCTTACCGCGAAAGGAGAACTGAATTAATTGGTAGCCCATGCGCATTAGGTAAGCGGCGCTGAATCGTCTGTACAATACTGTTTCTTTTTCATTTGTTAAATTTCTTTTATATATCGTTTTAGATTTATTATGGTATTTGAATAGAACTTGTGTTAATTCTTCAGACGCTATAATTTTTCCTCACTGAGTTATAAATTGAATGAGATGTACCGCTGTTAAGTGAACCTAGCGCCGAAGTTTGGCTATGATAATAAATATAGTGAACTTTAAAGAGTGTATTTATTCTATTGTGGTTTATGCGCTATCGACGACGCAGATTTATTTCAAAATTGGTTCACTGTTAATTCAATATGTTTAAATGAAATGCAGGAAAATTGCATATAATTTAATATTCCGCACAAGGATGTCATGTGGTATACAAATCAGATTTTTTATGTGTATATATGTGTTAGGTATGTATATATGTGTGCGCTTGTTTGTGCTCCGCATAGTATTTAAAAGCGAAATATTTAATAAACCGACGCATCTAACCGAAACTGGCCACCCCTGTTTGCAAATGGATGAAGTTTTTTCCCCCCATCTATCAAAGTGAGGATCTGTTTTAAAGTTCTGAGATTATAAGAACTAGTTCTTCGGATTCCTATCTGTCAGCGTTTACGCACACTTTTTCTAGACGCAGTCTGGGTTCTTCGGAGTCGTAATTATTCGCTCTTTTCATTTTTCCTGCTCTATTATTCGCTGTTTTCATCGCTCCTGCTCTGGCCGCACATCTGGCTTCTGCAGACTCTTGATTATTTGCTATTTCGTTTCCTCGGAGGTGTTAAATATTAAGTTACTTTGAAATTTCAGATGCTATAAATAACATAAATACTATTCAAGAGCATAGCTAGAGTTTTTCATGTTAAATAATAATGCTCTGAGCATGGCGTAAAGGGTAACCAAAGATATTAAGTCATTATACATTAACCTAATTTACCATAACAAGAAATCATTTTCAAACGTTTACGTTGCGATATGCACAGCAGTAATAACCCATTATATAGTAATCTGTAGTCCAGTGTATAAGTAGTGAAAATTAAAACAAAAAATTAAGCTAAAGTAAGATCTCAAAATTTTATTACGAGTAAAACATTGGCTGAATTAAAAAACAGTGAAAATTGATAAACTGAAATTAAGGAACAATATTTCATAATAGAGGTGTTCCTGTGAGTTTCATTTCGATTCTTTGAATAGCGCATTCTAGTATAGCTATGTATATTAGGCATTACGTTTTTTAGACAGTATTACTGTAATAGTTATGTAATATAACAAATTATATTTTTATTTATTTACTTATTTTACTAAAATCTTGTAATCAAGAGCTGTGAACTTCTTTTTAATCTTCTTTAGAATTAGCGTATATTTATAAACATAAATTTTTCCATGTAATGTTGTGTAGATTTCTTAAGTATTACTTTACAGTGTTTAATAATGTTATTAATTTACAGTGAATAGTGAAATTTTAATGTTCTAATTTGAGATTTAATTTTTAAGTTATACTGTTGTACAGCAATAGGCAGTTTTTGTGTTCTCACGGACCGAGAATTTTGGCGTCAAGGGTCGGCGGCCAGCTGCATTTTTCGTCCCCTTATCTTGCGAGGGCGAACATGTGTTTTTCTTATTCAAAGGCAAGCCTCTATCGCGGCGGTGATTCTTGATAGAATTATGGGGTAAACGTATTTAGGATTTGCCTGAAGAGTCGCAATCGTTAACTGATTTACGTCGTAAACATACTTTGGTTTTCCGATTGAAAATAGCGGTTTGTCATTATGAAAAGAGGAGACTGATGTTCTTTGAATTTTGGTTAATATTTATTGCTCTGATTCTAGTGGTCAGAGAGGGTTACTCTTTTTCATAGGATTGATTAATTTTAATTTTATGGATTTTTTGAACCAATAGTAATTATAGAGGCGGTGCACTTTTGAGCGTCCCGAGTTTTTAAAAATGGTTCGCACACGGAGATTAAAAAAAAGATTTTTCTGAGATTTTCGGGATTTTTTTAGGAGAGGGAGAGGCCTAGCGGCCCTCCGCCTCTCGGGTCCGACGCTGTCCGCTGTACGGTTGCGGGTGTAGGATAATATAGGGGCGAGAATTTGTCCGAGAGCCTTGCGGGCCCCTATCCCTGCATCTTCGGCGAAATTGACTGAAATCTTGCAGCTAAATCCAATTCACAGACATTTGGGTCTGTTTACCTCTGATGTGTTTCCCTTTGGAAAAAAATCGTGCTCGAAAGAAAAAGGAAGGATACTCCCGTTTGTATTTGTCTTCCCGTTATCGTCATCATTGAACATCGAGAGAATGGGTTTTGCCTTTCAGAAAAAAAAGGTGTTTTAAAGCTCGCACTGAAGCTCCCAATTGCTATGGAGAACATAGAAGATGGATCGACCACCCATTTTGTATTTTTTCCTGCCGTTATCCTCATTTTGGAACTAGAAAGAAAAGAGAAAGTTGCTCTTTGACTACATTGCAGGATTATGAAAAGTATTCCACCGTTGGAAGAACCTATTTTACAGTCGAAAGCTTTCCACATTTGGTGCTATAGAACAGACATACGGTTTTCTACGATTTCAAGAAGTGGTCAGACATTTCTTCGGTCCTACAGTTGGTTGTTATGCGGCTTTTACGTAAGTGATTATTTTTTTTCTCTCGTTATGTGCATTACAAACAGTTATGTTACAAACAGTTATGTGCATGTTATGATTTAACAAATTTCAGGGAGTGACTTTTTTTAAATGTTTAATTGTCATGAGTCATCATTTTAATTAAGGGAGAATAAATGTGAGATTCTATCAAGAAATTTAATTATATCTATATATCCGAAGATAAATATACTGAGGTGTCACAGGTGAAGGAATAGTAAGTTCTTCTAAATTAGCTTTTAATGCGATCTTAAATTTCCTAAGTAACTATTCAAAACAATCGTAATTGTAAAGTGTGTTAAGATTTTGGTAAGATTTGTAACTATTTCAAAACTGAAAAATTGTTTCTAAATACTTGATTATTGCTCAGTGGGAATTGCGCAATTATTGTAAATTGTATGACTAGTAATTTTGGGTACAATATTGAAAGTTGTACGGATTGTCGTACGAGAACTTTACGAGTAATGTTTTGGAAATGTTTTTGTAGAAGTAATCTGGTCAGTTATCCGTGATTAAAATTTTTGGAACATTAAATAAATGTATGTTATTGATTTACTATTGTACGTTTTTTTGTGTGTCCTTATCTTGTGGTCTACTGTAGATCACCTATGTGATCCTTTCGGCAAGCATGGTAAACTTCCATTCGAACCTGGGTATTTTATTGCGGGCGTAGGAGAGTTTAATGAGGTTTGTAACTATACAATCAGATTTATTAATTTAACTGAACTGGTGTTTGACTTCTTAGTGTGAGACTTATCTTTCCCTGCTTTTTGAATTGTTCTGTGTTATATTTTAATGAAAAGTGTTAGTGGCTATCTCTAGAATTGTATGAGATTTATGTGTTTTCAGGAAGGAGAGCTGATTAGTTAGCTAGTGAGAAATAGCATTTTGATGCATTAGTTACGGTAAAGCAATTTTAGTTGATTAATAATCATTTGATTTTAGCAAAGCAACAGGGAGGATATTTTCATTTCTTTATTCTTAAGAATGGAGAGTTGATATGATAAACTTTATTTTAGTGCGGTGAGGCTTTAAGGCTTTTTAATCTAGCTTAAGGTATTAATTATTTTGTTTTCAATCACCAGACTCGATGATTCGATTTAATGAATTCAGTATATTTTTATGAGAATTTCAGTATTGTATTTATGTTTGTCCGGCACCAGTCAGGAAAGTCAGGCAGAGAGTTATATAAATAAATAATAAACAAATCTAACCCGTAAAATTTTGATTCGCAGCAATTGTTTTGTTTTTGATTCGCAACAGTAATGTATTTTTTCAAGGCTGCAGAACAAAATGTGAACCCTACCGAACAGAAAATATCCTTGAGCGATATTTGGTATCATTTTGTCAAATTAGATAAAAACAAAATATCAATAACAATAATGAAATAAAGTAATCTTTAACAAAAGTGAGTTTAGTTTTGAACATTTTTTCAACATTTAGGATTGTTTTATCAAAGAATTTTATTGTTATTCTATTTAGAAAGGTGTTTTTAGGGAATCTCAAAAGTGCAGTTGAAAGAAATCGGTCCAGGCAGTGAACGGTTTGATTGAGTTAGTTAAATCGCTTCCACTCCTTGTTCCAGTTCTTTCTACTTCCCCCCCCCCTTTTGAACAACAGCCTTGATCCACGCATATTCCGAGCGCATTCATCATGGCAATTGTTAGTAAGTGGTGAAAATCGTTAAAAGAACTGATTCACTTCGGTGAACGAACGGTTCCGATCTGATCCTTTAAAGGAACGGTTTATCCATCTGAGTTTTGAACAGAAACTTAATGATCTGAGCTGTGAAACTCTGGAGAATTCCAATAATTTCATATTTATTACAAAGGTAAATGAGATGACAGCAATATTATTCTAATTAAACATCTTTATATTTTATTTAAAACACTTGTGCTAGACTAATTATATCATAGTATAGATGTTTCACAGCACCCAACACCAGGATATTAAGGCTGTGGAAATTTGGTTTAAAGGCTTAAGGAATATTTTATACTAAAAAAATGTGAATATTCTGTGATGACACAAAGTGAAACATCCATTTTTAATGAATGTACGAATGCACGAGAATAAATGCAAGAGACGTGAGATAATTCTACTAAACTACTATTATATCTGTTGAGAAAAACTTGTCTTATGGCGATTATCCAAATCCTAGGCCACTGCAAGATCATCAGTGGTCGTACGGATCAGAGTGCTGAACAGTGGTAGTTCGATTTAGTTTCAGACCTTTTTTAATGCTGTTTTCGTGTTCTTCCCACATGTATAAAATGAATACATACCTATTTTTCTTAGAATGCTTTCATGAATTAATTCCTCTTCTTAGACAGGTTGCCCTTGTGAACATTGTAAGTTCTAATAAATTCAGTCCAATCTTAAGCTATCATTCTTCTATTATATTATGCACGTTTCCCCTAGCAACCATAACGGCATTTGCTTTTTTCACAGTTGCATTTATAAGGATTAACTTTCGGCGTCTATGGCTTCATTCAGAGGAAGGTTTTTCGGTTCTAAGGCTGTGATTAAAGGCGTAAAAATGATTGAATGCATTTATACCTGAGCCCAGCGAAGGCCGAGCGGAAAGATCCCTGAAAATAGGTAGTTCGCCCCCCCCCGGGTTTTGTACCACTGGGAACTGGCTGGTTGTGTGTTCTTCTGGTGTTTCCCATCTATAATGTAAATAGGAGACATTTTCTCCTAGAAAGCTTCCTACGAAGCATCCGTCGCCTTAGCAATATAGCCCTAACTTACTTTATCTTAATCAAATAAACTAGAACGTTCACACCTGTGCAAAAGTATTGAAACTGGTGTCAATCAACCAAGGTAAAATTGAGCGGTCACGGACGCTTAACCGACGAGGCACTTAACCAACAACAGTTAGCCGGCAGGACATTTAGTCGACACGGACACTTAGCCGATATATAGACTTAGCCGACAGAACATTTAGCCGACACGGGCACTTGCCAACAGGACATTTAGCCGATAGGACATTTAGCTGACAAGGACACTTAGCGACAGGACATTTAGCCGACAAGGACACTTAACCGACAGGACATTTTGCCGACACGGACAGTTAGCCGACAATGAGTCTCGCTCTTCCCAATGCTTTCAGATTTCTAATACTTTCACATTTCATTACTACTTTGCTCAACATATCATGCTACATTCATTCCCGTATAAAGTCCTTTCGCACCGCCCACTAATGAGATTTCCTTTCCCTGCCAGAAAGTAGAGTGATTCGCCCTACTTGTCGCTACACTGGAAATACGTTTTTACTACCACTCTACTTTTTTTCTGAAATGCTATTTACATTCTTAGAATGCTATTTCCACGTTAGGCATCGCATATTCAGAAAACAAGAGAAATTATTAACGATGTCAAAGTGTGCAAAGGAACCCAGTTGATTAAATGATTGCAGATCCCATATTCAAATATAACTAAGTGACCGTCGTACTTACTCCCTCACGATAAATTTAAATGATTTTTCAGTTTATCCACTATACACCAAACAGCACGATATATATCAAACTATGCTAAGTTACACAGCAATTAAAAAGCGATATGGCACCTTTAAGAATCGAAAAATGAATTTTACTGATAGGAAGAAAGGACTTAAATATTGAACTTATAGAGAAAGTGAGAAATTTTGCAATTGACAGTAAGTTTAAATAATTATTGGGTACGCGTCAGCTAAACGTCACTGTTGGCTTAGTGTCCTGTTGACTAAATATCCCGTAGCTAAATGCCCAGAAAACGTGAAAAATGAGCAATACCATCACCGTGACTCGAATCTATACCTCTCGAATATGCGTCGAATGCGCTACCGTTACAGGCCGAAGGCATACTGGAAGGGAGAAAATAATTTATATATTTCCTCTTTTAAAGGGCTACTGGAGACTATTATTATAATTATCGTCCACCACCTTTTAGTTTGGGCGTCACTATAGAGTCATTTGGTTATTTGGAAGCAAGAGACTAGAAAAATGTGCAGTTCCCTTTCCAGGATTCGAAGCCTGGATCATCTCTGGAATACGCGCCACGTGTGTTGTCGTTACACCACGAAGACATGATGGCAGGAGGGAGATAATAACTTATACCTTTTACATATACATAGATGTTTGGTGCTGCCGATTGAAATAAAAGAGCGAGGTGCATAACTAAATGCTATACGAATCCCATGTACAAAATTTTCATATTTTAAGACTAATAGTTTTCACGTTATGCAAGACACATACAGGTAAGACAGGCAAATTGGCAACCTTGCATTCGGCGTAGATTTTGTAAAATCCCAATCGATTTCGAGGGCGAAACGGGTTCCCCTTCATCAGGAGCAAAAAATTTTGCAAAAGCGAGAAAGCGAATGTCGATCCTAATTATACCCACAGCCGACCAATGGAAGAACCGATAGAGCCATCTAGCGGCAGAAATAGCAACGAAAAATGAAGGGTTACGTTAATAGAATTTTGAAGGGATAAAGCAAGGCTGGATTGGAATTGACTAAACAGGATAAATTTTTGGGAATGTGAAAAGCTTCAAGAAAATCCAATTCCCTAATAGAAGCATATTTCTGGGTAATTTTAGCAGATCCAAAATCAAAATTGTGATTGAATTTCCAACTATGATTAGCTATTGAAGATTTGTTAATTTGGCCTTTTCGGACGTAAGATTCATGTTCTTTTATGCGAAACTTTAATGATCTTTTCGTTTTTTGCCAATATAACTTACGCCACACTGACACGATATGCTATAAATTCCTCAAGAATTAAAGTCAGAAATAGAATCTTTAAGAGCCGAACCTCGGATTTTATTTATAGGCGAGAAAACAACTTGAAAATTAAACTTGTGTAAAATCCGTGCAATTTTGTAACTGATAGAAGGATGAAATGGAAGCACAACAATGTTATTAATGTTATTAATGACATCAGAATGTGTCCCTAGATGGCACGATCAAAACTTTAAGCCACTTTTTGCTTAGCCGGGTGACATGACTTAGCATGGGGAGGTAAATAAACAGAAAAGGTTTTACGGTAAACACTTGTTCTGAAATTAGATCCATTGCGGATTATAAGAATTTCAAGGAAAGGCAGTGTATTATCAGATTCAGTCTCAAAAGTGAACTGGATGGCCGGGTCAATCGAATTTATAACAGTTAAAATCTGGTGTAAGTCTTCCTTATCACCATCAAAAAGAGCGAAAGTGTCGTCTACGTAGCAAATCTACAGACGAACAGATAGTTTTTCAAGTAATTTGACCTCAAAATAGTGCATGTAAATGTCAGCAAGTACAGGACTGAGGGAATTATCCATAGCTAGTCCTTCAATTTGATGTGTGAGAAATGGAATTCTCGAAGTCTAGTTTCAAGGCATTTTAGTGCCTCTTCAACTGGAACGTTACTGGAACTTTGGGGAGAGCATAAAGTCTAACTGTGCTGTATTGTTAACTGTGCTAGATTTTATGCCCTCCCAAAGTTCGCAAAATTGGAATTCCGTTTCGACCTATAGTCTCCAATTTAGGAACGCATCGTACCCTTTGGCCAAATATTTAGTTTCCGTATTTTCTCCTTTACTTTCCAACAATATTCACACCGTAAAAAATTCTTACGAAGTCATTGATAAACTTAAAATAATTTCTCCTCTGTACTCCATTACGGTTTCGTTTGATGCTAAATCGCTGTTTACTAACGTTCCAGTTGAAGGGGCACTAAAATGCCTTGAAACTAGACTTCGAGAATTCCATATCTCACATATTGAAATTGAAGAGATAATTTCCCTCACTAAAGTCTCTGTGAGTCAAACTCACTTTGTTTTCCAAAATGAATATTATCGCCAAATTGATGGACTAGCTATGGGTAATCCCCTGAGTCCTGTACTTGCTGACATTTACATGCACTATTTTGAAGTTAAATTACTTGAAAAACTATCTTTTCGTCTGTAGATTCGGTAAGTAGACGACACTTTCGCTCTTTTTTGATGGTGATAAGGAAGACTTACCCCAGATTTTAACTGTTATAAATTCGACTGACTCGGCCATCCAGCTCACATTTAAGACTGAATCCGATAATACACTGCCTTTCCTTGATATTCTTATAATTCGCAATGGATCTAATTTCAGCACAACTGTTTACCGTAAAACCTTTTCTGTTTGTTTACCTCCCCGTACTAAGTCATGTCACCCGGCTAAGCAAAAAATGGCTTCGGTTTACTATTATGTATTTCGAGCTCTCAAAGTTTGTTCCTCAGAATCTCTTGTTGCTAAAGAACTCAATTATTTAAGATCTGTTGCCCTTGACCGAGGATTTTCTCTCGTTGTCATTGATAAAGCTGTTAGAAAGTTCTCATCGTGCCATCTAGGAACACATTCTGATGTCAGAAATAACATTAATAACCTTGTTGTGCTTCCATTTCATCCTTCTATCAGTTACAAAATTGCACGGATTTTACACGAGTTTAATTTTGAAGTTGTTTTTCTCGTCTATAAATAAAATCCGAGGTTCGGCTCTTAAAGATTCTATTTCTGACTTTAATTCTTGGGGAATTTATAGCATATCGTGTCAGTGTGGCTTAAGTTATATTGGCCAAACGAAAAGAGTATTGAAGTTTTGGATAAAAGAACATGAATCTTACATACGAATGCCTTCAAAATGCTACTAACTTAACCCTTCATTTTTTGGTGATATTTCTGCCGATAGATAGCGCTATTGGCTGTTCCATTGGTCGTATGTGGGTATAAATAGGGTAGACGTTCGCTTTCTCGCTTTTGCAAACTTTTTTGCTCCTAATGAAAGGGGACCCGTTTTGCCCTCTAAATTGATTGGGATTTTACAAAATCTACGCCGAATGCAATGTTGTCGATTTGCCTGTCTTATTTTACACATCGGAGTATTTCTCTTGCGTCTTGACACATGCAGGTGTCATGAAAAACTTCCTTTTGAATCTATTTTAGATCCGTTTTCGAATCTGCTTTGGAAAACTGAGTCCTTTATTCTGTCCGTACGTATAAAAGTCAAGAAAAAAGTCGTCGAATGTGGTCGGAAGCGGTCAAAGTGGATTCTGTTGAAATATGATACTCGAAATTTTTGTGATTAGAATACTTCTATTTTGCGTTGCACAAGTAAATAAAATGGGATGTAAAATTAAAATAGCACACATTCAAATAATAAAGATTGGAATATATACGCGAAATAACTTTGAGGATTTTGTCTGGTGTTAAAATCTTGAGGCATGGATTGGGCAGAAGGCTGTATATCACAGAATATTCAATTGGGCAGAAATAGTAGAAAATGGAATAAATGAATCATTATTATTATCTCTCATTCCTGACAATTAAAAAGATAACACATGCCCTAAGTTACGGAATAATCGTATGGGACTCATTTAAAACTTTCCGCACTTCTCATCGTAGTGTACTAATGGACTGTCGTATGATACAATTATATCGTAGTTACGGTAAGGATATGCAATGCACAATGCATTTTGCCTTAATTTTATACGCCAAAGCGGTAGATTTGCATGCTGTAATGAGCAGTCTGCTTAATACTTTTTCAGGATTTGTGTCTCAGTAGGAAAAAAGGACAGACCTGCAAAAACAAGTTACACGTTAATGCATAATTTATATACGAGGAACTAAGAAACATCACTTTAAACATAAAATGGTTCCTCATAAGCTCTAATGAATGACTGGGTACATTGACTTTGTATGCATACCTTTCCACGGATAAAGCATTCCGTCTAAATTAAAATAAATTAACATACATTTAATAGCGAGTTACGGAAATATGTATGGGTACACTCTCTCAAATGGCTGTTTTACTTCGGCACAGCTAAGCGCAAGGTTTAGCCTGAATGCTATTCATTTCTTCATCCCTATCGGTATACATATGCACCTCGAAGATTCAAAAATATTGTAGGATTCTAATTGTGAAAATGTTTGAGTTAATGTCTCTCAGGCTCTACTAGATTTAAAAGACAGTCTGAACTAATGTGACAAAGTCCTATGAAGGTTAAAATAATCTTTTTATTAACACTTTAAATTTAACAGAAGACACCACGTGTGCTTACAACACAAACCTTTGCCACTTACGGAGATTTAAAATAACATAGTTTAAATGCAAATTCAAAGAAAGTAGTCGGCAACTAAACAGTCATCTAGGTTCACTTATTTAAATGAAACGCATGAAACATAGACTAGCAGGAAAATAGCTGAAGCCAGAATAATATTTGGCAGAGCTGGCGGGAGGGACGCAAACTGCAGGCAAGTGCCAAATACTCTAAAATTAAAACATTCAAATCTCAGCTTAAATAATCTAACAACTAATTTACGTTTTAGTGATTCCTACGGAAAATATTTATATTAAAGTTTCAAATCATAACAAATGGTTGATTGATACAAACATTACACTATATTACAGCTTGTTTTCACCATTTAGGCAAGCAAAATTTGTGCCCCAGCTTCATTTGGCTTTGAATTTGACAATATCTTAGCTTTCGATTCTATTATAAGAAAATTTTGAAGTTAGAACAAATTCGCAAGCAGGACTATTTACATCTAAATATAAGGCCACTTCTTCAGCAATGTATATACATATATGAGAGCTTGTTTAGCTGTCTTGAATCCAAGTGTTAGTGAAAACTGCTAACCATTAGCTGCGTGCAATTTGTTTGTAATTTGTCAGTTATTTTGAATCACTTTTGTGCAGTTCATGTGTATATATATCAGTTGACATTATACATGCACCAATGTTTTCAGAAGTGCACTTAAGTGTCACTATGTTTGTAATTCTGCTATTTTGTTTTAAGAATAAAATGAAGAGAATTTGACTATGGGCAAATTATAACTTTATGTTTAATACTTTTCTTCCGCGTTCAGAGATAATTATGAGAGAGCAGTGACGTTGAATCAGGAAGGATGAAGAATGAAACATTAATCTGTGAAAAGTCTAATTATATAAAATAGTCCCATTTTTAAAAAAAAAGCTGATTTTGAAAAAAATCAATTTGAAAATATTACAGTATTTAGAAAAGAAGAGAAACACACCAATATGATAATCAAATTCGCTGATACAACCTTGTATTTGAGGCGTACATTTACCAAAAACACTCAATCGATTTCGAGGGCAGCTACAGGTCCCTCCTAATCAGGAGAACAAAATATCTAGAAAGGGAAAGAAAGCTGAGTAACGGCTTTTTATACTCTCGGGTAGAACCACGCGCGAGGAGGCAACGCCATCTATCGGCAAAAATAATCATCAAGAATTATGTTAATAAAATTTTAAAAGCGCTAGGAAGGACTGGATTAGACTTAAAATCATTCACTAAACATGCTAAATCTTTGTGAATATGAAAAGCCTCTTGAAAATCCAATTCACCAACGGAAGAAGCTCTTTGGAAAATTTTTGCAGATCCAAAGTCAAAATTATGATTAAATTTCGCACTATGATACGCTATTGAAGACTTGTTAATTTCGCCCTTTCGGACATAAGACTCATGTTCCTTGATACGAAACTTTAACGCTCTTTTTGTTTGGCCAATATATCTCAAACCACACTGACACGATATACTATAAATTCCCCAAGAATTAAAGTCAGAAACGCAATTATTTAGAGTCGAACCGTGAATTTTATTGATAGGGGAGAAACTGATCTGAAAATTGAATTTCTGGAGAATCCGTGCAACTTTATAACTAACAGAAGGATAAAATGGAAGCACGACATAGTCATTAATATTGTTTCTAACAGTGGAATGTTTTCTATGAAGGGAACCTGAAAAATTTTTTAACAGCTTTATCAATGATCATGGGAGAAAATCGTATGATTCCTGTCCGAAATCGATTGAGTGTTTTTAGTAAATGTACGCCAAATACAAGGTTGTTTCAGCCAATTTGATTACAGTATTTGTTCTTGAATGCTACCAAATTAAAACATTTCTAGTAGAAAAATATATACATTACTCCTTTCCAAGATATAAATTTGTTTTTAATAGTACAATTATTTAAGTAAAACCCAAACTAATTTAACGTATCTCATATTTATCATAAAATATTTTGCTTTATATTAAAGGACGAAAATATGAGCTAGGTCACTGAGATGTGTTGTTAGGAATAAATGGCATTCATTGCAGCAAATCCAAAACTAGTGTACTGCACCAAGTACAAACCTGCTCAAACGTATTGAGCTTTATCTTTCTTCAGAAGAGCAGAGAAGAGCATCTAACATTTTAAAATGCTTGGATGAATGGTCTGGAGATTTCTTGAATCAGGAAACCCCCAAAACAATAATGCATTCCTGAAACTCCTGAAAATAAATCCTGAAAGCTCTATGGAGCACTTCATTTAAAGTCTGTTAGTCGATAAGAATTAAATAGTTTCTGTAAGTTTTGTTCTGTCACGGACTCGATTAATCCAGGGAATTGTGCAGAATTTACTGTAGGGGACATATCGGAAGCTATTGGTTAAAGAACACCTGACATTAGGCAAAGTTTAGAAGGGTTTGCTTTATTTTTGTTCCGTGTGTTTGTTTTGGTCCACAGTTTGTTCTATTTATGAGTTTACTGTTTTGTCTTGCTCAGTGTATGTTTTAGTCTCATGCAGGACCTCTGGAGTAATATCAATTAACATACTGTACCGTTTCAGTAAGTGTTTATATAAGAAGATTTATTTTTAGTGTTGTATTAATTTAAGTTCAACTCATGAACGGTGAGAGAATAATGTTTCCAGTTACCTTTTAATTTTCTGTTATCTCTTGGTTTCACAGTCAGTATGAACAAAGGACAATAATTACTCATCAGAGTGAGTAGTTGGTAGAAGAAATTAGTTAGGTAGTAAATCATTCACTTATACATTACGCCAAAAACAATATTTTTTATAGAATCCCGGAAACTATGTTATGGAATCCCTAAAGCTATCTTTTTTGGGTAAGCTAAAATAATTTTGATGGAAGACTATACTCTTTGTGGTACTCTTAAAATAATTTCATTGAGCACATGAAACTTTATTTTTTGTGGAAACGCTAAAGTAATTTTCATTAAACCTTTAAAATTATATTTATTGTGGAACCCATAAAAATATATGATTGATTTTGTGGTTCATGAAGAATTTTCAAGTATTTTCGAATTTTGATTCTGACATGCAGTATCCCTAGAACAATCAATTGAAACTCCAAAATTAAGCTCAATATAGTTTGAAATTCACTTATTAATGCTTAAAATAAAAATTTCATATACTGACTTTCAGTCATTTTGACGATCTTTTATATTACTGCTCATATGTATTTCTGATGTTTACTATTTAATGGATGTATTATTAATTTAATTAATTGTATTATCTTAATATCTTAGGTTATTTAGCATGGAGTAGGTAATGTCTAATTAATTGCATGAATTAATAGGGTTTCCCTAATTTCTGTTATCTAAAATACCATCCTAATTTTACTGAAGATTACCATAAGGTACGATAGCCAAAAACCCTTTGAATTCTTTTTATCACCAACCACATAAGAAAATGTTCGGGAGGGAAATTTATGTGCATCTACTCTGTCTTAAACATTCATGTCTCATCTGGATTTTGCATATCAACTTTAGATAACTGCATTTGTTAATCACTTAAAAAGGAAGCGGAGAAAAATAAAACAACTCTGAAGTTACTAGATCTAGTACCTGACATTATTTCTTATTTTCACAAGGAAACGGAATTCTTTGAAATGAGATGGAAATAAATTATTGTCGATTTATTCTATTATAGGTAATTCATCCTTATCCGCAGGTTTATTTCAACAGAAAGTATCTTAGTCCTGTTTCTCTCAATTCTTTACTTAAACTTCCATTCTGAATAATACCTTGAGAATAAGTAAGATAAAATTCAGCGGGCAATATAAACGTTTGCGAAGTACCATGAGGGAACATATATACACATAAAATATTTTACGACACATAACTGCGTATTTAAGAATATACGCTTTATGCATATCCAATTAAGTTCGATTCAAATGTGTATATATTTAAGTCGAACTTAATCGGAATATGCATAAAGCCCATTCCTGTTACTGATTTTAGTGTAAAACTATTTAACCGAAAATAACTGAATTTCGAGAAACAATTCCCAGCATTCAATGCAAATTGCAGCTTTAAATATTAGGATAAGCTAGAAAAGCTTTGTAATATTTAAAAGATCGAAAGAAATTTCGTGTTCTTGTTTGCTTGAAATGTTACGCGAGGGCATGCATTTAAAATTTAAACAAAATCAGAAGTAGATACTTTCATTCCAAAGGAGAGAATGAAATGTTTAAACAGATTATATTACATAAAGCATATCACATCTAAATAGTCTCGAAAAGCACAGATAGCAGAGTGTTTTATTAAATCCGTTTTCCATTAAAGCTACTAGCCAAATGTTGCATCTGCAACGAACAATATCTTTAAACTTTAACGCGATCTGGAATATATCTGGTTTCTAATGTGCTACGTTTTGACATGACATATAATATTTATCTTTCTAATTTTAATTGCGATAGTGAACAGTTTGAGCGGTTTAAAATTAATAGATATATTTTTTAGTAATTAGAACTTTTTATATCTTCAATAGTACATCTAATAATGTGTGCAATTAAAAAACATGTATTTTATAATATAAACATTTCGTTATTTTTAAACACAACTCCAGTGTTATTGCATTTAACAATATATATTCTAGCCCTATATTTGATATGCTTTGATAGACTCCCTTGGTTTTTTAAGGTTTAATAAAGTTCAAGGTAGGAAACATTCTGCAGCTTAATCTTTCGCATTTCGCACCGTTTTACACATTTCACTGTGTTACAACACGCTACCTGCGCCTTTATCCTGCACTCAATTTAGTAAAATTTGCCAATTATTAAAAAATTAGAAGTTGCATTCAGTATGCATGCAATAAGACAAAATGGCAGTTCTAACAGATGTTGCCATTCAATACAAAATAATATTTTTAATTTGACGTTGGTATAAAATTTTGCTTTCTTCATAATCTATAAGATTTAAAATCAGTGTTGATATTTCTTGAGAACTTACATTTTTATTCTTTTTTGTTCCCTTGTACGAAGTATAGGAAGTATTGTAATTGTGAAAAATTTCGGTTACTATACTTTAACTGAAATATCCAATGTGACTGTTCCCGAAGCTCATTTCGACGATTTTTTTGCACGGTATCTCTACGTACAGAAAAAATAAAGGACTCCAGACTTTTGTTTTCCATAACGGATTGTAAAATAGATAAAGAATGGACTCAAAAGGGATTTTATTTGTTACGTCTGTACGAACGTACGTATGTGTGTGTCCCCCATAACTAAAAAATGATTGGCAGTACGACGTTCAAATTTTGTATATGAGATACTATAACATTAATTTAAAATTATAAGAAGTTTGATTTCCATACGACAAAAAATGAGCGAGGTATTTACTTCTAAAATTTGCAATTGTTGGTGTCATTTTCAATTTGCCTCGAGGGACTGGTTAGAGAAGAATAATTCGAGGAAATAAATTTAAATGAAGTGCAAAAAAAATTTGTATAATTTAATATATCGTGCAAGGAAGTTAAGACGTGTCCAAATCAGATTTTTAACAGTATATTGAACTGTTTTAATTTATTAATAATATCTCTAATTCATGTGATATACAATGAACGATACGGGAGGTATTTTTAAAACAAATCTCATAATTAGCAGCTTAAATTTCAGATTTGGCTGTTTAAAAAAATTAAAAAACTATAAATTTATTGTGTTAATTATGTAGCAAAATATTATCAATGAATTCTTTGAAAAATATAAATATTGTTCTTTTTCTCAAAATATGAAAGAAAATAAAAAAAGTTTACTTCTCCGAGACCTTTATTTAATAATTTCTTTTATTGTTTTATTAATCACAGTCTTCAAGATTAGTTAACAATAAAAAAGAGTTAGTTATAATTCTAACATGATCTTCTATTCTAGAAACTAAAGAATTAGAAAGATTTTTAATACCAACACAGTAAGGCAAATTAAAGATTAGAGATTTAAAGTAAATTTAATTAATTAAGAACTTGCGAGATTAGTATTTACTTTCAACAAGTCAAGAGTGTAAACTATAAATGTAAAGGAATTATTATCAATTACTTGGCATAATTGGCCCATGGAAAAAATCCTTTAGAGGGATTTCTGGTGTATTGCTACTAAAAGCGTGAAATGTTCCGAAAATACTTTGATTTCATTTAATAGGAAACGTAAAAAGCCAAAGCAAAATTTAAGATTCCTCGAGGGGGCGTGGATACCTGGCATGATGTAATTCCCTAGTTCAATTAACCAATTATTCCCTTTTTTTAATCTTTTCTGAACTCGTAAACTTCCCTCTTATTTTCTCACCAGGATGCAAATTTAAAGTTAAGTGAGTATTTAAACGGGAGAAATTTGGAGTTTATTTAGAGCATGTGTTCGCTAGCCAGCTCGCGTTACTCGTCTTAGCTGTTACAAGGAGTTCCTGATACGCTTTTTGGTCATTTAAATAATTATCGCGCCAGGTAGGTTGTGGAATCAACCTAGTTATCCTTAACTTAAAGTGCTAGTTCAGCACTACTCTTTAGACTTGAATTTATTGTGTGACGATTCTTAAGTTCCAGTCGTGTTATTATAAAGCACGAAGTACGTGCATTTCTGTTTATAATTGATAACAATAAACGGTTATCTCCACCCTTCTACTGTGCTGGTATTATTTCACGCCTGTGCGAGAAATCACCAGGATCCTTAATAGGATCTAGTAGAGTTTATGTGGTCAAAGAGAGTAAGATTCTATAGCATACTTTGAGTAAATTACTTTCTCAATATAGCAAAAAATGCGACACAGGTACCTCTTCTTTAGAACCAATTAATGTTTGTACTTGTCGCAAAATGTTAAGTAAGTAGAAGCAAAGTTATCTTTAATTGATTTACTTTACTACAGTAATGAGCATTTAACTCAAGTAAGCGAAATAGCTCTGTTTTCATTCGCAAGGTCTCCTAAACCTGATTCGTGGCAAATGAGCACTTCTAAATGAAACAAAAGCCCCTTTCCGAAACATTAGCAAATGAATGTTAGCAATTATTAGATTATTTTTCATAATTAGATAGGTTAGTAGTTTCAGACCTAACTTTTTTTAACTTCAAAACACATTACTGGACATCGTAGAATACTATATTAAGTATTTGCGTTAGATTGCATTTTGACGAAGCAGCGAGTGAGAGATAAGAGAAAGTAATGCCTTTGTGGAGGACTTCTTTAAAGGAAATATCGTATTTTGAGAAAAGCAATGGAAATTCTCATTCAGGAAGGTCGTTCACCATTCTTTGAGCCCAAATCGAAATATCAGTGTTCAGCTATCTCACGGCTTAGCCGCCCTGGATATTAGGTAAGGAAATGCATATGCGGCATGCTAGTTAAGGAAGCACCATTCACGTAATTAGAAAGGTTAATCTCAGACACCTTAGTCTGATGATATTTGCGATAATTTGACATGTTTACAAATACAAACATAATTTATTGCGTTTAAAAGCATTGACTGTAATTTAGTTATGTGCTTCTTCTTACATGAATTTTAAAGACTGATGTAATGTGTTTAAATTTTAAGTCCAAACTAAATTAGTTACGCTTGCATTACTGTGCCGTATCTAGCACACATTTTGTGCAAATATTAGTATAAATCTATGATTACAAAATTATCTGAAAATTCTTAATGCCCAAATTGCAAATCTTTATAAATGATTTCCGCAAAATGTACACTGACCATTAGTAAAACCTTTAGTGTTAAAACTCGGATGCGAAATTTTCCCAAAATTATTAATGACTATGCCGGAAATTTTCATAAATACTTATTACAAAACGTTTATGTTATCATGTTATGATAAATTTATAATGGTAATCATAAATGTTCAGGTGTAGCGCAATTTGACAACAAAACTGGAATGCCTAAACATCTCTATTACATCAAATTTATTTGTCAATAATACTTGTAGGTATATTTCTTCAGTAAAATGTTAGCTTTTAAAAATAACTCCTTAATTATTCATAACAAATCAAATGCAATCAGAATTCTGTAACAGAATAATTAGTAATCACGAGCAAATTGCTCTTAAAGCTTAATAACAGCAGACACTTTTAAGTGGCATTCATAATTTCAGATCACCTTTAATGAGTTTTCTTTTCCTGAACAAAATCAAGTAATTCCAGCGATAAATTACCGAGACTAATTGAAACTATTAAATTATTCACAAAGTAATAGACCTAATTGACTGCATTATGCATTTTTAAAGATCCAAATCTTAAAATGGAGTATGGTGGGAGATAGAAAACGAAAGACTTGTTTCTTTGTCTTAGTTGTTATTCTGATGGGCTAATGACGGTGCAAAAGGAAGGGGTATGTATTCCCGGGTCCTATGCTACTCAAGAGAATTGCGCTTAAAGCGAAATTCCCTAATTAAGACGAGTCTTTTAAAAGCCTCTAGTGGACGGAAGGAATTTTGAAACTGAAGTGACAGTATTTCTTTCAACGAAATTCGGATGACAAGATTTGAGCTTCCTCAGCTACGAAACGTGAATGGAGATTTTTGGGGTCTTTAATGTATTCATGCCTAAAAAATAGGCTTTATAAACTGCTAAACACAAGAGAAGGCTGATAAGAATAAATTTCTTTTGTATTTAAATTTGTCGCAACACGATACATGCCTCAGAGTACAGGTTTCATGAGATAATAAGGAAAAAGGGGATAAAAGGTTTGAGACATACAATCAATGACGTTTTTTTCAACGTTTTCCAAAGCTTCCGTAGCTTTTTTTAGTATTTGTCTCTTAGCCAGTAGAAAATTATTTACGCTACCGCATCTATTGGTATTGTATTCTAACGAAAATAAATAAATGAACAAAAATAAAAAGTAAATTAAATTGAATTCAAGTTCTTTTTCAGCAACTTTAAAATCAATATCAGATTTAGAGGAGTGGATTAACTTGGTTGAATATTAATTGAGCTTGTATAAAAAAAGCAAGTTTGTTTAACACGAAAATGAAAAGTTAGCAATGAAAAGTTATTATCCTAGATTAAAACGAAGCTGGCTAAGGAAAATACAAAAAGGAAAAGAAAATCAATCGGATAATAGTGAAGCAGCACTTGCAGCAGAATGATAGCATATAACGTTGTATCTGAGAATTGTTTTTATTTGTAGCAGCGTATAATTTTAGCCTGCCTAATCCAGAATACCTAAACGTTATTAAACTCTCCGTTAAAGACGCTTTGATAAAAATTATTAATAATGTTGCGAAAAATTCGGCGGTTGCGCCTGTATGTAAGCTTTCCGGCATAGCACTAGGGTCGCCATAAAATAATGTATGGTAGGGTTGCCAGATTGGCGACTTTATCGCCCATTTGGCGACCAAATTGGCGATATCCCATGGTCCAATCGGGAAGCTTCTAGAATAACTTCCTGTCGAGATATTTCTCGAAACGTGTGGAACTTAAAGAAAAGCTATATCAACCCTTGCGTTTCTGAGAGCAGCAGTTGAAAAGATTGTGAAGTTAGTTGCGAGTAGAGTGTGATTAGTTGTGAGAAGTCTGAGAATAGCTGCTTTCTGTGAGTGCTAAGCTACGCGAGAGTTTTGTGAACGGAAAGCGATCGAGATAGTGCTTTGCCGTGAAGCTACCTTTACAGTATAGCTTGACAGTGTAGTGGTGATTGTTCCACGGTGTTTATTATAAGTCTAGTGTTGCCGTGAAGCTACCTTTACAGTTACAGCCTGAAGCTGTGTGGCTGATTGTTTCAGCGTATTTATTGTAGATTTTCGACGCTTTTAATGGTAATTTTGGAACTGTGCTGTAAATAGTGATTCTTGTAAATAAATTCTGCTTTTTATTGTTCTCCATCGTGTTTTCATCGGATACTCTCAAACCCACGAACCCGTATAACTCAACAATAAGTGTCTCATAAATATTGCCATTTCATGCCTGCCGTTCATAACTCAATTTCTCAATTTTTAATAATAGTTATACTTCCATTATTTACTAGATATTATTTTTGCTCTGAATAATAATTCTGTTAGTGTAATTAAGTATATTTAATCTCCTGATTAAACTGTTTGAAAGCATTTTGCAGTAATTGAGAGGTAAAATATTATAATATTCTAGCTCCCGATTACTGTGAAAAGTAAAATATTAATAATAGTTGTAATATCGGTTACTTCTGTTCCCTCTGCTTTTTAATCGTCTCAAGTTAACAATGATTTTCCTTTAACAGTGGATAACGTCTAAATATAATCTCCATTCATAGTATTTGGTTGACTGTATCTAGTCTGATTTTTCTCTTTGTTTGTTTGGGTAAAATAATGGAATTAATTTTTTATCGTCATCCACAAAACCAATTTCCTGTAACATTTTCCGGACAGACATAACTGAGGTAAAAATAACGAATGCTTTAAACTTCAATGCATATTTTATTGTACTAAATTACAGTTTAAATCAATGAAAAAAGTAAAATATTCTTAATCTAGTAAGTAAGAAATCTGAAGTTAACTTATGCGAAAAAGGAGTAGTAAGACAACATAATATAGATAAGTCTCTACGTACTTTACAATATCACAAACATTTTTAATTAATTATAAAAGCTCTTATTATATTCGCAAAACTTACCAATCAGGTATATTTATGTAAAATAAACGTATTTTCAATTATACTGTTTAAGTGGCTTATTAAATATTAAAATCGAGACTTATCAATTATATTTAATCGTAGATGTAATCTAAGAGCTTTGTCGATTGGCAAAACTCTGAGATTCAGGTATTTGCTAAGCTTTGGAGGGATAAATTATAAATTTCCTCACCGTTGTTGCAATGGAAAAACCAAATCGGTTGGATGATAAATGATGGGTATCATGGCGTGACCTAGTGATTCGTAAAAGCTTAACAAATATTCTGGTAGAAGCTTTTCTGATCTTTGAAGCCGTGCAAATTAATTAATAGTTATTTAACTGAATTCTCTTAAAAGCATGATAATCAATCCGGATAAATAAAGTAACTGATAACAGGATTCCATATAACAGAAGATTTACTTTACACGCCTATGATTACTATGTAAAAACATAATGCTTGCCAGCTTCCTCTCGAATATATGGCGTTTCTCAATAATGTTATTCGCAAATTCCGAATTAATGAATTCCTTTTTTTCCATACGTCTTTCATTTATTTATTTTTCATATATCTGCCGATTTACCAGACGGCCTAAGATATTTTTTTAAACAGTTAAATCAATTATCTCTTTTTGCGATCAGTTTAGTGTCGTAAAATATAACAAAAATTCTTTATTATGAATAACAAATAATAGCACAACACGCAAAAAAAAAAGATTGCCAGTAAGTTAAAAAGACATTTTTCTTTCTCCCTTTTTTTAACAGACGCGTATTTCTTCCTGAAATATTATTCCTTTGTTCAACTTCCTTTCTTTTGTCTTTTCAAATGTCTTTTTCTTTCGCTACGCTAGATAAAAAAAATATTTATTCGCTTCATTGCACCGGAGATAAATTTATCAATATTGAACAAGCCACCTTAAAACAAATGAAAGAAGAATGGCTCGTAATTGCCGCGTAGTTACGTCAGAGATGCGGTGGGCGTTCAATGATTTTAAGCCTAAGATAAATGTCTAAAATTACATTTCTAATCATTAATGTTGTATCTAATCATTAATGTTATAACAGTTGTTAGCATAGTTTCTCTTGACTTCAGAGAGCTCTGAAATCCAGATCTGAATCTGAAAGTATTGGATTCCAGGAGGAAAATATGTTTTATCAAAGCTTTCTAAATCCTTCCTAAACGAACAATTATTAAAGACGCTGTAATGCAAACTATGCAAATGTGGCTTTACCTTTTGAAGTTAAGAAAATTATTTGAGGCTCGATTTGGTGAATACGGTGGAGAATACGGTAAACTACGATATAATCTTAACTACTAGCGTGTAATAACTTTCGTTGCGAAATAGTGCCACTTTGCTATAGTAGTCACTGATAGTGTAATACTTTAGAACTGCGGAAGATTTGTGGCAGTTTGGTAAGTGTTATGAAGTTAGTTTACTCCCGCCGTGAAAAAGTGTTGTAGACATGAATAGGCTTGTGTTGAGATCACATCTTAACATTAGCTTACTAGCAAGTAGTTGCTATTATCTGTAGACAAGAAGTCGTATATTTTGTTTTTGTTCCTATTGTTATCTGCATTATCTAAAAGTCATAAATAATTCATACGTTTTGTACTCGAATTTACCTTGAAAATTACAAAGAAACCTTCGCCTTTGAACCATGGGAAATGGATTTTATCTTGCGTACTAATAGTAATAGTAATAGAGATGAAAACTGGCCACCCATTACACATGTAATTTGTTGGAGATCGAGGGTAAAAATTCCATTAGGTGAAAATTCCGTTAGGTGAAGGTCACAGAAGTTATAATCGTAGCTATTATACAGCGTGTAGTCACTTTTCATATCAAAGAATGATATTCAAAAGCTACACAGCACATTTCTGTCCTCTGAAGCTCATAAATTGGTAAGATCCATTTTATTTCAAAACCAAGGTCTCCTTATTTACTTCTAAGCCATAGTTTTGAAACCATGATTTATCACCTATCATTAGCGCCAAAAAAATCTTGTGTCTCCGTTTATCAAGAAAAGTGACTGTCGAGAACATTGTACTCCAGAAATCACAGTCAGTCAGCTTTCAGTTCCCCGGAAAACACTAAAATGATTTCCTCTAGTAATTCAAAAAGAATAACTAACGCAATGGGAGTTTAAAATATGCTGGAAAAAGAGGCAACTAATATTATAATTAAAAAGAATATGCCATTTAAAATGTATCTTAATTTTAAAGCAATCTAAACTGAAGAATAACTCTATTTAGCTGCTTTAATTAAATCAAAATTTAATGTTTGCTCACTCTCTTTCTCCAGCACTCGTGGCCTACTTTCTTGGCTGCTTATTGTCCCTGTCTACGTTTCTTCATGCGCTTAATGGGATGAAGTGGAATGATAAGCTTTATCGTTCTAAGTGAGGACGCAATAAATTAACGTCACTATTTTCCGTTATGATAAATTAATACTTTCCAGTGTATACTGAATATTTCTTTTAAATCGAACACATATCAAAATAAGTTTTAAAAAAAGAAAACATGTTTGTACTAGTGTGTAAAATATAAGATATCTGTCTTTCAAATGATAAATTAGTAATAGCCTTTTAACTTCCGTCTTCATTATAAAAATAATAAGAAGAGACTGTATTTTATATTTGAAGAAATGGTTATAGTATACTAGTATAGATAGCAGAATATTGCAGACTTTATTTTTGGTATAGCGATATACAGAGCATCCAATTTTACAGCAAAGATATATATATATTATTTTACGCTGCAATGTACTATTTGAAAAGTACCGCAAAGTATTTCTTAAAAGAATTTACAAGGAAAACTAGCTGTTATTTATACTAAAAATGAGCAAAGCCTCTTAAATATCTAATTCCGCCAACTTTGTTCATTGCTTTAAAACACTCTACCATGGGTGGGAACCATTATTTATTCAATGGTGTAAATGTGAGATACTACGCAATATATATTTTTAATAGCATCTTTATACATTTACCATTTTCAAAGGACTTAGTTATGAGATGTCAACTATTTTTAGATTACTTAAGATAGTTTACATAAGAACAATTTTTTTTATTATATTGTTTATATAAGAATGACTACTTTTATTCACTGAATATATTTTTTTTTTTGTAACTAGAATTTACGAGAATTAAAAACAAATTTTTTTCAGAAATTGGCATGTTAAATACCTATAATACAGGTAAATGGTTAAAGCATTGTTCCGTTAATTATAAAACGCGCTACTTCTCTCATTGTTTTTAGCTTCCCTCCTCTTGACTGTCATTTTTAATTAACCGTGGACGATTTCTTCAGCATATCGGGATTTGACTGCTTATCAAAGAAAATCTAAAAACACACGCTCTATGGCGGAGGGAATGTACACTGGCTGATTGTTAATGTTAAGCAAGCAAAACGATGTTCACTCAGCAGAATCAGCATTCAACCCAATCGGTCATTGTCATGAAGGAAAGAAGAAAGGAAAATAATGTCTTATTAGAAGCCCCAAAAATTAACCATAATTCTCTCACACTATGTCTCCGTCCATAAAAGGAATTCTTCTACCGATTGGGTTATGCGACCTCCCCCTGATGGAGAAACCAATTCATCGCAGTTCATCCGGAAAATAAGAATCCGATAAAACCGAATAGCTTCAGAACATAGGGACGTGGGGAGGGGCTGGATTCCTCGGGAATGATTTCATTATCAGAGAGGGTCCTCTTTCGTTCTGACTGCAATCAGACAGACAATTATTTCGCAGTCACGGGATTATTTACGTTCGCCTAATAATGCCGTTCTTCTAGAGGAGGAAGTTTGTGATCCGTAGCGCTGAGGCTGTTTAAATTAAATTTAAACTAATTAGTTTATTGAAATTTTAACGTAAAAATTTCACCGAAGTGAACTAACGTTCCCGTCTGCAACCCAAAGAAAGTCGATATTTTTACGTTAAAACGCTGTTCTGCCAAATTTGTGTGTTACGCTAAGTTGCGTTATAAAACTAACTGTAATTAAAGCACTAATATTTTTGCAGCCGGAATTTTTCCGATTTCCTTGGCGAATTTTAGGAGATTTTCTAAAATGATCCGAGACCTTCTTATCAATTATTTTTTATTTATGTTGTATATATTGGATAATATTTCCCTATTTGAAACGTTTTGTTCTCTTTTTTGTTAGAATTTTCAAAAACCGTATTGCAAAATAATCCTGCTACAAAATTACAAATATGACATTAACATGTGAATTAAGCTAAGTTTCGCTTTTGGAATATAAGAAAAACCATTTTCCTAATTTAGCTAAAATAGATAACCAATATATAATATTTATTAATAATAGAATATCAATTATCTCTCAATGTCGCCAAACAATTTTGTTAACAATGATCTTTTATTATTTTTTAGTAGGCTAGTCAACACTTTCGTATCAGCGGAATTATCTACCAATACTTACCACTAATAAATCTTACCACTAATAAATGCTCTCCGTGAAGAATTTACATTTGTTTGAATGCCCAATTTTTCTTGTGTAAAATCAGGATTTATTACCTTAAATTTTTTAAGTCCGTCTACTATTTAACGAATTCGTGCTTCATATGTTAATATCAGAGTTCCTTAAGAGTCTAATGTACTCAGCATATTTAACAGAATAAGCACTTCACATAGATTTTTATTCTATGACGGCACATTGATTATTATTTTTATTCTATTTCCATATGTAATGTTGTTGTTGACGTTTTTTTAACTATACTACCCTCTAACTGCATTTGATTTACGTCAAAAACTTACCATGTGACGCAGTTAGAGCACACGGGAAATAACCAGAGCTAACCAGCATGAAGCATTTAATGGATGCTGGACACTCGTCATTAAAGATTTATAAAAAATAAGTCTTCGATGCATATTATAATGCAGAAAAATTCATCCAGTTCAACCGTATTCTTGAACTAATATAACGGTGCTGAATATGCTTTCAAAATTTGTTTCATTTGTGAATGAAAATTTCAATTACAAAATGTGTATTACAATTTTCATTTACTCACATATTAGTTTGTGTTACTTAATACCTTATCTCAGATGCAAATATCCCCTGATAAAATAAATCCTCGACCACGAAATATTTCGAAATGTTGTTAGTATGAATTACAAGCAGCGAATGTTTCATGAATTTTAAATAATTAAGCCACGACCACACTACTAATTTACCGTTTTCTTCCCGTAATAAAATTACTGCTCTACTCACCATCTATGCGACTCGAAAAGTGTCGCCGATGTTGTACGAGACATTAAGCAATTAATTATCTTCCATGCGACGTAGCAAATAGCCCCTTTTCCGAGTTTTGTCACTTAGCGTGACATACGATTTTTTAATTATTATCGCTTAAATTGAGCGATCTGAAAGCAGTAAAAGTGATAATGAACAATGCTGATAATTTAGACCCTCATTTTCACTAATATAATAGATACACACACACACATATATATATAAATATTTAAAATTACAAATTTTATTTACTTTAACTGCTAGCTCTTGTTTGACAGACAGGAGATTACCTTTGCTAAATTTTCTACTTCAGTATCTTTTAAGTTTAAATATTCTAACTATCAATAACTTATATAAAATTTATTAAAATTTTTTCTGTATTGACCGTTATTGGATTTGGTGTATATATTGCTTAGTTAATCGGGTCTATCTTTAGACTTCACATTTAAAGTCTTAACGTTTTGGCTAAATATGCACAATTTAATAGGAGTTATATTTATTTTTACGGTCATTGTGATTTTATATATGTACGTATAAAACATATTTAATATATATTTAATAATATATTGGAATATTTTATAATACATTTAATTTATAATACAGTCCAGGGATAAAAGAACTAGAGAGATTAAATACCTAAATCGACAATGGCTTTATCAGGAATCATTTAGAAAAGTTTTATAGGGAAACATTTTCACGTTTAGTACATCCGCCTTTCGTTTATTTTCATGACGTCCGCATCACGTGGACGTCAGTCGACTATATGATCGCTAATCAAGTAGGAAAAATGTTGTAGATTTGAAGACGCCTAAACAAAGTCTGTTACTGTTGTACAGATTTATTTTAGAACACGGTATAGACAAATATCTATTTCGGTGTTGGACTGGACATTCAGCAGATCAGAACTTAGATGAGGCATGTCGGTCACCAAGATGTCTGGATTTTATACAGCATGATTGGTTCTTGTGAGGATACATCAAAGACCAAGTATTTGTTCCTGACCACCACGCTCAACTACAGCATTTTCGGCTAGTAGACGAACAGTACATTTCTCGATCCAGCTTGTTAATAACTCAAAACGGAAGAAGGACTAGAACTAAATAAAATTTTCTTTTATTTAGTTCTTGTTTTTGAGAACAACTTAGTTCCCATCCGGGGAAAATATGTGCTCAAGGCCACTACTTCCCATCTTAAAGATCTTAAACAACGCATTACTATAGCTGATGCAAGCAATGTCATGGTGTGCTAAAATATGTTTTGGAAGAGCTTGACTATATTTGATACCAGCAGTATTATACAAAGGTCACATCTAGAACATTTGGAAATAACGTTTGTTATTTTTATAACATATTCTTCTAACGTAAGTATTTCAATCGTACTATTAAAATTGTGTTTTCTTCTATGTACTTTATCTGTTTCTTTTAGAAATACAACACTAGTTTGCAAAAGTTAAGCAGCGTTCCTGATTTTGGTCTTAATTCAGCAAAAAATCAACCGGAGACATTAAAATCATACTGCAGAGACACACTACATCATTACTTAAAGGATGAGGGAAATACAGGAGCACAAAACATAGTACGGAGCGAATAGAAAAGCTTTATTGACAGAAAGGCGTTGGTACAAACACACTATCCAGCCAAGAGGGAGAACAATAACTTAGCAAAGGATATGATCTTCCTTAATGAAAATGGTTGCGTTGCACCTTTTGTCGATACTCAAAACCAAATTATCTAACAGTCCTTGGGGTAAGATTTCCCATTCTTCAAGAAGCATCTGTTTCAGTTACCTGATGCTCTCAGGAGGGTCCGATAGTGCCATTAGGCATCTGCTTAATGTATCCCAAACATATCTAATGGGATTTAAATCAGAAACGCAGGCTAGCCAAACATTTCTGTGGATATATTCACTTTCCAGGAGCTCTTCAACAGCACGAGTCCTGTGGGGCCCTGCATTGTCATCTATAAAAACAAATTCGGAAACAATAACCTCCCGGGAAATACATACGTGGGGATAGGATACGTTCATCAAAGTAAAGATCTCCGGCAAGTGAAACTCTATCGAAAATGTGGACTTCTGTTTTTGTGTTTATCATTTACTGGCAAGAAAGCGTGTCTTTACCTTTCTCGATATCAACTGGAGCCGAGAATCATTTGACAGACTGAAAAGATTCTCATCAGTAAAGAGGACACTACGCCATTGATGATGTAACCCATCTTTGTATTCTCTGCACCACTGCAAAAAGTGCCAACAGATGGCTTGCTGTCAATAGTATACAGCGTTTAGGATAGTGTGCGAAACGGCCAACCTTTATGAAGTCGCTCGCCCGAAATATATCGGGACACCTGCCTTCCGGCTTCCGTGCACAACTGCTAATTCCAAACTCTTAGACGGCAGACATCAATCTACGCCCCTCCTCAAGCTTGTCGTTTATTCTACCAAGAGCAGAGGCGTGTTGATACTTTCTTGCAGCACGTACAACCTCACTTTCGCTTGCATAAGAATGCCTGGAAATGCGTTTTCTTTTCCGGTTTTAAAATTGCCTTGGACTTCACCTTTATGCGTCGTGCGTACCCCTGCCGTCATGGTGCTGGTATTTGCATATGCATCATCTTTCTGCTGAGGTGGCCGTTCATTGTACTGATCGCAAAAAGCCTTTTTTAACGATTTCATGGTTGTAAATTCAAAAATGAATTTGTTGTTTGCTCTTTTACATTAGTGTAGATGAAGATACAATATTTCCTATATATCCAAAATTTATATAAGCACCATTGTAGAATAGAAACATTTCTAATTATGTATATTACGAACATCGATTCCCCACATGTAACTGAGAGGATGAGCCTGCTAAAAACTAGCTGTTGATTTCCATGTTTGGGATTGTTGTGTTTAAATGATTTCGCATTTTTAAATTTGAGGGAGTTTTCCATCAAAAGTCTTCTGCGGAAGCAATTATTTTTTGTAGATATAGCCATCGTGTGATGTGATGTGTTCAGCTAACGAGATCAACACATGCATATCTCTGCGTAGAAGAGTTTCTTTTTTCAAGAAATGCTAAAATTTCTTATATTTAAATATAGTATTTATTATTTTAGTATTTTTACTTTGGCTATAATATCACTTTAGATATTGCAAATACTATAATATATTAAGTTACTATTTTAATTGATATAAATTACTGTTATTTTACCATTTCTAAGTTATTACTCATATTGATTTTCCTCTTCGTACTAGTCTTATATTTTTGGGAGTATTAACTATGTAATACTGCAATGAAAATTATCGGAAATAATACACTTCACGTACGCAAGGATAAGGAACGGCTTCCAAATCTTTTCAGAATCTATTATGTCTTTCATTACGCAAGGGTAAGGAATCGCTTGCAAATTTTTCAGAATCTATTATGTCTTTCATTAATTCCGGATTCCATTTCTCTTTATCATTTCATAATTAATTATTTGTTAATAAAGCATAATTTTCGCTTTGATGACTTCCTAAAATAACAAATGTAAACGTAAAGCATGCAGAATATTTTATTTCTACGATAAAATTTCCTCCATAAGTACATCCTCTGGTCGATAATTCACTTCTAATAGTAAATAACGCATTGATCAAGTCAGAGAATGAGACCTATGTTTTAAGATCTTATCAAGGAATTTTGAAAGATCAACTGAACATCTTGCTATTCTTCCCATTTCTAGTTGTTCCAAAAACATTTAATTTTTCGAATAGCAGCAAATGATTCATGTGGCTCAGACGATGCTTTGTCATGAAACATTCCTGTTCAAAGGCACTGTGATGAATGAAAAATCACAGATCTACACTTTGGTATGGAAATAACCCAACAATCAATTGAAAGACCCCTGAAGGATGAAAGAATACCGAAAAAACAACGTCAAAAGGTGTTAAAAATTAAAATAATTAACATAGTATTCAGTTGTATATAACTGAATTTCTATTCGCTGGACATATTGTTAACAAACAATAGTGATTTGAATATCGGAGATATAACCCATATATTTGATGATATCAAATTATGTACAATAATTCTAAGGTCTACTTCTCTTCGCTATCATAAAGTTAAAATGATCTTATTAGGAAACCTAGCGACGTCTCGCACAGGCGAGAATAATACCAGGGTAGAAGAAGAGTAAAACAAATCATATATTACTCGACAAACTCTTAACACAATGCATACACTTTGTGCTTACAATAACATCGACGACTTGCGGTGGAACTTAAGATTGATTTAACAATAAATTCAAAGATAAATAGCATTACTGGACTAACAATTAAGGCTAACTAGGCTGCCTCAACAAATAACCCAGCAACATATTAAATGGCCAACAGCAAATGTTCTGTGTTTTGCTCAAGTTTTGTGTGCACCTGATGTTACGTCGCATAATTTTTCTTATTTCTAATGTTAAACATACGATTTTGTTATTCTTTTTTTGAGGCTAATGAGGCAATAAAACATCCACCGCATTTTTGAAGTGGTTTTATGAAAAGCAGTTTATGTTTTGAGGACTGGGGAAAAATTGCTACATGTAACACTGCAGTTGGATCGGTTGTTTAAAGTACGCGTAATGATTTGCCAATAAATTCAAATCTTGTGTTTGTGTTTATGAAATCGTTCATAATACTTTAAAATCACAATAGCGCTCAGGGACGTCTTTTTCCTATTTTAATGACATGCAAATACTTTTTAATACCTAGCACTTAATGTTGATGACGTCAAGTCAAAACTACAAATATGCATTCATTGCTGTTTTAATCATGAATATATTTCCGATCTCTATATGCCAAAGGCTTTATGCCGAAATGGAACAAGTTTTGTGTTCGATGTTTGGCTCTATTCCTAAAAATGCATTTCGAAAATATTTTTATTTAAATTGTAAATTCCTTTATCCTACTGGACTTTAAATTTTTTGTTTATATTATCATGCAAAGAAAACGAAAAAAAAATGCTGCTTGAAAATTTCAGAACATTTCGAAGAAATGTTTCCATTAAAATTTTAAAATAAAATTAAAGACCGTAAAAAATAAGGCAAACGTTTTTCTTTCTTTTCTTAAATAAATATATTAACTACTGTAGCATAAATAATAAATCTAAATCGTGACTGTTAAATAAAATTAAAAATCGTCTCAAAAACAATTTCAATTTCAAAAGCTTCGTTTGTTTCTTCATTTCATTTTCCAACAGAAGTGGTAAAAAATTAAATTATCAAAATGTTAAAACTGTATATTACAATAAAGTTCAAATATTAAAACGAATCATATCGAAAGGCTTGCAATTTATGTGACAGTTTTGTATTTTACATAGAAATCTGTAAAACTGGAATACAAATAATGAATCTCTGACCAGTGTTAATTCAAACGTTTGTATAGTTTGCGGTCATGAGTACTTGAGCCATTTGTGCAAGAATTTGAACACTAAAAACAGAAAGATAAGCTTTTATGAGAAATAAGACGTTTATGTCCTTAAATTAAAAATATTCTAAAAAACAAAGAAATTAAACGTGACTAAGATGCAAAATCTCATGAAACAGTTGTTGTTTCTTCGAGTTGTATGATGAATGACAGAAGAGGAAATTTGTTATAATGCGTGAAGTTGAAACGTTTTGGTAAAAATTGTCCGATTTTATATTTTGTTTATTTGACAACGAATCCGAACTCGCATTTTTGAAGAAAAGGACCTCTCAACTGTTATTGAATCCGAAAATTTATAGTTTTGGCACAAAGAGTCCCAAATTGCGGGTTTTACCTGAGGACTAATTTGAAGTTGTGAAACATTTTGAATGGGAGTAAAGTGTTTATTGAATTATTAGAAACTGATTAAACATCGACAGCTTTTACTAAACATCCAAATCGACGCATTTGTACAGAAATGGAGTACACGGGATTTTCTTTAACATTTGATTGCAGGAAGTTATCTAGCAATTGCCAAATTTTTTTGTTAATGGGATCAGATTATTACTCGGATTTGATAAAGAGATTTGAGAGGCTACACTCATCATTAGTAGTTCTAGAAACGGAGTTCGAAACCAACTGCTTTTTCCGAGCAACATGAGATGAACCACTTCAGTTAACTCACCAACGTCAGTTAATCTCATTCCCAGTGAACGGCACTTGTTAAATTATTTTCAAAGCAGGAGACATGAAAAATGAGCAATGCCCTCGCCGGGACTCGAACGACGGATCTCTCGAATACGCGCCGAGTGTGCTGACCATTATACCACGAAGGCATGCCAAAAACGCAGGAGAAATATCTTATATACTTCCCCTTTTGAAGGGCGACTAGGGATTAGGGGACCTAATCGTCAAATCTTAGTGGCGAAGACTCATCATCCACCACCTGTTTTAGTTCGGGTGCCATACTACAGACATTAGAGTATTTTCGAAGAAGGAGCCATAAAAAATGAGCAATGCCCTCGTAGAGACTCGAGCTACTGACCCCCGAGTGTACTGACCACTACACCATGAAGGCATATCAAGAAGGCGGCAGAAATACCTTATACACTGAGCTCAGACCCCTTTCGGAACTTGAGAGTTTGGCCGTTAGAGGTGACCAAATACATACTCTCCGTGTGGAAAAAAGGGAAATTTTAAAGGAGTTTAACAGACCAAATCAGTTTATCAATGGCAGCTACTGTGTGAAGTTGCCATGTATAGCAGGTATTCAGGAGAAATTACGAAATAGTACAGAATTGGATTGAATTACAAATACATTGAAAATTTCAATATTTTAATTCGAAAGAGAAATTATAAAAAGAATAGCGGGAAATTGTTAACAGCTGTCTTGGAAGAGCTGTAACGTCATTATTTTTTTATTTATTTTTTATTTGCTTTTTTTTTTTGGTTAAGCAGGAGGACATGAAAAGTGAGCAATGCCTTCGGTGGGACTCGAACCTGGACCTGTCATTAGAAGTTTTTATGCTGAAAACGCGAAAATCGTGCAGTGCCCTCTTCGGGACTCCCTATTCGCATCTACACTGAAATTCATTTTAAAAATTATCGAAATTTGAATTCAGAAACATGGGCATTACTGCTAAATTCTTTCTGGCTGATGGATTTTTTGCTGGAGCTGACGAAGTACAGACAGCTCTGAAAATCAACATCGAAAGCACTGAAACTCTTAAGAATGCTGTACCGGTGCTAAGAAACGGACAAACTAATTCTGTAGAATTTCGTTATCTATATAAGAGAGTTAACATAAAAGATTATTAAACTGAAGAAGCTATCAATGGATATAGTACGCTGTCGAAGGTTTTGGGAGTGACATGAGACTTAAAAAATCTGATAACATTCTTACTAATGTGTTCATTGCAAAGTAATTCATCTTGGAAATATTGGGTCGTATCTTAGACCCATTTGGATTTATCGGACCTTTCATAGTTCTACTTAAGTTATTATTTCAAGAACAGTGGACATCTAGCATCCCATGTTCATTAGAATACAAGTGGTAGTTGTTTTACTGCGAAGCTGAACATTTCAACAACGTTTCACTTCCTACATATTACATTTCTGAATTCAGTTTACAAGATTTTGTTTCGTTTGATATTCATTCTTTTTCAGGTGCATATGTGGCGGCATATGGATCAGTAATGTATTCGAGAGCTATCCCTCGAGACAACAGAGTTATTACTAGTTTTATATACTCTAGGAATAGAGTTACCCCTCTCATATCTGTTACACTTCCACGTTTGGAAATGTTAGGGTGCTTATTATCTTCTAGATAAACCAGCAAGTAAATGTTTGAAATTTAATGTATGTGTCTACTTATAGACTGATTCTGAAATATGTCTGTGTCAGGTAAAGGGTATGTTCAGTAAATACAAATCTTTAGTGAAACACAGAGTAGATTAAATTCAAAATTTGACAGATCCTAAGAAATGGGCTCTTTGTCCTGGGAATGATAATCCTAGCGACATCATTTCCAGACTTTCCGACTTAACTGAAAATTCTTTGTGGGGTATGTGTGTATGATGTAATGCTGGATAACGGTAAGGTGAAAAACATTTAGCAACGCTAATTGTTACCAATTCTTGAAGAGTAAGTTCAATAATTTATCTTACAATTTTAAGTGCTCAACTTTTATGCCTTGTTTTATATTTAATTTCGTTTAATAAGTTAAAGATTTATGAAAATTAAATGCCGCATAACAGTGAAACTCAAACTGTCGAAATCTCTCAAGTTGCTCTCTTTCATTTTGGGAAAATAACGCAGAATTAAAGTTCATACAATTAGAATCAAATTTTAATTTGTCTGCTATGACATCAGATGACACATTTTGCTCAGTTGTAGCTGCAGTAGATGCAGAATTTTGGGCCATGCATTTGATATTATGCTTAATTCTCCAACAACTAACATTTATAATCAACTGAAAACAAGAATTTTAGACAGATTTTTCTCAATCAAAAAACCTAAAAATGCGTACACGTTTACAAGAAATTCAGTTAGGAGATAAAAGACCATCATAACATGTATTTGAAATGCGCAGTTAATCAGTCTGAAGCGCATCTCGCACTAAATTTCGGCGACGAAGTGGAAGCAGAAAGCAGATTTTAGCAAATGAAGAGGTGAAAATCATTATGTTATATCGCAAACTCACGGCTTATGCTGGTATCATAGCCGTTTTGCTTAAAATGATAAACAAAATGACTTTCCCCATGCAAATGGCAAGAATCTTTTCAGGCACCTCCGTATTAGTGGCGACGGATGGTTGTCAAGTGCACTGCAGCTTATTCATTTTGGTACTGATTTTCGGTTACTTCTGATACTAGGTACTGATTTTCGGTTCTTCATTGACAGCGGCGCAGAAGTTAGGTGCATTCTTAAAAAATTTAGGAAATGTAAGAAGCCTCAAAATTTGACTTTATGTGCTGTCAGTGGTTCAAAGATATGCAGTTACGGCATTTAAAGTTTTGAACTTGATCTTGGTTTAAGAAGACGATTTCCATGGTACTTCATTATTGCAGATGTGGCACACCCTATCACTGGCGCAGATTTTTTAGATAAATTTTGAATTTTGGTGGACATTAAAAATCGACATTTGATGAATAGCCTTACGAACTTAATTTCTAAAAGGTACAACGCTTTAGGACCTTCTTCGGAACTAACTCTAACTTATAACAATGCCCTTTATAGTAAAATTTCAACAAATTTCACAAATTATTTAGTCTCTCAATAAGCTCCATTATTCATAATGTATAACATTGCACTGAAAGTGAGTTCCATTATTTTACTGACTACTACCCTTTGCCACACATACATTACTTTTCTCAATGTTTAACAGGAAAACAGATTTTCAATTAAATAGATCTTGCCAAAGCTTATTATCAGATTCAAATACAACAATCTAATGTAGTAGAAAAGATAGCAGTAATCACTCCTATTAGATTTAAATGAGTACACCATCATGACATTTGGGTAAAGAAATGCAGCTCAAACATTTCATTGGTTTTATTGATGAAGTTTATAAAGTTGATCACATTGCACTTGATTCACTGTCAGATGACGTAAGGCCTTAATTTGCATATCAAAAATTGTTTGATCATTTTTTATTGAATAATTCTAAATAGGTTTAACACTCACACATTTCCTGCGTAACATTATTACATCGACTGTGTATTTTATGTAATATCATTATTTTTGCATAATTTTGCAATTGCACATATTATGGAATATAATTTTTACTATAATGGTAAATATGAAGGGCAGGTATATTTTCACAACTGTTTACTGAAAAACGCTGTCTACTTTTTAATACTTTGAGTCTTTCAGGTTTATTCTTTACTAGCCGCTGCGCGGCCAGCCTTCGTCTGGCTTTTAAGTGTACCGGAAAAATGCCTAAAGAGAACACCAAACATTAAATTTGAAAACTGCACAGAATTTTACTCTGCAGAACAATTTTATCGAAAAAGAAACAAACAACAACGGAAAAAAAATTCAGTTAAAAATGCATTACCTATAAAAAGCATACAATGAAATAGCAATATCCCTTAATACAAATATTAATTATCCTAATAAATAAATTAACCAACTTCCCGCTGCCTTCTCTAGACAAAAGTCCAGTATCCAAGAGAAACATTAAGTTTAAAAACTGCACAGAATTATCATCCTCATTTTTCCGGTTGGCAATAGTGCTGAAATCAGCAACAGACTCGTCCTTTTAAATGTAGATATATACATTAATTAAACAATTTACCTTTGCAAAAAGAAACAATCTTTCAATTTCTTAAACTGTTCAATAGAGTGAAATCTCGCTTTGCTATAGCCCATTATGTCTTAAAATGACGCGATTTCGTCAGAAAACATAAATAATAAAAAAAAAATCTAATTCGAATTTCGAACTCGCTTCGAGCTGCACTGGCTCATGCAAAAAAATCATGCAAAACTTTTCAATATCTTGCAAACAGTGAAATAAGCAAAAAATAACATGAAAGAAACACTCAAAAAACAAAACATTTGGCGCAGAATTTTACTCTGCAGAACAACTTTATCAAAAAAGAAATCAATAAAAATGAATTATATATATAAAAAATGACACTGAAATATGCAGTATCCCTTAATAAAAATATTACTTTACAATGAAATAAGCAATATCCCTTGATACAAATGTTAATTATCCTAATAAAGTAATTAAACAATTTACCGTTGCAAAAAGAAACAACTTTTTAATTTCTTAAACTTTTCAGTCTCTTAAAAACAGTAACATAAGAAATACGATGAAAAATTGTTGCCAAACCGAAATTTTTAAAAGAATGAAACTATTCAAAATGATGCAATTCCATCAAAAATCTATCAACAACAATAAGAAAGAAAAATTGTTGCCAAAACTGCATTTTAAATTATCTGAGATGTGAGAAGTGTAGAAGCAAGTAGTAAGTTCGGAAGCTTCATTTTAAAAAATTTTAAAAAAATACGAAATATTATTATTTTTCCAAAATTCTTTTTTTAAAAGGAGTCGAAAGGATTAAAGTTCAACGGGTCCAAAAATCAAAGGAAAATAAACGGCACATTTTTTAAAATAATTTTTTTAAAAAAATTTCTGCCGAAAAGGTGTTAAGCTCACCTTCCTAAATAAATTTGTATTTAATCGATTTATTGAAATACGAAATTTATTTTAAGTTCGTAAATTTATAGGTGTAATGTGTGTAATCATTATATAGGTTAATGGTATATAGTTATTATATAGGTTAATTATATAGGTAATATTTATAGGTTAATGTGTGTAAGCATAGACACAGCTAAGTGTCTATGCTTCACGACGATGTAAAAATGAAATGTATAGAGTGAAATCTCATTACGCGATTTAGCCCATTACGCGATTTGGTCACAAAACATAACGAACGAAACGAAACGAAACGAAACGACACACACACACACACACGCACGCACGCACGCACGCACCGCACGCACGCCACGCACGCACAACACACACGCACACACACACACTTTGTTTTATTATATGTAGAGATTACGAGTTCTTAGAGGTTAGCTCGAACTTAAAACACTTATATCAGACACACCAAAACCTCAGTTTCATTATAGAAGTGTAAAAACTAGTATCTGATCACCATCACAACAAATTAAAATATTTTAGAAATTGTAACCCTTAGTCTTAATTAAGTCCTGAAAGTGTCAAATGTTAATAAGTGTCAACTCCCCTCAAAGTTATCCATAATAACATATCAACCCTAGCCAGGAAAAAAAAGGAGAGAGCAGAATGTTACCAAATGGTTTCAAACGGATCGGAACGCTACAGATTACAGCACCAGCTGTAGCGTTCCGTTGCAGTTTTGAAAGAGGAATCCCAGGTGAACGATCCAATTATGTCCCATCCCTCTTTCCTTCGAGAGGACTTTCCTATCATCAGTTGTTTAAGTGCTCGTATGTTGGACAGATACTATGCACTTATAAATATCCATGCTTTCTCAGGATTTGAGCACTGGCTCCACGATACGGAAATCAGAATTGCTAACCCCATTACCGATCGGTACAGCCCCTACATCAAACAGGTAATCGTCATGTGCTTTATTAAAATCCATAAGTAGATCCTTACTTGTAACTCTCCTGTGCAAATTATCTTTAAAAATACGTTTAGCTGACCATGCTTCATTAGAGTTATTTCCTAAATGTCTGGACGTAACGTGATTGGAATGGACTTACTCAGATTTCAAATTCAACATTCTTTATTCCTTCACTCAGCAAGTATTACAATTAAAGTAGGAATTTACAAACTAACTAAATCTAGAATTATTCGCAATAAGTTCAACAATTTAGTCGAGGTACTTATATTATTTAAAATCAAACATTTGACCAAGCGTTACTTGGTTTTATGAAGAAATCACTACTAAGAGAATTACTTACCAGCCTCGAGAAGCAAGGAGAATTGGTGTAACTCCTGACAGAAACCAAAATCTCGTTTTCACTAATACGGTCGTTAGCATAGTGATAGACGTGAATTCTACTTAGCTATTAGCTTTTGTGAGCAGCAAAAGGATTTCATAGCTCACGGCTCGAGTTACACTTAAACTTTGCTATCTTATGCCTGATATAATTTGCATGAACTTATTACCTGAAAACCTTCATGTGATTTGAATCGAAAGGAATATAGAGCAGCAGTAGCTTACTCGAGGGAACAAGAAACATATGCACTTCTCAAGAATTTGTTTTTTCGTTTTTCATGTTGAAATCGTTTTCATCATGAATAGAAAAAATGATTCTTTTGAAAAAATTCCTGATCACTTCCCGAGAAATGATAGAAAAATTGTGTATTTCCCTAAAAAGGTGCTTCTGGGTCGGTGTTTGTAGAAGAGAGGGGGTGCATCCCAATAGAGCATTTTTTAGCTTGGCTCCCGGACGTTTTCCTGGGAAAGAATTACAGGAAGCATTCTTTCTTTACAGAGAGTGTACCATCACGATGAGTGTCTGAAACAGGTCTTCTGAAAATGCCCCTCACAAAGTGTCACCCCTTTGCGCAGTTGAAAGGTAAATGAGCGGTGGTCTCCGCTCTCGGCTTTCATAAACTAACAGTAGTCTGGTAATCTAATTCTATTTATTTTCTTTTGCTCAAATTGAAAACTTTTAAATATTTTTCTTACTGTTTCAATTCAATAATGAGTAATAATAAACAGCAGTCGCTTTTAAATTATTTTATCTCCGTTAAAAAGTGTTTGATATGTCAATTTGAAGCAAAGTATATATTAAATAACTGCGAAGAAGTATAAAATCACCTATCTGAATCGGAAACGGAAATGCAGTAAACTGAAAACTGAAACTGAGTACCGAACTTATGAATTCCCCATTTTTCAGAAATTACGCAAACTGATTTTAAAATGACATCTCAGTTGGACAAATAGAAAGTATCAAATAGGGTCAGTCGTAACTAACTGACAAAGAAAATAATTGATGTTCTTTCAAAATTTTGGATGCAAAAACCAAGCTCTTTAATTGGTAGGGAAAATGTGAAAAGGAAATTTTGATAAAATTTACTACTGGAATCCAAGGAATATGCTGGTAAATCAAACAGTCAACAATAACGAGAATTAGATAATCAGTCTTTTCATTTCTGGGACAGATCCACAGTAAAACTCTGTGAGCATCTAGAACAAATACCACGCACATTGTTTGCTAACTGCTGACAATTTAAGGAGCATTGTAGAAGGGCTTAAACAGTGCATAATAGATATTATTGATACTGACAGTGCTCTAAAGGCAAAGTAAAACAGAAAAACAGTTCTATTATAAAAAGATTAGCTTTCTATGGCAGAAATGGACTTCCTTTACTAAGGGAGTAAGAGACTTTAAGAGGTCATCATAAATGCTGCTGGATTAAAGGAAGAAATGAAAACAAGGAACATGACCATCGCGATGGGAACTTTCGTCAACTGCTTAAATTCTTAATCGAGGCAAGAGATGAAATGCTCATTGAACTTTAAAAATCGTCTGCTAATAACGCATCGTATATATCGCCTAAAATACAACCAAATATTACACAGTCCAGTCACAAATATGTGACCATCTGTCAAAAGCCAGAATAACCACCTTTCGCAGAGCGGACTGCTGCGAGACGTGCAGGAAGAGAGTCACATAGGTCCCTGAAGGTGTTCTCTGGGATGTTGAGCCATGCCGACTCTAATGCCGTGGCCAGCTGCGCTAGATTACGCGGTTGAGGATCCATGGCGCGAACAACTCGATCGAGATGGTCCCACAGATGCTCGATTGGGTTTAAGTCAGGTGAGTTTGCTGGCCAGGGGAGGACGGTAAACTCATCCTGGTGCTCTTCGAACCACGCACGTACACTGGCAGCTGTATGGCACCTCGCATTGTCCTGCTGGAAGATGCCATCATCCTGAGGAAAAACAATGCGCATGTAGGGGTGAACATGGTCCGCAAGGACAGATGCGTACTTGTATTGATCCATTGTGCCTTCCACAATGATCAGTGAACCTAGAGAATGCCAGGAAAACATTCCCCAGACCATAATGCTCCCGCCTCCAGCTTGGACCGTTCCGGCAATGGTTGCAGGGTGGTTCCTTTCAGAGGTTTCACGCCTTATACGCCAACGTCCATCTGTCCGATGGAGCATAAAACGCGATTCATCCGAAAACGCAACCTGTCGCCACTCAGTGGACGTCCAGCTGCTGTACTGGCGTGCAAATTCTAGCCTTCGCCGTCGATGAACAGCAGTCAGCATAGGTGCACGAACCAGGCGTCTGCTTCGGAGGCCCAGACGCAGCAATGTTCGCTGAATAGTACTTTGGGAGACACTTTTGGTAGCCCCTTGGTTCATTTTGGTGGTCAGTTGCTCAACGGTAGCCCGTCTATCTGCCCGAACGCATCTCCGCAACCGTCGTTCGCCTCTGTCATCTATGGCCCGTGGTGCACCACATTTGCCACGTCGCTGATTTTGGACAGTCCCATTTTGCCATGCACGGTACACTTTTACCACGGCGGCACGCGAACAGTTCACAAACTCAGCCGTTTCGGAAATGCTTCCACCCTTGGCCCGAAAGCCAATGATCATGCCCTTTTGGAAGTCGGATAAATCGCTTCGTTTCTGCATTACGCCAACGATTGAAATGTTTTCCGAAGCCCTCACACACCCTTTATATACGCTCAACTGCACTGTGCTGCCACCTGCCTTCTGTGATTGGTTATTTAACTCTGACATGGAAAGTACGTGGTGGTCACATTAATGTGACTGGACTGTGTAAAATATATTTAAAAAAAACATGCTGCGAAATAATTTTAAAAGAATATATAAGGTATTTCTCCCGACTTTTTAGCATGTCTTCGTGGGATAATGGTCAGCCGACTGCAGGTGTATTCGAGAAGTCCGTGGTTCAAGTCCCGGGAGGGCATTGCTCATTTTTAATCTCTCCTGCTTTCAAAAAATACCTCATGTATGTACAGTAGCAATAGAACTAAAACAGGCGGTGGATGATGATTCTCCACCACCACGATTTTTCGATTGGGTCCCCTAATCCCCAGTCGCCCTTTAAAACGGGGAGTATAAGAGGTATTCCTCCCGCCTTCTTAACATGCCTTCGTGGTGGAATGGCCAGGACACCTGGCACGCATTTGAGATATCCGAGGTTCGAGTCCCGGGGAAGGCATTGCTCATTCTTCATGTGCCCGGCTTCAAAATTCCTAACGTCTCTAGAAATTGATTGAGAACGTAAATTCAAGCACACGTTTCTCTGTTATAGCAGATGAGACTAAAGCCATTTGGTAGAGCTCTTTAAAGTTTACAAAATGTGAAGGCAGCAAATTGTTACTAGTTGAAAGCATTTTACTATTTGTGCCAGTAATGTAAACACGTACGGAATATCTAACGAACATAATTTTGAAAACTTTAGAATCATTAGATTCGAATTTAAGATG
This sequence comes from Stegodyphus mimosarum, assembly GCA_000611955.2. Classification (NCBI taxonomy): domain Eukaryota; kingdom Metazoa; phylum Arthropoda; class Arachnida; order Araneae; family Eresidae; genus Stegodyphus; species Stegodyphus mimosarum. The sequence goes on along the minus strand of KL811970.1, from coordinate 25,682 downwards.
TATAAGAAGCCAAGGATATGATGGGACTGCTGCCATGCTTGGAGCATTCAACAGTGTATAAACTAAAATAAGGGAAATATTCTAATCAGCACTATATGTGCATTAAGTTTCTTATTCTCTAAATTTCGCTAATTCAGACGCAAGCCAAATTACAGGTATTCGTAAATGAGTCTGAGTAGTTGACAAATGTTATTCGTTTATGAATACTCCTAAAAGAAATAGTGTTACGCAGAATAGCACATTAGAACCCTTCTTCCAAAAAATGCTGCATTGAAAGTCTGTCTCCTACGCGTTGGGCAGAGCAACATTAATCTATTACGATGCTGCTGGAATTGCTCTAACATTTTATTCATACTCTTAACTGAATTGGAAATTGGCATGTTAACGGTTTGTCTATTGGAGCTTACGTTTTTTAATTCATTGAGTAGTTCCAATTTTTTCATTATTTCATTCTAGATAGAAAATATATTGTTGCTTGCGTACGGGTTCGTAATGGATTAAATACACAGTAGATAAAAAGTTAATTAAAAATTTATTCTTATTCCAAAAAATTAAAGAAAATGAAATTTCCTCGGAGATACTCGTACAATATCATACTATCTCACAGTAATTACATTTTAAACTACTAAAATATAAATAGAACTCAAATCCAAAACACAGCGAAAGCTAATCCGATCACACTGCGAATTCGCTAAAATCAGCAACAAGAAAAAAATTAATAAACAACTTAATTGACATGTTTCTCTCCGGCTTTTGTAAGTTTTTAATCATGCACGAGAACATTCTGGTAAAATTATCAGGACTTAGTGTTCTGTGCATCATTTTAGGAAACATTGTAAATTCTGTAAAGGGTTCTTATCCTTACGTTCTAAGTCCTGAACTGGAACAGGGAGCGGAAGGTACGCTATGTTCTGGTGTAACTGCTGGGCTGGAGAATAACTGCACGTGAAGGGATTTGAAATCCTCTTTTATTCAGTCACTATTAAATACAAACCTCCCAATTCGGGAGAGATACAGAACGTAACAGACCACACTTTGGTCGAATTTAACAATCAAATAAAATTAAATACTAAACCTAAAATAGAACTTAATTAAACTTTGCTTCGCAGAGCAATTCGCGGAAGTTGGCCTCTATCTAAAAGGGTGCGTAGCAAGGTATACTAAATACTACCGCACTTTAATTTATTTTACAATGCAATCACGTAGTAAGCACTATGGCTTATAAATTTAAACTGCTAGCTGGTCAGGCGAAAGTTGAGCAGCGTGACCGTGATCTGAGGCAAAGCTCTCACACACCGAGAGGTTTCTACCTCTGGCTTATATAGTGCTTGGCTGAACTTCAAAAATTAGCATAAGCTAAAAACGCGCGCTTCTTCTGACAGGAAGTTGAAGCAGAGAGGAGATAGAAAAGATTTAAATTAAAATAAACTTGGTTAGTTTAACTAAAACCTTACAAAATCTATTTTTTTCTATTTTTCTAGATAGCTACACAGTACAATTACGAGATATCTATTTATTAAAAGTTTAAATGCGCATGCTCCTGCATTTTTACTTTTTCGGTGTAGCTTTTTCTTAAAACTCGTCGCGCGCAGTATTGAACGGGGACATGAAACAGTTTAATTACAATTCTACTAAAAATAGCGAAATAAATACAAAATCTATAACAATATTTTCTCTTAGGTTGCCGTTATCTAGTATTTTGGAATCTAATGCAGTGGATTTCATTGCTGCGACGGTATTCTAAAAGAAACTGAAATGATTCGCAGTCAATCAGAAATGGTTCTCAGTTCTATTTTCCAAAATCGGAATCTGTTTTATAATAAATGATAGAATGGGATCATAGAATTGTCTTTCCATAGTTGAAAAAAAGGAAAACTAATCATTCTAATACTTCAGGAGAATTACCTGAATCTTATTTAGGATAATATTTTTAATCAGTGTTTAGATGTTGTAATTTTACATGCTATGAGTTCATTAAATATTTTAATGAAACCAGAGAATGACCTTATATCTGCAGATGAAAATAAATTAGAAATATTGAAAGAAACATATTCTTCAAATTTGTCAGACTATAGGATTAGCATTTTGATTGCAGAGTATGAGCTACGTAAAAAGAAATTCTGACACAACAGATTAGATTATCTCTTATTAGAATGTTCACAAGAGTGCAACATACATATTTTTTAACATACAACGTACATATTCTCGAGTGGTCATATACATTTAAAAATGTTAGCCATGTTGCCCGTTACAACATGGGCTGCTGAAATATCGTTTCCAGTTATGAAATATTTAAAAATCTACTTAAGAAACAGTATATCTGAAATGTGTTTAATTGCCTCTTTTTGTTATACATAAATAAAAATATATCTGCAATACTGCAGTATTATTCTGGTGTTCTACTGCCTAAGCTACATCACAGACAGAGTTCCTTACGGAGCCGGAGAATGAATAATACATGACATATGTTCCTCCTTGAAGATCTTGGAATGGTTAAAAATGTATCTGTATGTGAAGAAATCATAAATATTTTGGAAAAACATGTTATGTTTCTAACTTCTTTGTCTATTCCTAACTTAGTAGAAACCTTATTGAACAACGTATAAACTTATCGAACTTATCGCTGAGTCCACATGTGTAAATTATAAGTTCAAAGAAGGAAAAAAGTTTATAAACTCACCCTTTCTTATCTCAAGCTAAGAATACAGATGACCTCTTTCTCGGGCTTACAGAAAAGCCTCCACTTGGGATTTAAATCAAGATAAGAAAATAAGAACTTACTCTAATGCTAAACTAAACTGAACTTTGCCGAAATTGCACAAAATCATCCAATATAGTTGATCGTTACTTAAGGTAACAGTATTGTTATGGATTTTGTATTTATTTAGCCATTTTTAGTAGAATTGTAATTAATTTTTTACATTTTCTCGTGCAATGCTGGGCGCGAAAGATTCGCCGAAAAAGTAAAAATGCAGGAGCACGCGCATTTAACATGTTAATAAATAGATATCTCGTAACTGTACTGTGTTGCTATCTAGAAAAATAGAAAAAATAGATTTTACAGAATGTTCTCGTTCATGATTAAGAACTTACAAAAGCCGGATAGAAACGTATCAGTTCAGTTGCTTACTATTGTTTGCTTAGTGCTGTTATTGATTGTAGCGAATTCGCGGTGAGATCGGATTAGCTTTCTCTGTATTTTGAATTGAATTTTTTTAACATATTAATAGTTCAACGTATAACTACTGTGAGATATTGCGATATTGTAGATGTATCTCTAAGGAGATATTTCAGAATTTTGTTTTATTTCTTGTGAAAAGAATAAATTTTATTAACTTTTTGTAGACTTCTGCATTCAATCCATTACAAACCCGTGCTCATGCAACACGTTTTGGTGTCAGAAGTGGGATTTGGATGCCAATCACAAGAGCGATGGAAGAACAATTGAGCTCGCTGGTCACTGCTTTTGCGCATTCTAAGAAAAGATGGAAGCTGGCCAAGCATCCTTTAAAGAAGAGATTAAAGCACGACAAGAATTCGTTAATGAAAAGATGGAAGCTGGTCAAGTTTCTGTTAAAAAAAAATGAGAGCCGTTAAAGAAAAGATGAAAGCTGTTAAAGAAGAAATGAAAGTGAGGCAAGAAGAAATGAAAAGATAAATTACTTGAATAATATGAAACAAATTCGAGACTATGGAAGGCAGAATTGACGCGATTGAAAATAAAGTTGGGCGAATTCAAGAAAAGGTTTCTTCTATCAAAGAACAAACATAAGAGAGAGTTTCGACCGTGGAACAACAAATCGATTGCAGAGTCTCCTCTGTCAAAGAGCGAATAGAAAAGAGAGTTTCTGTTGTGGTACAACGAATCAAAGGAAGAGTTTCTGCCATCCAATAACAAATTGATGACAAGGTCTCTGCAGCTGCCAAAGAAGTTGATAATTTAAAGAAATTCGTAACGACGGCAGATAGCAATTCGGGTGGTTTCAAATTTTTACCGATGCCTCCTCGTCCCTCTCTGAAACTATACACATATGATGAGAGATATCTTGGCAAGTGTATAAAACAGAATTTTCTATAGTGGCGAAAGCGAATGGATGGATGGAGAAGGTAAGGCCTATCATCTTGCAGCTTCTCTGCGAGAAGACGCTGCGGATATTTTTCACATTCCTCCAGAAAATCAGAGACTAGACTTCGAAGCTCCGGCGCGCTGGAGCTGCGCTTTGGCGAGAAATGTTTAAATGACTACAGCAGGCTTCAATTAAAATCCCGTCAACAGAAGCCCACGGAAACACTCCAGGAGCTCGCTATGGACGTCCAAAGGCTGTCCTATCTTGCCTTTTCGGAGTGCACGACAGAAACAAGGAAAATCCTGTCCTTGCAATACTTCATCGACGGCACACGGAATCCTGAAATATAGAAAGCTCTGCGAATTTCGAAGCAGCCTAGTAAGCAACTCCTAGAAATAGCCACCCAGTCAAAGCTGTGCGAGTCCACGAGCCACTGACTCAGTTGATGACTCGTTGATATGAATTATCCAATTAAACATGTCAATGCATTGATACGGAGAAGGAGAGAGAACAAACTGTTTCTAAGGTTTTGGAAATGTGGTACTGAAGGCCACACACGACGGCATTGCAGAACACCCTAGGACACGGAAAATAAAACAGATGATCTGTCCAGACAAGTCAGTGCCTTGAGATGGAACGGGAGACAAAAGGAAATAATTCTAAAGTGCTGTAACTGCGGTGTTGAAGGCCACATACGAAGGAACTGCAGAACACCCCAGAGCATGTAAAATAAGACAGACGTGTTAAACAGACAATTGAATGCGATGAGACAAAAAAAGAGTGACAAGAAACAAAAGTGTTGGAACTGCGGAGCTGAAGGCTACGTACGAAGGAACTGGAGAACACCGCAGGGCACGGAAATTAAGACCATTTCCCAGCAACGACGGAGGAAACAAATTAATGACCATATGGAGAAACGGAGATTGCCAGTTAATGAAAAACATCGTTTTAAAGTGCTCAAGATTTCTGCAATGAGTGGCAATAGTAATGCACTATATGTCAATGGGCATATCGATGGAGTTACTTGCAATATGATCATTGACACAGGAGCTAATGTTACAATCCTCCGCAAAGATTTAGCTCAACAATTTAAAAGTAAACTCATTTGGACGCCATTCTTCGTTACCTCCAGACTGCGTCTGGCGACAAAATCGACATAAATGGGAATTTAAACGTAAACATCACTGTTGGAAGCGTCGCCTACTATCACACGGCGTACGCCACAGAGATTACAGATACTTGCATACTCGGATTGAAATTTTTTAGCAAAGACAATTTTTCCTTGGACTTCAAAAACAACAGACTGCTTCCAGCATCAGAGGATACAATTATTCCTCATCAGAAGTTATCCTCAGCTGAAAACGCCGACGTCTCGTCTGAAAGACCCTGCTCAGAGAACTGCCGAAATCATACTAGGGTCGAATAGAAACACGAGACTACCGGCTGCTCTCCATCCCAGATGCTCATCGATTGTGACCTTCGTCTGCCATGTGACCTCTTGTTTGATCGTCCTCCGGATGCACCTTCATCGGCAGAGGAATACATTCAAGAACTCCAGGCCCGGTTTGAAGTGATGCACAACTTTGCACGAGAGCGAGTCAACTTGGCGACGGAGAAGATGAAAATCCGATACGAAACCAGAGCTACTGGGCATCATTTCAACGAAGGAGATAAGGTGTGGTTGTGGAATTCGACTCGACGGAAAGGATTCTGTCCGAAACTACAGTCACGTTGGGATGATTCGTACACAGTCCTAAACAGGCTGAACGACGTCGTGGTTTGGATCCGTAAGTCATCGAACTCTAAAGTCGTTCATTACAGCAAGTTAGCTCCTTACTACGGCCAGAGTAAGTAGTGTATATAATTGTAAATAGTATAAGACCATGATCTATTTTGTTTCTAAATTTAGTATTTGATTTGATTTGTATTTAGTATTTGATTTGTAAATTCTGTTTAGTAAGTTTAGTATTTGATCTGTAGTTGTTTACTTTGTGCTGTTATTGATTGTAACGAATTCGCGGTGACATCGAATTAGCTTTGTCTGTATTTCGATTTCAGTTTTATTTAACGTTTTAGTAGTTCAAAATATAACTACTGAAGATATTGCGATATTGTACAAATATCTCCGAGAAAATATTTCAGCATTTTGTTTTATTTTTATGAAAAGAATAAATTTTATTAACTTTTTATCGACTTGTGCATTCAATCCATTACGAACCCGTACTCACGGAACAATATGAAAAACTCAAAACTTCCTTAAACAGCGAAGTAGTCCGATGGGAAATACGTGCCATTAAAAAATCCTAAGCTCTTCTGCTGAAGTACGCGAAACCCTCTTTCTACCTCATTCACATGTACTAAAAATTTAGTCTGGTAGGGAATAGTAGGTGGGAACCGAGAATAGACAAAAATGCATGTTAAAAAAATTAAACTTAATATTTTAGAAACTTAACTAACGGAACTGTTAGAAACTTATAGCAACTTCTACAAATGAAAACGAAGAATAAATATAATGTTATAAAAAAGAATACATACAGAATTTTAAATTTAATTACACTCACGTCGTTGTTTCCGTTTTTAAATTGTGACCTTTTTTTAAATTATTAATTTTTTTCAGTTTTTCAATGATGTTGGATTCCACCAATTCTGGTGAGTAGGAATTTTTGTTGTCATGTTATATTTATTTATTTTTTCCTTAAATGTTCTTTATTTTTATCAAATTATAAAAATTATATCAATTCTTGAAGAATTTTAACACATTCTTTAGTTTTTCCAAGTGGCAATTCTAAACTAAAGCAATTGCTTCTTTCTCCGCATTGACAGTATGCACCCCCAAAATACATTTCTAGGTACGCCACTGCTTCATACGGATTAACTAAAGTATGAACTTTAATAAAATCTTAAGTGCAGTATTTACGCTCACATTTCCCCCCTTTTTCCTTTGGTCAAGCAATTTTGTCTCCTGTAAATCCGCAGAAAAAAGCACAGGTAAAGACACACTAATATTATCATATTACGTAGTTCAAAGAACTTACCAATTTCAATAATATTCTTTCTACTTACGCCAAATAATATCCTGTTTATTTATTATTCCTATTATATTTTACGATATTACTATAAATTAAAAGTTTTTAATCATTTAAAAAAACCTGTTAAGACATTACGTTATTTCGAAGCAGGAGATTTTGAAAAATGAGCAACGCCCTCGCTGGGACTCTAACCACGGGCCTCTTGAATACGCGTCGAGCGTAGCAAACACTACAGGACCAAATCATGCGGAGAAGGCGGAAAAAGTAACTTTTAAATCTACTAGGGAAAATACGCGAGAAGGAGAAATACGCAAGTAAACACAGTAGTGCTAGAAACTATGAATTTCCCCAAATAATAGATTTTTTTATATATAAAAAAATAACCCATATGTTGTTATCATTAAAATACCTAATGTCAAAAATTCTTCTCTCACTATTCTAACAATATCTGTAAATCGCGTTTATGAGAATATTTCAGTCGGTTATGCTTTCCTCGCAATTCGTTTCTTAACGTTGCAAAGAATTTCTGATCCTATTTTAAAAGTATTAATTGCGTCATGCTTCAGCAAATCAGTTTTTGAGTTTACGTAATTACTAATTTGTTGCGGAGAAAGAAAACTCATTTAAATCTCATAAGGAGCATTTAGAATTTTTATTTTGAAATTTTGGCTAATTTCAGCGATTTTCCCCTGTAATTTAAAGTTTCCATTCCCGTGTTTGTTGTCATTATTTATGATGCTTCTTTAATAGTTTTTCTTTTGATTTATTACCTCAGAAAGGTACGAGAAAACTAACAATTTAGCTGTTTGTTTCTAAATTGAAAGACATTAATATTAAAAGATTTAGGGTCACGCTATTTATTCATTATTTTTAAAGCATTTTAATAAAATTACTAGTAAAATAATTTTTTTATTTGCGAACCTATTGTCTTGTCATTATTTTACCCTGACCATTAATTATACGTAATTATTTCTCTATTTTTTGGTTCCATGAATTCAAGAGGATTTTAAACATTGGCGGTACATCGCATTTTTTTCCAAGAGCTAGAGGTGCACTGTACTCTGAATTGTTTTTTCACTTTCAGGTAATTTTAAGTGTGATTTCTAGAAACTGTTATTATATTTAAAGCAGGAAATATGAAAAATGTTGTGCGCTGTCACTACAATTCCAAAACTTGGAAGCATAACTACAACATAACTACAGTTTCATACTAGCATAACTACAATTTCATAACTTCCATAACGTGGGAGTGCAAATCATTTTCAACAAGAGAACACACGCTGGGAAAGATGTAAAATTTTTAAATTCGCTTAAATGTAGACGGGGAGAGTCATAAAACTCGGTGCACCATATTTTCAGTTTCGGTGCAAATCTAACAGTTATTCCATTTTTGAAGTATGAAATTTGTGTTTTCACTGGAATTCAAATTAAATTAAATTTCACTGGAAAGTAAAAAAAAACTAAGGAAAGTGTCAGTAAAAGAGCACTGGGAGTATAAACGCTAAAATGTTAGAATTTTTAAAGTGTTGATAAGGAATATATTGAGATTAATATTATAATTGAAGAAGGTAAGTTTTGTGAACGGGAAAGACATCAAAGGAATCCATTTTACCAACTCTAAAGAAGATATATGATTTTAGTTTTAGCAGAACCTAATTCAAAATTGTAGTTAAGTAAACAACTATGATTGGCTAATGCAAATTTTTTCTTGTTTAATTTAACTACGTAGAAGGTTGTGTAAGTCGTACCCCTTAAGAAAAATGGGTATAAATCGTAGGATCTGTGAAAACAATAAAAAATTGTGTATGCTAATACCTTGTATTGTTTTTGCTGATATTTATTACAATAAAATACAGTTTACTCTCTTGGATCAAATTAGTAACATTTTTGAAAACTTAACACGACTTAACAGCTAGTATTCTGACCAATTATAGCTCAAATGGTACAATATTTAAAATTGGACAGTTATAATAAAACTTTATTTTCTCGATTAATTTATTTACATAATTAATTACAACAATTATCATAAAGATGTTTTTTTTTCATTTTCTTGTCAACTCAAGCACATAAGTTGTGTACCTATCTTTTGCCTTTTAGGCATTGAACCAATCATATTCTTTTCGTGGTCTTTCTCACCAATATTATAGAGACGAATACGATGTGAAACAATATGGTTGACTAAGAGATAACTCATTTTGCCGGAAAAGGCGCAGTTAGCGTGATATTACACCTAAATTTAAAAGTTATGACTTGCTGAACCCTACTTGTTACCTCTGATACTTTTTGAAGACTCAATTACGTATGCTGTTTTAATTATTCCTATTGTATTATAAGCTCTATGATTCGTTAAGGCTTTATCAGAGCAGTTGCAGAATCACTGTTCAGTTATCTCTCGAAAACTGATGAGTTTTGGGGACAAACAAGTTTCAGATTGTTACACTCTCTGGAATTGGTTTAAAACTACGATTTCTGTGAAAACAGGAGTTAATCGAGAAATGTATTACTGCTGTAGTATCAAGTCTTCTCGAGTAACACCTTTTAATAATCTTGAAAACTGAGTGTTAAATTTATGCAGTGCATTGTTGTTAATATAACTTCACGTTTAACTTTTCTTTTTTTTTGTCTGGCAACTGAAAAGAGTATTCTAATGTTTTGAATTTGAAAGCAAATCGTCTCTATATTCGTAGTCCGATGTTTAAAATATAAACTTGTAATTATTAACGTTACAAAGGATAAAAGGTGGTGTGTTAATACTTTGTACATTATTTGAGTCTTGAGTATTAGGAATATCGATTTATGGCTGAGTTCTGAAATCGGTACCCAACAAATGGCTCGACTGTTTGATATCTGGTTTAAATTGTTCAGTAACTTAAGTAACAAACATTTACAAACTTTCTTGACTTCGTGTGTACCCCGCAGTTTTATCTAAATGGAAGGACAACAGTGTTAAATATATGTGGAGTATCTACAAAATTTTAGAATTGAATTTTGTAATAAAATCCAGCCATCATATTAAATGACAGTTCACAGCATTTGTTACTGTACCATTTTTAATTTGCTTTGCTTACGATATCTTACAGTTGCAGGCAGAAATGCCTACACAATTTTACTCTGAATCAGGAAACATCGCCTGTGACTATCAAGAAAGCTGATTAATGAGTTCTAATGGCAGACATTCATAGTGATTTTTTTAAATTACTTGTGTCTGAAGAGGAAATTTGGTGTATTTCTTATGATGTGACAATATAAAAAGCATTTGCTTCGATTGGAAAAGTCTATCAATCCCAAAGAAATGTTACTTTCAGAAAACACATGTAAACAATATGTCAGTGAACGTTTTTGATTGGAAATGAATAATTCGCAAAGACTCTTATGAACAGGTGGCGAAATCTATACGTTATAAAAACGTAAAGCGCATACTTCTGGAAGGAATTCAGGGAGTTAGGCCAGATATGCCTCAATTGCATAGCTAGTTTCTGTTGCACGAGAGTGAGGCAACACACAATTCCCTCTTCTTCAACTAGTGTTTAGCAAAGATAACTGCTAAAGTGCATTTTCAATCACCCTGGTATTCATCAGAACTGGCTTCTGTAAACTGTTTTATGTTTTCTAAGGGAAGTGTCACCACAAATGTCATTATTTTAATAGAATTAAATCTTCAAAAATATGTAACGAGAAACTTGAATAGTATAGTAGTATAACTGCGCACGCGAGTAATTCTTTCTAAGACAAGCCACGGATATATGCGATACCACGGGTAGCAGCGACGCCATAAGAAATAGGAGAGCTATATAAAGTACATAAATTCAATGAAATGGAAATACTCTAAACATTGGGTGAGCCGAGTGGCCTCTTGAGAGGATGATGGTAAGAAAAGAGAGGTGGAAGACCCTCGTAGCCGTTCCCCCAGGGTTCTCTACATGGGCGGAACTAAGCAAAGTAGTACTGTCACTATGATGTTCAGTTCTCTTGCCAACGGCAGGCGCAACTCCTAGCCAATCAAAAATTTTGCGGGCTTGTTCTGAGGTTAATATCAGAGAAGTGAGATAAGCGACAACAGCATACATTGTAATGTTAATAAAGGAATGCAAAATTTACTCTTCAAAATTTTTGCTTCCTTACAGATGGATAAGATATAACGGCTACTGTTAAGTTAATTCCTGGTAACATCACTTATGCTTGGAAACCAATTAACGTAGATAAAAAATACCTGAGGGCAAGAATTGCGACACAGTATGGCTAATGAGAACAAGGTAATTGTCAGAAGCAGAGTAGAAAGAAATTTAAGTGGGAAATCCATGGGGGGAAGGAATCAAATGATTTGATCGTTAATAGTCGGAGGTCTCTTGCTATTAATTTTATAGGCGTCATGGAGGAAAAAGAAAAGTGGATTTCTGAGTGGCCGTCTGTCACTTGATGTTCCTACATGAGGTTCCGAATATTATTATTTTCGTCCTTCTCTTATTTTAAATACATTCATTAAAACATTTATTGAGGTGCATGTAGTCGTGATTACTGAGGAAATATAGTTTTTAGATTATATCAATAGCTCGGTTTCACATCTGGCTATAGCTATTTATCACTTGGCTTGCATTTTGAAATTTCAGAATTACTCTTTACCTTTTTGTGAATCGTGAATACTGAATCCGCGGGTTCGGAGTAAGACTGTATTAAAAAAGAGGACTTCTAAGAACGAATTAAGAAGTTGTAGTACCGTAACAAGCGTTGTATAGAATTAATTATATAGAATTAATTATGAGGATTGTATTGAAGAGTAAGGAAGCATGATATTGTTTTCTTCGACTTTCGGTTTTGTCAAAACTTAGTTCTAAAGCTTTGTAGGCACACTGTCTATAAGATGATCATAAAAACATGCATAAAATGAGGAATGGAAGAGTTTTTTCCCTGAGAATAGTGTTTATCATATTTTTATTTTTTACCGGGTGAATAACTTTTCCTTTAGCTTACAAAACAATAATACCACTGTACATATATCACAATATTGCATTATACACTGTAGCGTGCAATACTTAATACCTCTGTCTAGCAGGACAATACGATAAAATACCGCTGCATGTATCTAAATCAGATAGCGTATGTTCTTTCATATTCTTTTTTGACAAGAAAATTAAGTAGGAAAATGTAATCGGTTCAATATTTTTCTTCCTTGAGAATGAGAATAAGGCTTGATATCAAGATACGACATAACTGAAAATATAGTATTATTTTGAATCGAATGAAATTCCTTGCAATCCATTTTCTAAAAGCATTACATGACATTAAATGAAGCAAGTCGAATACATACCCCCCCCCTTCTACAGAAACGAATACTGCTTTTATGCTTGCCATTTTAAACCAAAATATATTTGCATTTCTTCGACGAAAGCTGAAGGGAAAAAATACAATAATACCGTAAAAGGGGGTTGAAAATCTCTTTTTATCATTTGCGGCAGGGCTCGCATAATCCTCGACTTTTCGTCGATAGCTTCGTGTTCGATTGATGTAGGTGATTACGGTCACAGCGAAACAAAACCATAAGCACCATCCGTTTAAGAAGAACAAAATCCCATTTATCTGCTGAAAAACGATGAGCGACAGATTTTTGCGATATTGAACCGGGGTTATTGCTTCATCGCCACCCTCATCCCCACTCTAGAATTTTCGATGCTCTTCTTCCGAAATGATAAATCATTTTTCGTTTTGCTCCTTCGGCAGAAAAAGAGGAAAAAGGGCACAGATTTTTACACAGTGCGTTGAACTAACTGTGTACCAGGAAAAATGACTTTGGATTATGAATTTTTTCCCTACTTCCGCTCGTGATTTTTTCCTCTTCTGAAGTTACTCCTTTTTCCTGGGACAGATACGTATAAAAAATACCAGTTTAGGAAGGAAATGTACCGTCAAATAACGGTGTTTTTTCCTCCGATTTCATAACCCTTTCATATCAAGTACTAAATAAAAGACTTTGAAATTCAAATATGAAATTCTAAACATCGATAATGCATCATCGAAGCGACTGATAAAAATTAGAAGTACAATGAATTTCTAAAACCGATTAGTATTATTGGACATATACAATGAAAGAACGCAAAATTCCGTTTCAAAACTAAAAGCCCCTCTGGGTTACTGCAACTTCGGGGTGAAAAAAAAAACTTTTCCGCTGGTGTGATGAACGCCTTAGTGATATGAGCACGAGAAAAGGATTATCTACCACGATATGTTTTAAAGAAGTTTTCATTGTGAAAATTATTTTATGTATCTGTATCGGTTAAACTTAACTTAAAATTCGTCATAATTTTCCTTTAATGCAGGTCACAATTATTCGATCAGACCAAAGGACGCAAACCAAAGTTTAAAGGCTAGTTAGGTTAACTGAAACAATTGATTGCAATATAAAATGCCACCATAAAGATATTAATGACTAGCGTTAAGTCGATTTGGTAAAATACAATATTCGTCGTAGGATGCAGCGTTACCCATTTGAAGCTCAAGGTTTGTAAGTGACTTCATAGTAATTAGCTTAGGGAACAACCAGGTGACGTTTTGAAAGAATTTTACTTTGATAAATAGAAAATTTCAAATCACATCACTAAAGTATTAAACCTTACTGTCGAAAACACACACTTTAGTCGACAATTTATGCTTTGCAGTTGAATTTCACCAGAAGTGGACAACGTTTTATTGAATTTAAATTTGTGTTTACGTGCAAGTTAATTGTCATTAGGACGATAACTGGCAATCAATTGATAAGTAACTATGACCGAAATATTTTTATATAGACATATTTTGGTAATATTTTTAAGTAGCGTAATTATTTGTTCAAGTGATGATAAAATCTGATATTTTACTCAAGAACAGGAAAAGGTTTACACAGTTTGCATTTCGCCCTCTAAAATAAAAAAGGATAAATAAATGAACAAACGTAGAGCCTTAAAATAATATACAATAAAACCGCATTTAACCAAACCTCGCTTAAACGAAGAGATATATACTCTAAACAGAGGAAATATATAACTTACAATTAGTGAGCGCACAAAACTATCTGGAATTTAAAGCAAACGGTATGTAAGTAGAAAATGTCTAATTTTACAATGCCGAAATTGATTTCGGTATATTATATGAAATAAAACAATATGCTGTTAAATGGTTAATCAGAAACGGCTTTCGAGAATCTTCTTTCATATATATCAAACAAGTTTGTATGAATAATAACTGTACAGTTCTCCATAGCGGACAACGGGAATATCACGATCTTCAGCTCTAAATTAATTCCGTGAAATGTAATAAATCTACTCTTTATTTATTTTATGAAACTATATCGTAAGTAATATCATTTAATATAATAGTGTCAAACTTCATTTCATCCTTTTATTACCACCCTTTTATTTTCTGAACAATGCATTTTGCACATGTATTCGCTCTAGAGTCGAAAAACATAACTATGCAATAGAGTGACTTCATATACTCCATGTTATTGCGTAAAATGTAGAAAACAGATATAATTTAAATGCTTCAAAAGCTAAGTTTTATTTTTAAATATTGATTTACTATCATAATGTAATACATACGAAACTTAAAGAAATAGAGATGTTTAAAATTTCTGCCTGTTTGACTATTTCTAATTTCAAAACTAAGCTGTTAAATAATTTTCATACAGCTACAATTCAGATCTTAAATGAGATAAAATAATTCAATTGAGAAAAGAAATTCAGGTAAAAATAACATTTGTAACCTCATTCTTGTCATAAATTTGTTTAATAAAGTTTGATTGATTTATAATTGAGTTCTTTTGCTTACTTTAGTGTCATCGGCCTTTAGCTATCGGCTATTTAATAGCCATTCGTAGGCTACCATGCAAAACAGTGACAAAACACTATTAAACAAAACAGTGACAAAACATTATTAACGTAATTTACCAATTAGTGAGATCTTTCGGCTAACTTATAACAATCGTCAGATTAGATCGAAGAAAGAGAAAATGTGTAATCTTATTCTTGTCATAGGCTCGTGTGAACGTTTTAGCAGTTTTGCCCGTACCTCATGCAAGTAATGGTTTTTTTCGCAGCTTGATTTCCCCATTATGTAGTGCGAACATCACATTTTCAAAGCTCACGTTTCTGATGAATACGTATAATTTGTTCTAGTTCACCTTTTGACATTCATAGCTGGAATTACTGACCGTAAATCAAACTTTTTCTCTAGACACTCTTTTTTGAAATTTTGTAGTTTTATGCGTTATGAAACGCTCACTTTCTTTTGGATATTGTATATTGCAGTTCATGAAAATTCCGTTTAGGTAAATTTTGAAGAATATTATTATGCTTTTATTAACTTATTACGAAAAATTAACAACTGAGCTTTCAAATTTTATTTTGCGTTTGATGTTTGACTAAGAGAATAAAACGGACGAACATTTGTAATCCGATTCAGATTCAAAACCTTGCGGACGAACGGGTGCAAGAGCGTTTCCAAACTTGAACATCAATTTATTTCCTTTGGGAAATCTTCCACGAAATGCATCCCTTGTCATAGGTAGGTAATCCTAGTATGCTTTACCATAATTAAATAATCCGATCTAATTTACTAAAGACGTTCTCAAAATTCCAAGTTCAGTACTAAATTATAAAATAAGAGATACTGAACACTTAAGTTATTTACATGGAAATTACATGCTATATTTTATAACCGTTTTGCAACAACATTTTATTTTTAAATTTAACATAGGCCACGAATACCATGCACTTTGAAAATGTCCAGTGTCCTGTCATGCAACATACATCTCCCTGTCTACTTCGTTTTCCAGTCCAACCGAACACATAATCAGACTTAATCTCCCTTCTGTCCCCTTCCCATGTTCTGGCATTATTACCAAACCCAGTCGGCGGTTTAAAGCGCCTGGTTTGCGCTGACAGGGTGGAAAGAGAGTCGAAATCCCGGTTACCTTTAACTATTTCTGCTCGAGTTATTAAGCCGTGGAAACGGGGACCTTTGAAATATGAGGCCTGCAACGTCGGCTTTAAGCTAATCGCACAGAACCAGCGTGAGGTGTAAATTTCTGGAAAAGGGACTGGCAGCCTTGAAGGATGGGACGTAATCAAGACGCAAACGGTGGTAAGAAGGCAGGATAATTCATCACGGGTTAGCAACAATTATTTCGCGGAGATATCTTTGCTTAATACCGGCTTCATAATTTGACTCCGCCTAGGCAAATTAAGATGCGTTCCCGAAGGTTTAAGAGACCTTAATTAAAGAATATGTCTTGAGAGTGGAAGCAATTTCATCGTTTATGTGGATCTAATTTACAGCTTTAAGTCGAAAGTTTTGATGACAGCCATTTTTTCCCAGCAAGTCTGATGCTGTTAATGTTGACGTTAATTTCGCAGATGTAATCTCTAATAGATATTCTGTATTCCTCGAAAGTGCGCATTTTACAATGTTTTCGATAAGGGTTACGCTGTAAAAACAAAACAAACGAAAAAACAGATGGATGTAGGTTTGATGGATAATAGAAATATCTTTGCCAGAAATTTTCCAAAGTTTAAGAACGCTTACGATTGCTACACTACCGTGCATTCTAGAACATAACCATTTTACAAAAACATAAGATCTTTAATTTATTTTCCAGGTGTCCTCACATATCGCTTATTCCGAGAATTTGGTAAAGCGTAAGTTCTTAAAATTATCTTTCAAATTCCATCCATCCCAGATATCCACGAATTAAAATCTGAACTTATAATTCTACGTGTTCGATCTCAACGAAAGGAACAGCTACATAGGTGTTATCGTGATGCTTTCTACTTGTAATATAAATCCGAGACAGTTTGACTTAAAGCATACTAAGTTCTTCCACGAAAGTATCCCTCTCTTAAACAAAAAACTCTTGGTGTGGCTCTGCCAAATAGAAATAGAAAAAGAAACAAGCAAATATCGTTCTGAAATTGCTTAACTGGTTGCGTGATAGGAGGGCACGCAACGTCTTAAGAAGAACGTCTTCTAAACATTTTAATTTTCATTTAATTTTCTTAGTGATATACAAAGCGTCCTATCAAGACCGCCCAAACCTGCACAGCCAGATTGCTCGCTTGAAACACTTAAAAATGCCTAAATAACTGTACAAGTACAACCCATAGCTTTTGAGATAAATGTGAAAGAAAATTATGATGTCGTATCCAGTGCACGAAAAAATAACTTTACTGGAAATATGAATACCTACCTATATTTGCCTATGTTTGCATAGGAGGATGTTCCAAATGTCCACCGCGCATCTCCAAGCATGCATGCCCACGCCGTGGATTGACATCAAGCCATCTTTAGAATCGTATGTAAAAGGCTGCATCTAGTAGCTATCGGCAAACTTCGCATGGTGCTAATATATTCTGTATGCGATTAGCTAGATATGGAATTCCTAAGCCACTGGATTGGAAGTTAATGGGCATCACGATCGCCAGATCAGACACCTTTGAATTTCTTCTCATGGAGTCGTCTGAAGTAATTGTTCTATCGAGACCTAACTGCTACATAAAGTGGCTTAGTTACTGGTCTTCATGCTGCGTATACTTCTGTGGACACCACGCTACAACAACGTTTGCAGTGAGCTATTCCAAGACATGCGTGTCTTGATATATAAGTTATTTCCCCCACCTTCTTCGCATGACTTCGTGGTGTAGTGGTCTGCATGCTCGACGCGTAACCGAGGGGTCCGCGGTTCGACTCCCGGCGAAGGCGTTGCTCATTTTTCATGTCTCCTGCTTCCAAAAAAAAACCTAATGTCTCTACACTGGCGCCCGAACTAAAAAGGTGGTGGATGATGATTCTCCACCACCGCGATTTGGCGATTGGGTCCCCAAAACCCCAGTCTCCCTTTAAAAGGGGAGTATATAAGGTATTTCCCCCGCCTTCTTCGCATGCCTTCGTGGTGTAGTGATCTGCATGCTCGACGCGTAACCGAGAGGTCCGTGATTCGATTCCCGGCGAAGGCGTTGCTTATTTTTCATGTCTCCTGCTTCGAAGTAACCTAATGTCTCTACAGATATACGAGAAGCATATTTTGAACATCTTCTATGTAACTATATGCAAATACTGATGTGCATATTTACAGTAATTCTTTGTCCTTGCACCGGATATGTCATCATTCGTTTCTTTCGCATTTATCTCGGAAAATATGAGTCACACAGGTAGAGTTCTGTTTGCATTTTTTATGTATTCTAAGTAAAGAAACTGGCTGTGCAGAGTTTGCACGGTCCTGATAGGTTCCCTAAGCGTAACCGATAAACCTTAAAAAAATTCCAATACATTTATTCACATGAATATTTTCACTTTGTCAGGACTGAGTGTTCGGTGCATATTCTTGGCAAACATCTTTGTGAAACTACTTAAGTCCTGATCTGGAACAGGGAGCTGAATGCAACTATGTTCTGGTGGTAGATACTGTGATTAAGTGGCAGAATAACTGCATTTGAAAGGGATTTAAAATCCTCTTTTATTAAATCAATATTATTTACAACCACTTTCCAACTCGGGAGGGATACAGAAAGTAAAAGACCACACTTGGGTCTAAAATGAACAATTTAAATAATATTTAAACTCAAGCTAAACAGAACTTAACTAGTCGTTGCTCGCAGAGCTATACGCGAGGTTGGCCTCTAACTAAATTGTACGTAGCAAGATTTACTAATACTAACGCACTTGGATTTATTTCAATAAGCAATCACGTAACAAGCACTATGGCTTAGAATTTAACTGCTAGCTGGTCAGGCGAACGTCGAATAGAGTGACCGTGATCTGAGACTAAAAACTCTTTCACTCTGAGAGGTACCTCTGGTTTAAATAGAACTTGGCTCCACTTCAAATTAGCATAAGCTGAAAACGCGCGCTTCTTCTAACGGGAAGTTGAAACTGAGGAGAGATAGAAAGATTTAAATTAAAATAAAACTTTTTTAGTTTAACTAAAACCTTACAACTTCTGTTGGAAGTGAGAGATAGACCAGGGAAAGCTGACTTGTTTTCTCCATTTGCAAGAATAAGGCGTTTTTGATAAAAATGAACAAAATATTAAAATAAATAACGCTTGGACTGTGTAGAGTCATTAGGAAATTTTGAAAGCAAGGAGATGAGAAAGATATTCAGTGACTTCGCCAGGACTGGAACCTGGACCTCTCGAATGTGTGACGAGTTTCCTATAGTTTCACTATGAAGCAAGCAGAAAGGAGGGAGAAAATACCTTATAACTGTAAGACAGAGCGTGTTTCAGCCTCTCGAGGTGACGTTACAATTGGTTATATGGAAATAAAGTAAGAACTGGTTGCGGCCGAAAATATCACAATTAATAAACTGTATTAACTGCTATTGAGCTGACTGTTAAATATGTCTGACTGACACGAATACCATGTCACTCATATTCGTTCGAAGGCAAAAATTCTGATCAGGTATTAACCTCAGACCTAACTTACGCCACGTCATCAGTACTCGGTTGACGCATATTTAAATATTTACGAGGTAAGTTAGGATGTATTTGAAAAATGATCCTTGAATGGTGATAAAAAGAAAGAAAAACATTTTTGCCGATAAATAAATTCATTCCATTCATTAATCTGAATTGTCCCTCTTTCGGTAAATTTCCTTTCTTCCTGAATAAGAATTTTCTTTCTTCCTAAATAAGAAATTCTTGTAAAATATGATCAGTAGCATCTACACTACATTCATTATCACTGCGTTTATCAGTATCCGAAACAGAGTTTGACAGTTTAATTCTATTTATACTCATCTTTCTGGCCGCCCAGACGATATAGTGGTTAGGAGAGTTTATTGCCGTAGTGAAGGGCTGGCGTTCGAATCACGGAGAAAGCATGGATGTTTGTGAATGTATAGTGTCCATGCGGCATATGGTACTCTAAATATACTGTAAACCGAAAGTCCTTTTGGGAGGTTTTGAGCAGGAGACCCTCGAAGCCGTCCCTTTACTGTACTATCCATTAAAACTTATGGCGGAACTGAATGAAGTCATATTGTTTTTACCTATATAGTGCTGAATGTTGATTTCAACGACAGGTTCAATCTTGCACTCCTTGGCACGATGAATTTGGTGGGCTTGTTCTGATGTTACTGTTAGACATGTGAGATAAATCAGAATACAGCAACAACATATTCATCTTTGTAGAAAGTCCTTGACTGTTTCTCATCGCTACTACACGAATTTCTTTAAGCCTCTGAATAAGTTTCTTCTTCCCTGCTATATGATTCACTAAGAAATAACACTTTTGTTTTTCTTTTTGACATTACAAAGCATTAAGACAACAATTTTAACACAAAAAAATTTTTAACCATTCGTCACTGCAAGAGAAGTAGTATTTGAAAAAGAAAAAGTAATTTTTGAATCTCACACACGTTCTTAGAGACTTCGTTTTTGAGGAAAGATTTTCAACTGAATGCATGTCTTGAAATGTTCTAAACGCCTACGATCAGAAACAATTAGTACATGGTACAACAGCGCTCGGAAATTTTCTTATAAACTCACGTGGCAGTCAACATGGTAAGGTACTGAAAGAATATTAAGGAATAGTAGAATTAAAACTTAGAAATGACATATATAAAATGATTGTATTCAGTTCATTTAAATTCTCTTCTGATAATTTGTATGTGGATGGAGATCTATCCGGTTCCGCTAAATGACCTCCTGATAGCTTGAATTTCAGACCTAGAATGCAGCCTAAGCATTTGTCACGAGACAATGCCGCATCCTGAGTATGCATTCCCCGAAGCTTGTTTTTCTGGAAAATTTTTTGAAAAAAGCTTCAGTGCTCTGAATCGAGTCGAAAATTCCACAAAAGGTCAATTCCAAATTCCCGTTTGAATTCTTTGTGGGGAAGTAATCAATTTTCAATCACTTGCTTAAGGAAGAAACTTGGATCTTTTTCATTGTGAGGCAATAAGTATAAACAAAATTTTGTAGAAAGATACATACATCAAATTGATACTTTCAACGAGAAGACAAACTTTCATCATTAGGTCCTTTTGACTGTGGCAAAAGTTTACCTTTCAGCCTGCATAGCGGTTAGTAACACTGACTACTGCACCAACAAGCCCAAGTTCGAATACCAGGAAAAGCATGGATGTCTGAAAGTCTAACATGTCTATGCGGTAAGAGGACTCAAAATAATTGACGAAAGGAAAGTCCTATCGAGTGGTAGAAGAAGAGAGATGGGAGATTCTCTAACAGACGCCCGTCCTTCAAAAGTGAGGCAGAGCTTAAAATTTAGCAACTTTCAGCGATACCTGATGAACCTACATGAATGCTTAGGCTTTGCTTCAACATGAACCTGTTGTCAAAATTTTCTAAACATAAGCAATATATCTCTTAGAATATTTCTTTAATAAAACTGATAACTTTTAACCTTAAAGGGCCATTATTGTCGAAATGAGATTCTGTTCCCAGTCAGTTTAAAATGAGGCATTTAACTTTTTATTCGATCTGTTGCTATTCGAAAAAATATAAGATATTTATTTATCTTCCAAATGTATTTGATCTGTTGTGGTCTTACAAATTAAGCTACTTGAAAGCAATAGATGTAATTCTTAAGAATATTCGTTTCTTACTTTTCAATCGAATTGATTCAAATATTAAAACTGTGTTTAATTGACGATCTCTAAATAAAAATGCTCAATATTTTCATGAAACGACGTTATATATTTTTTATTATTTTGACCATATTTTGTTAACTTTTACTGAATTTTCTATTAACAAACTCAATGCTTCGAAAGCGAGTAGTGGCGACACTGTACGGAATAAAATATTTTTATATTCAACGTTCGAAACTGTGTATCGGATATTCTAAAGGTATGCTGTTTTCAAATATTTGGAATTTTACAATTGAATTGAATGTCATGTGCTTAAGTCCGAAGGACGGAATATTTAATAAAAACATTTAACACATAAAACTTTAAAAAGAGAAGGAAAAGATTTTCTAATCCGTCTGATTAAGAAAACTGAACCTCGATATGATGAACTGAGAAAAGATTGTACGAAAAGAGAAAGAAATGTACGCCAACACTTAACATGGCATGTGGAAACTCTAAATATACGGTGCCTTTCAAATTTTTGTGATTCTGCTAGTAAATTCTATACGGCACGAATGCGAAGAAAAATATGCTTAATAACAAAGCTAAAAGACAAAGAAAAGGGGATGCGGGAGTGAGTGTAACAGGAAATTGTTAGCCTGTAATCTCAGAGAGAACGTAAAAAATTTTAACGAACCGTTTTGGGTGACCGTTAAAACCGAAACTTTCCAATTTTTTAAAATAATTTTTATTTATTTTTATCCTTTTTTTTATGTTGCTCCTTTTATTGACAAAACGTTATTGCCTTTATGGAAACTTCTTTATCCCGCACAGACGGGATAGTGTTAGTAACTCTGAATACCGTACCAAAGGGCCCGGGTTCGAATACCGGTGTTTGTAAATCTACAGAGTGCTTGCGGCATGGGGTTACTCCAAATATATTCCGAGTCGAAAATCCTTTCGTGTGGTTTAGTGGTAGGAAAAGAAGGGTGGGAGACTCTCGTATCCACCCCCGGGGTTGCTGTCTCTCAAAAGTAAGATGAAACTAGACAAAATTGGGGTGACTCCTATTATCCCTTGTTAATAACAGACGTAATCTTGTGCTCCTTGCGACGATAAATTTCGTGAGCTTGTTCTGATGATACGGTTAGACAAGTGAGAAAAGTCACAACAACAACAAATTTTAAAAACAAGAACACTTTAACTGATCACAACACATTTTAACTTAATGGGAGATAATAGCCTACAGAAGAATATAATTCTTTTTCCAGAAAATCGTTTGGTTCCCCTCCAATGGGAAAAAATCCAGAAATTATGGTGAAATTTCTCAACGAAGGGCAGACTACTTGTGGCGACATTTCCATTATCTTAAACCTTAATAACCTAAAAATCTTAATAATAATAAGAAAATATTTTGAATTTTGAACAAGTGTAGCATTGTGTGATTCCCGAGAATCTGAAGAATTTATCAGGCAAGGGCCATACAGTATCCTTGTAAGTGAAAAAAATGTAATATATTTTATAGAGTAGCATTTTATGAAAAAAAAAAAACATTGCGAAGCTGAGTTTTGATTTTGAATGTAAAACGTATTTTACCGAATCAAAATCTACACATGTTTTTCAGAGGTTCTGAGAAATTCATAGGAATTACTTATTCATTAAAATTATACCGAATAGAAAAGCATTCAGGTATTATATATTGTTAAGCAGATATGCTTAAGAGAAATAATTCAAAGAGCTTCTTGGAAGACGTTTTTAGAGAAACTGGCTCCTTTTCACGTTGTTCAAAGGAAAATTTCGTGAAAACATCGTGCAGTTAAGCAGTTCACTAGGATTTGACTCCAGTTGAACTATTAAAGTTTCAGCGGTTTCATCCGCCGTCTGCTAGTCGCAGGTTTTTCGGAACTGAACAGCTAAAATTTTGTGATGTAAAGGAGAGTAGATAACTAAGAGCTCCATGACATTTTCATGATATGAATAGATTTAATGGTAATTAATATATCTTCAAATATGTTTATCAGAAGCAGATCCATAGCGCACGGTGCGTAAGCTAGAACCATTAAACCATTAGAGTTAATCAAATGGTTAAATATTTCAATAAATTTATGCAGCATAATTGCAAGAGATTAGAAAACTAGGTTCAATATTCGGAAAATACGCATTTTAATTTTATTAGAGGTGATAAAAATCATATGCGAAATATATTAGAATAGATTGTCATAATTATTACAGGGTGGAGCATAATTAGCGTTAGTCTTATTTATTATTAAATTATCAAGAATTTATATGTATGTATGCATGTATGTTTGTTCCTTGTATTACGGGAAAACGGAAGCGCAACAGCTCTAGAAAATTTTGAATACCTACAGCTTTCCACACAAGCCTATTCACCTCGAAACGCGAATTTTTAATTTTTAATTTGGGGTTGGATTACACGTATTTAGGCCATCGTGGCTCCACAGCCACTGCGTTGTTGTCTTTGTCTTTTTAGCACTAACAGAGGAATAAGAAAATTCATTTCATCTAGTCCAACTTCAAAATGAGGGAAAGGAATTATTTAGATTTTTAGTTTGTGACACATTCTGCTAACAAGCTCAGCAATTTAAAGCGATGTATTTCCTTTCGGCTGAGGGTGGGAAGCGATTTGAAAAAAATGTGTTGCCACAGGCGGGAAGAAAATATTTTTAAATTCCACATGCCGATGTTTTACCATTTGGCGTAATATTTAATTTTTCTTTCAAAGTTAAAATTTCTGTAACTGACTAAGCGATTTAAAAGCAGAAAACGCTGTTCTTAATCTTTATTATCATTCATGTCTAGTCAAACCCACACAATTACATTACCTATATTCATTAAAATCAATATATATTTTTCTCCTGTGTAATAACAAGTTTATTATATAAATATATAATAGTTATTATGTAACTTTCCAATAAGTAGTTTATTATATAACTATATAATAGTTATTATATAACTTTATAATAACTAGTTTATCTTATAAGTATATAATAATTATTATATAACTGTATAACAACTTCTTTAACTAGGCAACTGGCACGCAAGCGGCTAATGATTTAAAAAAGCAAATAATTATTCTTCCTGTGCTGCATTTTAGTCCAGTATAGCCCACACTTCGGAATTTTTTGATGGAAAGTTTTACCTCGAAGCAATAGAAGGAAACTGAATAATTTGTGTTTCGAAAATATACATTGTAATATTTTGCAGTCTTTTAAACATTGAATATGTGACTAGTGATCCAACAGTTTATTCATAAGTTCAAGATTTCCAATAAGAGACGATGGCTCTCTGGAGGACATCTCTAGATTGGAACTTTTGGTAATAACATAACTTCCCAGTTTTTGCGTCTTAAATGGCCGTCCGGTTCTGCAGATTTAACGAAACCGGGATGTTTCCTGTACACCTATTTAAAGGGAAAGCTAGGCGCAAATAATGTGACAACTTAAATTCAATATTGGCAAGCAAGTAAGGGGTCAGAATCCAAAAGTCTAACAAGACTTTACGAGAATTTCTTGAATAGAACACGTTAAATCAATGCTAACAATGGGCGCGATTAGATATTCGTAATTTTAAGTATTAATATTAAAGCATACTATAAAAACTCTACCAAAAAATGTATTTAATATTAACAGCGACAAAATAAATGATGCTGAAAGAAGTGTTATTTATTATTTCTATTATACCGCCATTATGCGCCACCTTATAGATTCATAAGTTTTCGAGTTGCATACGAATACAATGTAGGGATTTATATTTATTTTAAATAACCAGTTAAATTTAATTTCAAGTCCTTTCCTATAAGTCTTCATTCCCCTAATTGTCAGTGCCAGAATATTTAAATTTGGTAGCGCGCGTGAATTAATGCAAACTCTACCAGTGGGAGAAGAAGGTTTAAGTATTGTTACGTGCTAATTTGTCACGTCACTATATATACTAATATCACTATATATACTTATATACTAATATCGCGGCACCAAATGTTCTGTGGTACCAAATGTTAAATACTAGCTGTTAC